>OX439129.1:51579008-51759008 GCA_949318235.1 Ecdyonurus torrentis
TTTTAGTGTTGTGGTTTTAGTGTTGTGGCATTGGTAAATTACAAATAAAAGAAAACTATGTAAAAAAAAAAAAAAAGTGAAATAGTTGAATTTTGCTGAGTAACGCTCACCCAGACTACATAATATTATACTGTAGATAAAATAATATCGAGTGACATATAATTATATTCGGATATCCACCTTGAATTTCAAATAAACACATCATGCACGGAATTCATGAATTCTCAAGGGCTTTTTATCAATTTTTTATTCACTTTTTGTTCAGATTTCAAATGTTTTCGTGCAAATATGATGTATATATATTTGAACAAGTGACATTTTTTACTCTTTCTCAAGATTGAATAAAAATCACTTTTTTTTCTTTTTTTTTAACATTATGAAGAATGTTTTGTCTATACGAAACAAGTTCTATAATAAACACACACACATATATTATATATATATATATATATATATATATATATATATATATATATATATAATATATATATATATATATATATATATATATATATATTTATATGAACTAAAATAAAGTAAATAAGTAAGTATTAAATAAGGGTTGAACATTTAAATTCCAGTATGTTGTAAATAACCTCAAAGCTCGTAAAGCAGGCAACTTGTGGAGCCAAGATAGTAAATTACTTGGTGTGTAAAACCATAGTATAAATATATTTATACTATGGTAAAACTCAATTACATTTCTCACTAAAATTTTCAACTAATCACACGTTACTCGAGTTTGTCTCTTTTATAAACTTTTTTTTTTTGCATAAAAATAATAAAGTTAATTAAATGAGCACGTGTGTCATTACCCAACATTAACAAAGCTTATTTTTATACACCCTGCGTGGCCAAAACACTGCCAGAGATTTTTACAACCGGATGTACTAGTTTTTCTCATACAATTTCCCCCAGATAAGCAACAAAATTTTACAGGTGATCAATATATTCCTTGTAGTTAATAAGTATAAATTTTATTCCTATATAACTTGATTAGAATACGAGAAAAGATGGCACTTCCAGTTAAAATAACCTCTCGTCTAGTTTTTGGCAATACTATATACGCTAGTATTCTCCATTGACCAGGTGACAAAATAGTACATAATATTATAGTGCATACATATATTTGTACATATATAGTAAAAAATAAGATATAAGATTTTATTACGTTCCATGTCTTTACAGATTAGAACCAGTCAAGTCAAAACACAACATACATGCAACAAAATATAATTAAATCTATAGTATAAGTTATGTCCTATTTAAGATCAATTATATTTGACATTATTAACTGCTAAATAATCAGATACACTGTAAAACATATTTTCAAGCAGGTATTTCTGTACTGATTTCTTAAATAATAAATATGATTCACATTGCTTAATACTAGATGGTAGCGCATTATATAGTTGAGGAATACATTTTTCTAAGCCCCTCTTACTAAGTGATAAATGATGATTTTCAATGTAATAATTGTCAC
This sequence comes from Ecdyonurus torrentis, assembly GCA_949318235.1. Lineage (NCBI taxonomy): Eukaryota > Metazoa > Arthropoda > Insecta > Ephemeroptera > Heptageniidae > Ecdyonurus > Ecdyonurus torrentis. The sequence goes on from OX439129.1 coordinate 51,580,492, forward strand.
TCCTATTACGAGTATCAATAACGACATATTAGCAATCGTACAAGCCATGATGCAAAGTTTGGTCCCTTATATTTATATGATATATTATATTACTTGACACATTGTCGCTTATGTTGACTTTACGTAGAATGAGTTTCAATGTCATAATGGATTTTCTTATACCCAACCTATCTTCTTTTATTTAGAGAATATTTAAGGGGTAAAAACACGCAGATTTCATAACGAATTACACATTAATTTAGTATGTAAAATAGTTGATTAACTTAAAAATATGTTAAACGAGGGTATACAAAAGAAATGCAAATTTTTAAAAATTCACGTGGGAGAAAATAATTTAAATGTAAAACTATGCTCTACATCAAATTAGTATGCAAATTTATCGGCACATGTATACTTTTTGTTATTTTCTAAGAAGTAAACAAACTAAAAATCGATGTTGTAGCAAACAATATGTGTATTTCGTTGTTGTTGTTGTTGTTTTTGACACGATAAGCAAAATGTGTAAGTTTTTTTTTTTTTTTTTTTTTTTTTTTTTTTTTTTTTTTTTTTTTTTTGTCAGACTAAAAAATAATTGTTGAAAAGCTTGTATACACAGTTTTGCAATGCTTTTAAGTATTGTTGAATCAACGGTTATGACGTCACTAAACGTTGATATTTCAACAATAAAAACGTTAGTGACATCACAAGCGTTGGGATTAAATAGAAAACTCGTAGATTTGCAACGGCAAAGTTTAACGTTTGTTTTAGTGTGATTCTAACGCTTGTGACGTCACTAACGTATTTATTGTTAGATTGTCAACGTTTAGTGACGTCATAACCGTTGATTACACAATACTTAAAGCATTGCAAAACTGAGTATAAGTTTTTCAACGCTTTTTTTTTTTAGTGAGTGGAAGCAGCACAATCTACAATACATTACATTCGGAAACAACTCACACATTTCACTGAAAAAAAAAAAAAAAAAAAAAAAAAAAAAAAAAAAAAAAAAAAAAAAAAAAAACTTCCACAACATGTTGCTTAACGTGACAAAAAACTAGATGCACATTTCATTCGCTACAACATCGAAATGCCGAAATGTTACAAATTATTGAACATATTAGTATGCATGCTTATCACAGTATGGTTTGAAAACAAATTGCTAAATATATTGCAAAATTCTTCGATAAACACCTTCTTATTTATAATATTTTCCACTTCAAAGTTTTGTCATACTTCATAAAAGTTTTACGATAAAGTATTGTTGTGAATTTTCAGATATTGATTGTTACGGTTTATCACAAAATATACTTTTTTGAGAGTAAACAAAACTATCAATATTTTTGAGTTTGCTTCTAAAGAATAGTATATAAAGTTATAATTTTTTTAGAAAAATTATAATTACTTTTTTTTTATTATTATTTTTCCTTTACAAACTACACGTACAAATATAAATACGTAATAATTATGCTATTGTATATTGATTATAATACATAACATAAAAATATTAAAAATTATTTTTTAGATGTTTTCAGCATAATTACTTAGGTTATTATAAAATTGCAACATTTGTGCTCTATAATATAGCAAAGTGTTCAATGCAACATAAAAATTATCCGTAATTTGTTTTTTTCCATGTAATATTATTATTTATTTTTTTGTTTAAAATCCGCAAGCCATCCATCATCAAGTAATTTATAAAAACTTGATTTAAATAAATGACTGAAAACTGTATGTTAGCATACACTTGGTTATGACACAACATTGATCAAATTAAATATTCCTAAAGTTTACCTCTTTCCTTTGACGCAACCTTCGCTTACTAAAGATAAGCGATCAGGTATTCAAATAATCCAAGCCTGATTGCCCTGGGGACATTTTGTATACGTATAAGAGTATAGAGTAATCCATAAGCCTATCTTATTTTATACCGAGGGAATATGCTGAGTATACCAAAAGCTTCTTTATTTTATAAACGGAAAGAAAAGAGAGGATAATATTCTTCAAAGAAAATGACAATAAGAAACAAAATTAAAAATAAACACACAAAATTGCTTTTAATGTATAATGTTTAAGCCTCTCTCTCTCTCTCTCTCTCTCTCTCTCTCTCTCTCTCTCTCTCTCTCTCTCTCTCTCTCTCTCTCTCTCTCTCTCTCTCTCTCTCTCTCTCTCATACTCTCTCTTGTTTTTTTTCCAGCAAACAAATATTCTTTTCTTTTGTGTAACTCGCATCATCAAATTATAATATACAAAAAAAATATAAAGGCAATGTAAAATATTTGCACATTATGTTAAAACAAAAACATTACTAACATTTTAATCATCTAATTTATAGCTCTAAAAGGTGTAGTGATACATTACTATACCATATAAAGTATAAAATACTACATTACGATCATTATTGTTGCACTGTACCAATTATATTATGTTTAATCTTCATTTGTTAAATCACGATGATTTAATAAAAAATAAACAAACCACGCTGATTCCACATTGTAAATACAATGGACTCAATGAAATTTTTTTAGAGAAAATATATTTTATTTATGATTTCGATAGGGTAATATATTGGAGTATTGAATTTTCACTTGCCCCTGTAAGTTGCAACACAAATTGGCCGTAAGCTGCAACCTCTAGTTTGTTATCTTTTTTTAATTATTACAACAATCAAAATAACAACTTAACTATATGGTTTGATTATATAGTTATAGTTAGCATAACTTAGCAGCTTATGGGGCTAACTATAAATAACCTATAACCATATAATTAAATGGTTATTTTAATTGTTGCAATAATTTTTAAAAAAATACTTAAACCATTTTAAGCAATATTTTTTTCTTTTTCAATTTCGTCCGAGAATTTTGAATAATACTAGAATTAGAAATAATAATATTCCAAAAAATTCTACAGAAGTTAAGGAAGTATATGATTTAAATACTTAGTCACCAGACAGTATGAAATATGAAAGACCATCAGAATAATCTCTCTCTCTCTCTCTCTCTCTCTCTCTCTCTCTCTCTCTCTCTCTCTCTCTCTCTCTCTCTCTCTCTCTCTCTCTCTCTCTCTCTCTCTCTCTCTCTCTCTCTCTCTTGTTATTTGCATGATAAAAGATACGGGGTTAAAACTCACGGAAAACGTATATATAAGTCAAGGAAGAGTAAATAAAAGAGAAAAAAGGTTTGCAAAGTAAATTAAGAAAAGCCTGCATTGCAGTCAAACTCCTGACCTATCTTAATAATTAGGCTTGTAGTGAAAATCTTCCCTCGAAATAGGGGAGAGAAATAAAAACTGCCTGGGAGAACGTGCTCACGTGCCCGTGAAGATTTTCTGACACGTAAAAATACCGCTTAACCTCTGGGGGATACACCAACTTTATCTCGGCTCGTAGTTTTGATATTTTGTGATATCAAGACCTGACGTCTTTACAGTTTTTTTTTATGTCATACACTCGAAAAAAATAAGCGTTTAAAAACTTTGTTCACAATTTGAAAATGCTGTGTGTAGAATTAACTTCACTAAGCGTTAGTGACGTTATATACGAGCGTTAGGTTAGGCTCCCGAATGAAAAAAATTGTACATGTGCAACGGCCAAGTTTAACGTTTATTTCATTGTGATTCTAACGCTTATCATGTCACTTGCGTTTTTATCGTTATATTGTCAACGTTTAGTGACGTCATAACCGTTAATTATTAAAATATTGTGAAACTTTGTATATTATGTAAAAGCTTTTCAACGAAATTTTTAAGTTGTAATGAAAGTTGCTCTCTCAAATATAAATACGTATTTACTTTCACACTTGCTTTCATTTTTTTTTTTTTTTTTTTTTTTTGTCATGTTAACTATACCCCTTCATAAGTATACTATACAGGGTAGGGTATATGACCTGAATGGGGTAATATTACCATCAGGCCACTTCAGTTTGCTGTGTTTTCTTATAAAACAGGGAGGAAAAAAAAAACGATGATTTTGTAGTATAAATTAATAACATTTTTATTATTTATTAATTTGTAAATAATAATAATATGTATTTATTTTCAGTCTGGTATTTCTTTTAATATTTAAACATTGGTTGTTTTATATATTTGCTGCTGAGGGTTATACTGTATGTTGAGAGAGTGAGTGTGAGAGAGAGAGAGAGAGAGAGAGAGAGAGAGAGAGAGAGAGAGAGAGAGAGAGAGAGAGAGAGAGAGAGAGAGAGAGAGAGAGAGAGAGAGAGAGAGAGAGAGAGAGAGATTGAAAATATATGCATGCATGTAATGCATGACGTACATTTACAAAAAATACTGTAAGAGATAAGGAAGAAAAAAAATTCTGCGGTCATGGATGCTTTGTATGAATTTTACATTACATTTTTTTTATAACCTTTAAAAAATCTAAGTCATAAAAACAATTTATTTAAAAGACGGTATTAAATATCTATCATTAATTTCCCATATACCTCACACGGAGAAAAGTAAGTACAGTAGTACAGTGTATAAAAATTATCCTAGCTCATTTTCAGCACAATTTGTTAAATACTACATAGTTTATGCTATACAATACATAATACATACAACATAAATATTATGTTGTATTGCTAACATAATTATTTATGTTGTTCTAATTTAGTATTATTTATGCTATATGACATAAATTTAGCATAAATTACCTAATTTATTCTGTCAGTGTTAGAGAGACCAAAAACATTAATGGATAGTGCTGTACTCAAAATGTCCAATGCTACAAAAAAATTGAAGTGAGTTATAGTGTATTTACTCCAGAATACTCCATATCATTTTGTCCACTTCACGTATATACAACACTTTCATTAATTTACTTTGACTGCGTATTATTTAAAATGCTCGGTCATTGTAGCATGCTGGAAAATACAAATACCGAGAGAAAATACTTTATAGTCCTATAGATATAAAAATACGTATGTTAAATTATGTTGACCACAGCGATTAAAACAAAGCTATACTGGTTCTAATAATAAGTACAGGTGACTTAGCTAGCCAGGTAGTAGATAGGTAAATTTTATTTAAAAATGATAACTACAGGTGAAGTAGCTATCTAGGTAGTACTTATAAAGAATCTACAGGTGAACAGGTAGTAAAGGTAATTTATATTTGCAATGATAACTACAGGTGAATAAGCTATCCAGGTAGTACAAAGGTAATTCATATTACAATTATAACTACAGGTGAAGAAGCTATCCAGGTAGTACAAAGGTAATTCATATTACAATGATAACTACAGGTGAAGTATCCATTCAGGTACACCAAACGTTCGCCAGATCCTATACATTATTCATACAAATATTGACACTTGTGTGTTTTGATATATAAAAACATGACATTTGAAAAAGATCTAGATGTCGTAATACATAGTAAATATGCAACTATATGAATTACATTATCTCAACTGACAAAATCAAATTTACAACTTAAATTACCCTCAGGTAATAAAAATACAAAATTATTTCACCCGCATTTAGAAAATGTAGTATAAAAATCAGCGCATCATGAATTTCAATCTTTTTATTTACATTTTGTCTTCATAATTCAATTGAAATCAGTTGTACTCGTATAATATATAACCACTATCGGCGTGCTCGCTCGTCCAAACTATAAACATTATAATATACCATTGACTCTGATTTCAGTTCAAGGCTATCTCTCACTGACTGAATGTTTGTTCTATATTTTTTAATTTTCATTTACTTAATATTCAGAGATCGTTTAATTTACATTTTAATCGCAGTTTTAAGCTAATATTTAATTAACTATTACGAAATATATACAAGTAAATAAAGTGTCACAATATACGGCAATTTATAAGAGAGGAGATAAACTTTATAAAATTAAGAAATACATATAATTGATATTTTTAAGTAAAATTTAATAATAATCTATGGAAACAATAATTTCGTTGGGAAATTATTCATTTATTAATTAAATAATTTTAAAGGACCCAGAACGTTTAATAATAATATTATAGAACACTAATTGTCTTTTTTTTTTTTTTTTTTTTTTTTTTTTTTTTTTTTTTTTTTTATGAAGAAATATTTAAATAAATAAAATATATATTTTTATAGAAAGTGAACATTTTTTTCCCTACATATTGTGTAGCTAAGTTATGGTACTTTCAGTTTAAGTAAAAAAAAAAAAAGTTTTAATTTTTTCGATATGGCTTTACAGACAAAATTAAACTTTTTTTTTTTTTCTAATTATGGCGTTTCTTAATATTGTGAGATTCAGTAGAAGCGTCACCTTTCTTGTTTTTATAATAAAATACGAGTTCTATAAAAAAAATAATAATAAATAAAAAGGCAATCACATTGCATGACATTCTGCGAGAGTATACACTTGATCACGACTAAAGTATTGCCAAAACAAGACGAGAGATTATTATAAAACCGGAAACACGGTTTTTCTAGTATTCTAATCAATTGAGGGTATAAAATTTAACACATAATAACTTCAATCGTACATTGATCACTTGTAAAGTTTTTGCTTGTTTATCCAATGAAAATTGTTTGAGAAAGAGGGGTTGTGCATCCGGTTGTATAAACATCTATTCTAGTTTTGGTCAGGGTGTTCAAACAAGCCTGGACAAGATGCATAAAGCACAGTGTGTGGCAGTTTGCGCTATTATTTCCCGCCTACACCTGTGAACGCTATATCATAATCAACATAAAAAAATCTACGTAAAACAGCGTCGCTGGCTTTTATAGAAAATAATAAACTCATAAAAAGTGCGTGCGTATAATATTTATGCAATATAAAAACTATATTGCCTTGAGGACTAAATATAAATACGAAAACTTTCTAAAAGTATAAGAAACGTCAATAACCTTTCATATTTACAAATAAATATTAAGACTATTAAACACACATCAGTCTTACCTACATTGTGCTCGCCAGCTGATAGATAAAGAAATGATCCTCCACTGAACTGCTTACAAAACGCACGTCCGCACGATAAATATAATGAAGTCTTTGACGACACTACTTGAAATATATTATGCACTGAACGTCAATGTATGCCTGACCACTAACTGTAATGACAGTTTGATATTTGAATATATCTAAACACAAGCTATGCAAACACTCACGTATCAACTTATATCAATGTTTTAGATTGTTAATATTTCAACATAATAAAAATCACTTGTTCAGAGAACTGAATGCTTGAGATGTAATGTTACGCCTAGCCACGCTGGGTTTGTTATGATTTTTAAGCAGGAGAGGAGAGGATATGCAAGCTGGCGAGTTCAAAGTCGAGGGAGAGGAGTAGAGGGGAACTAGGCGTCTGCGCAACGTGGCATGCGCTCTGGGTGTCTTAGGTGTACTGGAGCCTTGACTTTGAGGAATTGTTCCGGTGATCAGCTAGTGATGGGGACATCGTAGGAGAGAGAGAGAGAGTTGTATTATTATAGGATTAATAAATATGATAATGAATGAATGAATGAATGAATGAATGAATGAATGAATGAATGAATGAATGAATGAATGAATGAATGAATGAATGAATGAATGAATGAATGAATGAATGAATGAATGAATGAATGAATGAATGAATGAATGAATGAATGAATGAATGAATGAATGAATGAATGAATGAATGAATGAATGAACGAACGAACGAACGAGCAGACAAATATATTATTACAAAAGATTATTATTAAATATTTAACTTCCTTCAAATTAATTTAATGCCTTTTTTATTATTGTATTTATACGTAATAAAGATTTTTTTTTTTAATTAAAAGATGTGACTATTGTGTTCGTCATTTAATTTATTACTTTCTAACTAGTCGTTCGCTCAAAAATATCAATTGTATGAAGATGGTCAAACTTAAAAAAGAATATGACGCATAAATAATAAAGTATAAATAATACTCTCTGCAGTTTTTGTGCGCGGGGTGCGCGCATTCATCAAACATCAGATAGTTTTATATTACATGCTAATCAATTTAAAAATTAAAATAAATAAAACCTAAAAACTATGACACAGGCTATAATATATCAGCTGTAACGCACCATGCGTATATATATATATATTTGTATGTTTTAACATATATTACCCATATATCTGGTCGTCTCCTACATCCTACATATAAAGACAAATTACATCAACCAAATGCACCCCGTTCTCTGCTCGCAGATGCATAGCATAAACATAAACTCAAGATTTTGTTTGGTCATCATAAGTCATATAACTCATCAGACTAACACTAAAGAGTTAAACGAATTTTACTTATTTAAAAAAAAAAAAAAAAGTAAAAAAAAAAAGAGATTTCCGCGGTGCGAGTCAAAGATTAACATATTATGAAGAGTAGAACATGAAAAAATTCATAATATTTGGCATTTCTGCTAAAAATAGGCCTGTTAATGCAGTCTGTCAAAAATGAAATAATAAAATTTATTAATGTATTAAATTATCAATTATTATTATTTTTAAATATGTTTGGAACTTTTTTTGTTTATTTATTTTTTTTTTTCTTCTCTTGCTACGTATAGTATTATTACTACTTCCCTCTTATTATAATTTTGTATGTAATCAAAAATTTTCATGAATGTTTTCTATTGGGGTTAGGTGTAAGAGTGGGCCAGACATATTGTCAGGCTTAAACCTCGCCCTTTCAAAAAAGTGTCTTTTTTTTTTCTATCTATGCATTTTTTTGAATAAAGACGATTATTTATTTATTTATTTTAAGTATAAAATTTTTATTATTTATTTTATTGGCTCGAGAATAAGGTGACATGTACGATTGCTTGTAGATAAGGTATACTCAATTTGACGTTTATACTGCACATAATACATGAGCATAGGGGTATGTTTATGTATGCTGATGTGTGAATGTTATTAACTCAATGTGTGGAACATGCACTCGTCAACAATGTACGTACATACACTTTTGCCGACACAATGAAGCACAATATTGTTTCTCATTTTATATATTGAGCTGCTGAGCGTGTCAGTGTTAATGAAATTACTATGAGAGCAATTAATTTAGCAAGCAACATTGACTCTGTCAAAGTTAATTTAATTTTGACTATAAAGTTAGGGTCCTATATATATACATATTATATATATATATATATATATATATATATATATATAATGTATAAGATATACACCCTTTGGCTTCCACAATAAATAGACCCTTCATTTCAATATCAATTTACATATCAAATAGGATTATAAGAATTATTTTTGAACCATCTTCTTCTGTAACCTTAATTGATTGTTACATTTTAACCCTTTATTACTAAAAATTAATGTCCTTATTATAATACTTGAAATTTGGCTGTACTTAAAGGTGAATCTCGGTGTTCAAGAAGGTCAGTGGTATTCTAACTATTAGTTTGCTCGGGAGAGAGAGAGAGAGAGAGAGAGAGAGAGAGAGAGAGAGAGAGAGAGAGAGAGAGAGAGAGAGAGAGAGAGAGGTATTATCAAGCTAGTTCATCAAAACAAAAATTTGTTAAAAAAAAAAGTTATAAAAATTTTCTTTCCTAATTTATAAACACATTTTCATAAAGTGCGTGTGCAGTTTTTTTTATATATAACCCCGTAACGATAAAATGTGGAAGTTATTTTCATCACATCAGTCTACAGATAATAATGATATTGAAACTCAATTAATGATTTATTTAATAATAACTCGTAATTAATAATATGAATCCTCATAAATGTCTAGCAGAGCAAATTTATATACGTAACTTATAATTTTTCTACGAAGTGTAATAAAATAATTTGATTAACATATAAATATATAAAATAAATAATTTTAATATAATTAATAATAAAAGAAAGAAAGAATTTATATTCTACTAATCTTTTCTTATTTAAACATAATGTTATAAGTGTACACAAAATAATGTTGATTATAAATGTTTGTTTTTATTATTTCTGTTTATTATTATTACAATTTTTTTTTTATTGTCGTCACTTATTTCCGGTTCAGTTAATAGGACTCATTGTCCTGATTGCGCCTTTTGTTCAATTTTCTATAATTTATTATGTATATTTCATCTGCTGCTAATTTGTTGTTTGAGCAATAAATACAATTATTTATTTATTTAAGAAAGAAATTAATGTGCCGTATAATTTTTGGATAAAAATAACTTTTTATTTTATTATTTGTTGTTATTTTGTAAACTATAAGATATTATACAATACGTCCCCCCCTCTCTCTCTCTCTCTCTCTCTCTCTCTCTCTCTCTCTCTCTCTCTCTCTCTCTCTCTCTCTCTCTTCCTTTGTCTTAACTTCTTAGATTGTGCACCGAGGAGTCAATTTAAAACGCAGAGCCAGGTTACATATACATATTGCTTGGGTACATGAGCAAAGCAGAACTTTGCACTCAAATTCAATCCACATCTTATGAATTAATCATGTATGCAAAGCGTCAGTAAAATATTCTACACTCATACCTCATGTCATTCAAATTGAAATGTAGTTTGAAGATGCTTGAACAATTTTTGTTTTTCGTTGCGAATAATCCATGATGACTGTTATTAATCGAACCACGAAGAATAAAAATTGCATCAATGAAAAAGCATTACAACAAATAAAGTTATACTATATAAAAAAAAAAAATGGAAATACATTTGATGACTGATATTGGTAGATAATTAAAATTAATGTTAACGGATTACGGCTCCTGGTATATATGCCTGAGTGCCTGAGTTGTGAGCACTTTTGTTTGGAGTTCATGATTCATTTGATTCCTATGTTTAGCGTTTCAGCGTTTCCAAAGTTTCGCTAGGCTGTCATGGCGAGTGCTGGGTTGTGTATTTATGCCATGACCAGACTGTGTACGCAGTTTCCATTTTAAAAGTCAGTACGACAAATACGACAATGATTTGACGGGACTATCATGGTAAAAAGTGTAGCACACAAACAAAATGGTAAAAAAAAAACAAAAAAAAAAATGCATATAAGTAAATGAATGAAATTTAGTATTGAATTCTTCAAATAATATAATATTGACCCCATCAAAAAAAAAAAAAAAAAACTAATTTTAAATTCTTTTGATCTTTATTTTGGCATGGAAATTTCGTTCATGCAAACGTTTTTTGAAATTGAATGAGTAGACTAGACAGTATATAATAAAAATACTATATAGTCAATATATTTTATTTATTTTACATTGAGATATTGTCTGTGTCGAAATTGATTTCGTGCTTGAGTAGAGGTTCAATCGAATTAACTGCTTTGTCGTACAGCAGTATCAGCGATGAAATGAAAAAAATGTAATTAATTTTTTATGAAAATTGAATTCAGTCGGCTTTTTCCTCGCTGGCTCACATACTATATCACGTATTTCAGTTATAATTATTTTTTTCCCCACTATATTTGAGATTTGCAACAATATGGGTCACATGATAGTAGAAACAGACACTTTTAATCTTAACATGTTGAATTGGTAGCACGCCTTTTTGTAATTCTTCTTACTTTCCTCCTACCTCGCTTCTCTCTCTCTCTCTCTCTCTCTCTCTCTCTCTCTCGTTTGTTTTCCCCCCACGTTATTGTTCTTTTTAATTGCAAATTGCACATACATCTCTGGTTTTCAATCATAGATTATTTTCCCATCAGTGTAATTCAAAAAATTAAATTGTTATTAAAAAAAAAGAGTAAATTACATAAAAAATCAAAACTTAAATTAAGGTTTTTGTATCACATGCTCGTGTCGTGATTAAATGTTTTAATTCAAGTACTTCTCCGATTAAATCCAATGAAGTTAAATCTGAATTGGAAGTCAATTTTTATTATTATTATAATTGTTTGAAACTCAACTGATATGTTAATAATGTTTATATTATAATTTAAACTGTCTCGCTAAAATCTGTTCGGGCCAATATGATTTTCTTTACATAAAATATGTCACTTTAAGTCGCTGGAACAAAATAGTTATAAAAATAAAAATAATTGATTTAGAGAGAAAGAGAGAGAAGCGCAGCCAATCAAAAATGTTGTTGACAAGTTGTCATGATATAATTAACAAAATAATTATGACTAATAATGAAGGCGTGGTTCATCTTTGTTACAAATTGACTGCAGTATATATAGAGCATTCTACTCTAATTATCTATAGCGATTGATATTGTCTCAGAAAAAAGTTTTAATTAGCAATTACTTGGAGGCTAATAAAAACTTTTTTCTTTTTTTTTTTTTTTTTTTTTAAATAATGATAAAGTTTAGAAAAGCGTGTCTCCAAAATTTAACTTTTACGCCAGATTGTACTGAGTTTAAACAATACATTGGATGCAATACTTTTGTGTGTTCGATTTAGGTCTGAAAAATACTTGGTATATAATGCATGCGCTGATTAAGCTTAAAGTTGAAATTTAATTGTTGTTATTGGATGCAGTGATACTTGTAAGCTGCAAGCACATTATAATTTGGGGGAACAAAGTTAAATGCAAATTTTTACTTTTATCAAGTTTCATCATCATCATTTCAATGCCTTTTTATCTGGTAGTCACAAGTTTTTTTTATTTTTATTATTATTATTTTTTTTTACATTATACTTACAGCGTTCTTTATGTTTGTATAGCGTTGTGGCATTTTTTTTTTTTTTTTTAATAATTTGTAGTTAAAATTAAAAGTCTACGCAGTTAGCTATAAATTCATTTGTTTCAAATTGATTTCAAAATACAACTAATTTTATTCCTTCTCACAAGACAGGAGAGAGATAGACGGAGAGAGAGAGGGAGACAGATAGAGAGATTGTTACATGAAGACGATGCCAATTAAAAGATCCTGACGCCCAAGTTTATGACAATTAACACTTAATTTGCCATGTCTCATGAGTTGCAAAACCAAATTGCGAGAACTTTTGCAAAACAATAACAAATCAAATCTATTATTAATAAATAAATCATATCTAATTCTACACCAAATGATTTTATTGATCTTTTACAAGGGAACAAAATTAGAAGTATTTTCGTGCAATACTTTTCCTTTACTTTATTATAATTTCGACATTTCGTTTTGTTTTAAACTTAATTATGTACAAATTCTTGCTTGGCTTCACTTTCTTACATTAATATTGTTTAATTAATACTTTTGCTTTATTTCTAAATATTGCAAACATTTTTCCTCTCTTCGTAATTAATTGTTATTTTTACTTTTAGTTTTTTCCTTATAAAGAAATGAAAAATAATTTTCTTGGAAAGTGGTAGGAAAATTGTCTCCATACCACTTTGTTGCATTACAAATTCAAATTATGTAATCATTACATAATTTGAAATTATTTCTTTTAGAAAAATATGTTAATTGATTAGTTACCTTGAGCATATTGTTCAGTTATTTCAAATTGATATATATATTAATAACTACGTGAATGTTAAAAGTTAACTACTTCCTATACTTTACTTATAGCTTATAGATGTGATTTTGGTAGAATTAAAGTTTTCAATAAAAAATTTATTCACCGAGTGCAGTTATTAATGAATTTATGCAGCAAACTCGTGATACCACTCATTTTTTTGTGGGGGAAAAAAATATATGCTGCGCATTTGTGTTGTTACAGCATAATTGTTGCTAAGTTGTAAGAGCACAAATAATTATACAATGCAAGATAATATTTATGCTGTAATTATTATGCAGTATTGCATAAATTATGGTATACTGAATAAATGCTGCTAAAAATAGTAAAGCATAATTATATTTACAATCGAAGAAAAATAAATAACGTAATTTATGCTATACTGCATAAAAGCTGTGTAAATACAATCAATAAAAACTATTATCTAGCTGTGTTACATACAGTATATAGCATAAATATAGTATACAAAATATCAACAATAACAAACACTATAGATCAATTTTATTAACTGACAACGTCAGGGCCCTAGAGAGAGTTCACGCCTGTGTTTTTAATGACTATTTTTACTATTTTTAGGTATTTTTTAATTTTAATATATAATATTCTTATAGATTTTGTTTAAAAAAAAAAATCCTATAATGTGGAGCATAATATGTATTTTTATGTATATAACTGATAAATGTACCTGACGTGTCTTGAGAAGGCCAATAAAAATGATTTGATTTGATATTGTAACGTACAGCATATTTATGCTAATTTAAAATAATTTATGCTATAATGACATGTAGAATAAATTACGTTGTGTTCATTCTGCACTTGTACGTATTTATTGTCATCCGTAATTAGTATAAGCACCACGAAAATCATTTATTTTATTTATTTCAATTGTAAAAATCATATTTGCAAAGCGAAGACTCTCGCACATCTAACTTTAAGTTGAAAGTCTCAACTGCAAATTCTTTCTCTCGTCTTTTATATTTTTATTCCTCTTAAAATAATTTCTTCCGTTATATAAGTAAGTTTAGAAAAAACTAAAGTTAATTAAAAAAAATGTAACCTCCTTTTTTCTTTAGTGTTAAAATTATAAAAATTTCTGTAGAATGGAAATTAATGTTAGTCATATAATAATTAAGAGATGATAAAAATAAGTTTTATAGAGCAGTGTAAAATAATGAAAATTAAATCGCAGCATGGTATAACAATTAAAATGACTTTGTTTTATTTTTAACTGAAGGTGAATGACCTGTGAACTTTGACCACTAGGGAGAGATAAACGTTTCTTTTGCCGGCTTAGGGCGTAAAACTCGTATTTACTACAACAATTGATGCAATTTTGAACCTTATATCTTCTATATAAAGAGCTCAGAATCCTACCAATTTTTGTTTTAAGATACGAAGCTTACATTCTGAGCAAAGCCATTGTTGTAGCTTTAAAAGCTATACGTTGATTAAAACAAGATCACAGATTTTTGCAACCGGATGGATTTCTTTCTCAAACAAATTAATTGAGATAAACAATAAAATGTTACAGGTGATCAATGTAATATTGAAGTTAATACTTGATAAATTTTATTTCTATACCTTGATTATAGAATCCGAGAAAAGTGGGTGCTTGCGGTTGAAATAACCCCACATCAAGGTATAGGGTGTATGTATTCATGTTAAAGTTGACGCCATGTTGAATCATTCAATAACATGGGCCGCATAGGAAAAAATAATTCATTTTGCCAGTTGAAAAACAATATGCAATATTTTTGAGAGCATTGATGTCAGTAACAAAAAATTAATTGATTTTTTAAAGAAAATAGCCAAAAATGATTTTTTCCCTACACTGAGCAATGTTATTCATTACTCCAATATAGCGTCCAAGCGCATTAAATATGACGTCATGCACATACATCCTATAATTATAAGTAAGTATATATATGGTATGATGTTCATAAGACAACTAGTCTGCGTGCTGTCTTGAGACCATCACACTGGACTCACATTATCTCGAGGGAGCGTTTAGTCAAGATTATTTATCGTCATTGGGTCAAGGTCATTCAATAAATGTCTTCATTATACCAATATAACACTGAACCTACTGCCATGGATAATGTTTCAAAACCATAATGATATTATACATCGCCTCTAAAAAACAAAACATGAATTTTGATTATTGATATTATTGATAGGCAACTGAATTTCAAATGCTCTACAATATAATTATGGTAATATTATCTTACAAATTTTATTTTTAAAGTATAAAATTATATATTCTGTTGGACAACTTATTAATAAACTATTTTTGCCCCCACTTCATTCATAGCCATGCAAGGCATGGGTATATATTAATTTGCACACAATCGATATATTTTATTACCTATATTATTGACCGTAGCTCTTAGAATATTAATTATTAGATTTCTATAAATATATTCTCTCTCTCTCTCTCTCTCTCTCTCTCTCTCTCTCTCTCTCTCTCTCTCTCTCCATATCCGTGCTATGATGTCCGGAGATAAGAAATATGTTTCAAATTATTATCTATATTATACAGTAAACAGCTATATTTAGTAAAGACATATAGTCAAATATTTATTTGCTTTATAAACTGCGATGGACCAAGTTTGATTTTGTTGTCTCTTTATGTTTCTCTTACATAATACGAGTACATAACAACTATAATATATCTCACTTCAGACTTTTGTACATAGATATAAAAATAAAGTGATGCGCAAGAAATACTTTCGAGGGATGTAACATAATTTTTAAGATTTATAATATCAATGTAATTACGTAAAAAAAAAAAAGGAAATGTTATATATATGTATTATATATATATATGTATATATATATTATATATTGTATTATGTATTATATGTATGTATTATATATATATATATATATATATATATATATATATATATATATATATATATATATATATATATATATATATATATATATATATAAATAGGATTTAGGATTTAGGATCCTTTTTTGATAAAAACTCAAAAGTAGATAACATCGATGTTTTAATGTTCACCACCCATACAACATTGGAATATTATACTGATGATACAGTTTCACAAACTTCATTATAATTTTATTATAGATTAATAATTTAGTAATAGTTGTGTAATTTATTTTATTGTTTGTATTCTTGTTGTTATTTGTATAATTTATTAAGTTATATTTGACAAGACCAATGCTTGTTGTAACTTTGATTGTTACTATGAACTGCCTGGGTCAATAAATATTCTTATTCTTATATATATAATATGTATACGTCTCGTCAATTTTTGAAATTAAAAATTAAATGTGTTAACTTTAATTGTATATTTTCAAATATAGTTAAAATCTGTTTATTATCACTCATTTTTTTTCATTTAAATATTTTTGACTTTTCAGTGAAGTAGTTTTCTATAATAATAATAAATAATAATAATAAAGAAATTAAAAAAAAAATGCCTTAATGAGGAGACATTGACGTAACACAAAAAGCTTTTTCCGCGTGCGCTTACAAATATGATATCCAAATATTTGAAATAAAAAGAAAAAAAATTGTGATCAAAATTTTTATTGATAGATTTTTTCCATGAAATATTGCAAAAATGAAAAATTTCTTACAGAAAAATAATCAATTAAGCAATTATATAGATAAGTAGCAGCCTTTCTTTTAAATAAAATACAAAACTAGTACATGCTATTAAATGTAAATGTATGAAAGTGAAAGATAGCTGTGATTTTAGCAAAAAGTGCCCCTTAAATTTTTTGCAGGCTAGGCAACCTGTTTGACATAGCGGATAAACAATATGCCTACTCAGCAGGATGAAAAAAAATATTTTTCCTTTCTTTGATGTGTAGTTACAAAGTTGTAAACCCAATTAAATATAATGTAACTAATGTATTTTTTTTCTTCTTCAGTAATGCCTATTTAGAAAATAATAGCAATACGTTGATGATTGATGATGGTGACATAAACCACTGTATTACAAAAATATGATTACGCATAATATTATTATTTGATTTTATAATTTCACACTCGATGATGTTATTATTATTTAAATTTAAAAGTTTTTCTTATATAACTTGATATATAGGCAGTTTTTCTTCTTCTTACTTTGCTTCATAGTTCATTGTGTAGATGTTATATAAGACTTCTCGTGCACTCTAGCCCTAGCCCAGCTGCCTCTACAAAATTGCCTTTTACCTCATAATAAATTCCAAATTGGAAATATAATTACATTTCATGTTTTGTAATTTTATTGTGTATATTTGAAAATGAAAAATATATACAAAAAGTCATTGAATAGGCATCTCTCGTCTCATATGATATTTCGTGATTAATTATTGATTTTTTTCTACCAATATTTTACGTTTTGATATTTCTGCGAACGTATAGACATTTTATTATAATAAAATACGTTACATATTAGTAAATATTTTCTGAACGTTAGCCTTAACAAATATTGTTATGCATATTTTTTGGTGTGTGTACGTACCACCAATGGAATCAGCGCACGATTGGCGCAAGCCTTGTTTTTGTTTGCCAATAAATAAATAAAATATTGTTTTTATGGAAAGTATAAATTCCGTAAATTATACCTCACTGTCATTACATCATAAATTAGAATAACATATAAGAATTCATGCTGAACATAATATTTATGCTATACGTAACAGTGTAGCACAGTGTATGCAGTGTAGCATAGATTTATATGTTGTATTGAACAAATTGTGCTACGGAAATGAGCTATCGCATCATTACTACGTATTTATTTTTTCTGTGTCGTACTATACTATGAAAATAAAATGTCAAGTCGCACAATTTTATGTGCCAATTTGATTGCAATGTCAAGATAATGTTATTTTATCATCAACCACGTGACTTCATTAAAATTAAACGTTCAATCCAAATGTCATATATATATATATATATATATATATATATATATATATATATATATATATATATATATATATATATATATATATTATATAGCTCAATGCAACAACATTTATGCATAACAGCATAATTTATGCTATACATTATATAATGATTAATTCATACCATAATGACATGAAGCGCTGTTATTAGTGTTATTGAAAAATAAAATAATAATAACAAAATGTGCTGTACCATAATATAGTAATGAAATTATTCAATGCAGTATAAATTGCGTAATTTTTTTTTTCTTATGTATTAAATTAAATAATCATCATTATTAAAACAAATATAAAACAAAATAAAACAAAATAAACAAAGAAAAAATATTTTTTTGAAAGGGCAAGCCTGACAAAAATGTTTGGCACACTCTTACACCTAACCCCAACAGATTAAGACATCAATAAAACTTTTGATTAAATACAAAATTATGATATCATAAAAGAAATTTAATAATAGTATATAAAAAAAAATACAGATATCGTATACCAAAAAAAAAATCGGTTTAGGCTTATGAGGATGTGTATTATTGTGTGTATAATATGTATATATATATAATATATATATATATATATATATATATATATATATATATATATATATATATATATATATATATATATATATACTTCCTGCAACTCTTCAAGAGTTTTATTTGCAAACATTTGATAGGTAAATAAAATATCCTGCCTTCTACTACTGATGGGTGTCGATAATTAATATTCAAGATAATCGATCAGTCCCTCACACACGTGAGAAGTTCTCTTGCAGAATGGATGCGACGTGATGATAAACTTTAGCCATGTTTGTAAACAAAATGACCAATAAATAATACACTGAAAACTTAACACATTGTATCATATTGTTGTTGCCTATTTAACGTAGCTATTTACAATGAATTTAAGTTACTTCATTAGTTATTTATTATTTGTATATTGTAACATTGGACTTAATATAGTTTGTAATATTAATTATACGTGATGTGTGATTGTGTGTATTGCATTCATTATGTAAAATTCAATAAGAAAATCATTTCTATATGCAAATTCAAATGTTGCAATATTTCTATTGCAATAAATTTAATAGCTGTAATTTTTATGGTGTAATAGTCATCGCACTGAATATTATTATATAATGAGGCAAATATTAAAAGCACGCACGTAATTTCCTCAAAAAGTTAGTATATTTTTAAAGTGGCGCAAAATGAGTTATATTTCCATTATTATGTTATTGAATATTGAATGCTTCAATTTTACTTCGACTTTAACTTGAATGCACCGTAAATCATCTCTATGGTTGTAAAGACGTCATAGGGATGTTCAATTGAAAGGTCTTGTAATTATATAAAAGTGCGATGAAGTACGTACTGTACGTACATACTGTATGATAGGAAGAAGTGGGTCGTTGGGGTGGTGATATCTCGGGGGAGGTGGACTATTTGAGGTAATTACATACATACGATATGTAACACCCTTTCTCTGTACATCACAGAACAGGGGGAACTGTAATTACAATTGCACAATAGTGGAGCAATGAAGCACTTTAGCAAAACAATTTCATGTCAATTCACGTCTTTTAATTTGTGGCTAAAAGAAGAAGCATATCACACACGGGGGAAAAAAAGTAATAATTATGCTCATCGATGATTGTCAGCAACATATAAAATACATAAAAATAACATAATTTATGTTATGCTGTATATTACCATAGTATAAGTATATAATATACTTATACTATGATATTACTAACTATGCTTAAGAACAAAAATATTACGTATACACGCAGTACGTTTTACACCATATGATTATTTTAAATGTTCTAATTTAACAATAAATATGCTATGATATCAAAGCAGCATTCAATACATTTATTTCTTTTGTCTAACTAAAAGTTGGAAATCAGTTTTTTTTTGACACGTACAGAAAACAATAAATAACTAATTTTATTGAACAAATTCCATAAATCTTGTCAAAAACATAAATACTATACTATAATATATATTATCATACATAATGTATAATAAATCAACCACTTTTGCATATTGTATAAATTATTATGTTATGCATAAATGTTTTGTGTTGTTTTGAGCTGGCATAATTATATATAATTTTGTACAAGTATAATTGTGTAAAACTTGTAACTTTTATTTAAATAATATTTATTCTGCCTTCTGAGATTGAAATGAAATCTATACTATATCATGGAAGACTATACTATTAAAACTAGAAAAATCACACATAATCGATAAATATTTGGGCAATTTTCTTTGAAACCTGAAAATGATATATAGTACACATAAAATCAATAATTAGCGTGAGAAATCCCTTCAAATTACAATTAATATAATAAATGAACTACAAAAATAGTATACTTTAACAATGTATAATGTTAACATTATATTAAATCATTTCCCCTATAATTTAGGCAATTTTTAAGTCAGCTATGTAATACAAGTTGCATACATCACAGTTTTGAAGTTTTTTTTTTTTTTTTTTTTTTTTTTCGTTTTGAAACTGAAACTGATGATAATAATTGAAACAAAATCAACTTCCCGCTTTGGCTGACTTGGTTATTATTTTATTGTATCTGCAATAATTTAACTCAAACATTTATATAAATCATGTCTTTTTTAACGACAACAATTAAAAAAATATAAGGATTGAATAAAGTTTCTTGCTTGTATTTATAACTATAATAAAGTGTAGACTTTGTGTGCAAACAAAAGTATGTATATCTTATTTAACTTCAACATGATGATCATAATTTAACGTCATTCAATAAATAATAATAATAAAAGAATTATTCCTCATTTTTAACAAAACACATCGATTTTGAAAAAATAACTTGTTTATATTTTAAGGCTACATGTAACATAAAATTAACTTCTTCTTCTTCTTTTTTATATATATATATTATAGTAGTGTATGCAAAATAAGCTTTCAGTACAGAACTCTAGCATTCAGTATAGCTCATCCTGAAGCTCATATTTTATAAGAACCTTGTCTAATTTATGTATATTTCCATCCAATGAGGAAGAAATCAAGAAATATTTTAAGGGGTATTTTATTTCATGTTCTATAAAAGAATAATGTCCTGGACTAATACATATACTGTATATGAATTGCTAATTTTTTAGTTCAATAAGTATTTTTAATTAAAATTTGAAAGTCGCGAAATAACATCACAGACTGGTGTTGGCATAGGAAAAAGTTGCAGACTGTGACGTCATTTTGCGACTTTCAAAAATTAATTAAAAATGCTTAATGAACTAAAAAATTAAACATACATGTATGTATTGATTCAGCACAATGTCTATTTTTAGAAAATAAAATTACCCCTTACTATTTGTTAGTCTTATTCCAAGCAAAAAATATTAAATATATGTTTGTTTTTAAAAAAAAAAATCAGAGAAAGAAAGAAAGAAAAATATATATATAATATATATATTTTATTTCATTAAACACATAATTATAAAATAGTTATTCTATGATCTTATAATTTCCCATCATCAGAGAAAATTGCTCGTCACGAAGCACAAATAAAATTATATAAAGAACCTACATAATATAATGATAGAAAATAAATCAAAATAGAGATCATCTATTGTTTAACATTTAATTATATGTCAATTTGTTAAGTACATAAATCATATATTAAGAATTTTATATTCTTTTTTTATAAACCAATAGTTTTTCAGCCTAGTACAGCAGTCCTTCATATCCTTTTTCTTACTGCAGCGATAGGAATTTGAACTGTGCCAACGTTATATGGACGGTATCCCAGGTGTGGAGCCTAAAGTGTGATAAGAATTGACCACTGGTGTAATTAAATTAATATAAAAAATAGAGGTAAAAATGGTTTGTAATTTTTTCATATAACGCCAAGATGTAAGTATGATTTTAACAAATATTGCTTATACAATAATAACAATTTATAAAGTATATAAATAAAAAAAGATTTTCTAACATTTTCATACCAAACACCAAACGTTTTTTCCCGTACAATTTATGTAAAGAAAACAAGAAATCAAAGAGATAAAAAACAATAATAATAATAATAATAGATGGTAGAAAAACCTACTATAAAGTGTGGCTTACCACGATGAGGTCCGTAGCTTGGTACGTACCATCAAGATTTTCACCAAGCTACGGACCTCATCGTGGTAAGGTGCTTGTTGGTTTCTCCTATCCTATTCTTTGATTATCAATTCAAACCAAAATGGTTTTAACCTTTCCTAATAATTAAACATTACTATAAAGTGAATATACATAACAATCTATTCTAGTTGCACATTATAATAAAAATAACGAACTATATACATTTTATGATGTTAATCAAAATCAAACAAAAGTAAATACCTATATTATAGAGCACACATTATATTGAAATTTATACTACGCAAAAATAAAAATAAAAATTTCAATATATAACATGCTTTATTTATAATCTATTTACTTTTCTTTGATTTGCATATTAAACTTTAAAGGTTTTTTCTTATTATACTATTATTTTATGATGTTAAATTGATTAACAACAAAATGGATTTGAAACATATATGATAAAATTTTTACAAACAGATCCTATAATTACAACACTGCCTCATAGTGGTTTTCTTCCATATGGTTTCTCAACTCTGAATACAATCTAAATGCTACATTTGTACACTGCTTGCACTTGTAGAGTCGTACATGTTTATGCATGCCTAAAACATGTTCTCTCAAATTACTGTTAGAAAAGAAACGTTTGCGACAAGTTTTACATTTAAACAAACGTACGTTAGAGTGGTACTGAACGTGTCCTCTCAATTCTGCTTTAGATTTGAAAGTTTTATTACAGGTATGACAAGTGAATGGACGCAAGTCATTGTGCATTCTTGCTTTGTGTCTCCCCACTTCTTTGTCATTTTTAAACATACGAGAGCACAAGTCACACTTTGAGTCTCTTGCCTCAGAATGAGAAAACATGTGACTTTTCAATTGACCTTTTGACCCAAACTTTTTTTTACATTGATAGCATTGATAAGTCAATATTTTGTGATGAACAGTTTTTACATGACGCTTGAAATTAGAGGAATGACAGAATGTCTTCGAACAATATTCACATGTGTAATTTTTTTCATTTTCATGAAATATTAAGTGAATTTTCAAAGCTCCTTTAAGTTTAAATTTTTTGTCACACTTTGTACATGGAAACTTGTGCTCTGATCCATGCACCCCTTGAATATGCTCAGTTAAATTTCCTATGTATTTAAAACCTTTGTTACATTGAGGACAAATATGAGGTCTGAAATCACCCCTCACATGAACCCGCAGCTTATGGGTTCTTTGGCGGTTTTTAGTTTTAAAAGTTAAGCTACATTTATCACATTTGAATGGACGTGCAGTTTTGTGAACTACTAAGTGTGACTCCAGCTCTCCCTTTGTTTTAAACAGCTTGCTACATGTATCACATTTGAAGTCCCTGTTATTACGATGCATGCGCCGCAAGTGCTGCTTCATATTACCCTGCAAGGTAAAGGTACTTGGACATTTGGTACATTTGAACAATGCGACACAACTGTGAACAGTTTTCATGTGACTTTTAAGATACGTAGCACAATTAAACCTCTTAGAACATTGGAGACATTTGAAACGTTTTTCATGTTTACGTCTATGTGATGACAGTTCAGTTTTAGAGACAAAAGATTTGTCGCAAAGATTACAATGAAATGAGAAGATGCCTAAATGACGACAGATATGAACACGAAGCTGTTCTTTTATTTTATATGTCTCTTTACATATGTCACATTGATAATTATGTTCCCCAGGGTTCTTGAGAATGTGACACTTCAGAGATGTTTTTGATTTAAATGAAGTTTTACAGTTATCAGAAGAGTATGGTGTTGTATGAACATGTTTGTATTGAATATGTTTTAAAAGTTTATATTTCTCTTGGAATTTATCATCACAGATATGACAAGTAAATGGACGATATTCAGGATGACATTTTCTTAAGTGATCTTTTAATTTGAAGATAAATGGAAATTTTTTATTACACACTACACACTCATACGTAGGTTTTGATCTAGGGTGATATTTGGCATTGTGTTTAAAACGACCACTTTTAGATAGAAAAGCAGCATTACAATATTTACAACCAAATAATTTTGAATCAGGATCGTCGGATTTCTGTCTCATAGCACGTAGCTCACACAATTTTTTTCTAGGCTTTCTTGAACCTGAAAATAAAAGTTGATGTTTATTAGCTACAAGTCCCACCATTCTAAAATAAAAGATAAACCATTGTAATTATTTATCGTTCTATCACACTCCGCATACCATTGATTAGCAGGCTTCAACTTTAAAGATAAAAATTTACATAATATCCAGTATTATTATTATAAAAGTTTATGAAAAAAAAAAAAAAAAAAAAAAAAAAAGAAAAGAAAGAAAACGAAAGAAAACGAAAGAAAACGAAAGAAAGAAAAAAAAGAATAGAGAAAAGAAAAGAAAGTTTGGATAATTTTTCATCTTTAATTGCAAGATGCAGGCATATTTTTAGTTTTCAATACCAGTAAAATATATATTTTTAAAACTTTTCATTGTTTAGAAAGAAAAAAATGCATATTTTATTAAATAATACTTAAATATATAAATGCAGTATAGGAATTCAATACACATATATTTTAAGTTAATATAAATATATACTATAACAAGTTAAACTTACTAGTTTTCTAATATATGCCTGTAATTCTTTTTACATAAGTAAAAGAAACTATGAATCTCTAAGTCTGTAAGGACTGACGAAGACATGACACGTACACTCCATCTCTCTTTTGGGAGTTTATTGCCGAAATATTTTCAATGTGTTAATTTTTATATCTGTGCATGCTAGCAAGATTTTCAACGAACTATATGGGACTCTCTTCACTATGGTAAGACTAGCACTGGTTTCTCATACCCTTTTCTTTTAAATTTATCATACCTATAACTGTCAATGATAAAGAAAAGGATAGAAAAACCAGCAAGGGCCTTACCACAGTAGAAATTCTATGGAGAGGTCGAGGTCTTGCATGGCACAGTATAATGTTATAAAAGTTTCTTTTAAACTTTTATAACATTATACTGTGCCATGCAAGACCTCGACCTCTCCATAGAACTTCTACTGTGGTAAGGCCCTTGCTGGTTTTTCTATCCTTTTCTTTATCATTGATCCTAACCGCGATGTTTTTTTCCTTAAATTGATACCTATAACTGTGATGGTTTATTTTCGTTACTATGTCTCATTCTAAAACAAAGGTGTTTCAGTTTAACTGCGTACTCTGTGCAAAGTTATAACAAATCAATGATTGTGTGAATGCATCATATATTACATAAGAGTCTTGCATTTCTAATAGATTGCATATGATATTAATTACGTTTAAAAAAATAATTAGAAAATAGTTGGTAGAGATTAGAGCACGTTGAATTGAAAATTAATAAAACGCGAAAATTCTCTAATTTAAATAGTGAATGGGACTAGGGACTAGTCCCAATTCACTATTTAAATTAGAGAATTTTCGCGTTTTATTAATTTTCAATTCAACGTGCTCTAATCTCTACCAACTATTTTCTAATTATTTTTTTAAACGTAATTAATACCAACCGCGATGGTTTTTTCCTATATATTAGATTGCATATGATATAATTTTTTTTGAAATATTAAGTTTTGAAGAAGTCAATAATAAAATTAAATAATAATAATAAAAAAGTTGGATGAGAAATAAAAAGATGGTTTTACACACACATTTATGCATACAAATAATTTGTATTTTTTTTATAACAATGCCTCATAGTGGTTTTCTTTCATATGGTTTCTCAACACTGAATACTATCTAAATGCCATATTTGTACACTGCTTCCACTTGTAGAGTCGAACATGTTTATGCATACCTAAAACATGTTCTCTCAAATTACAGCGAGAAAAGAAACTTTGCGACAAGTCTTGCATTTATGTGTGTGAAATGTGTGAAATTGTGAAATGTGGCGCTGCAATCACAGCGCCACTTTTATACGTAA
Organism: Ecdyonurus torrentis; assembly: GCA_949318235.1. Classification (NCBI taxonomy): domain Eukaryota; kingdom Metazoa; phylum Arthropoda; class Insecta; order Ephemeroptera; family Heptageniidae; genus Ecdyonurus; species Ecdyonurus torrentis. The sequence goes on from OX439129.1 coordinate 51,606,754, forward strand.
TTTTTATTCTTGCATTGCGAAAATTTTAAGGGATTGTTTTTTTTCAACAAGAGCTTCCAATCCTGTTTATATATCCATGCCATAGAAAAATTGGATATATTATGAGCTTACACTAACAGGGATATCGTGGTGGAGAAAATATTTCTAACTCAAGCTGAAAAGACATTTGTAAGTGTATAAGCCTGAACCAGTGGGTCATATTGCTCTGTAGAGTGAGCTTCATACTACCTGGATCAATAAGATTTCAGAATGTCACATTTCTAATTTACAGCAAGGTTCCTGTATAATTATTTTCACAAGTGCAATACTATAGTAAGCACATTAGGCGCAAAGTGCAGTATGCAAGCATTTATGAAAGTATAGAATAGAAATGTGAAACAAAATATTTTTAGCAATTCACAGCTAGAAAATTAAAATTAAACCTATAGATTTGCGGATATAGATATTATCTGTGCTGCATATGAATAAAATTTTTATCAAATATTATTAAAAATATTATTTATGTACTTTATCAATGCCAAAGAAAAAACTTTGATTTTGGTTAACTTCCATTTTATAAATTTTGAGTCATACTAAATATTGCCAGCTTATAGGTTTTACATGTATTTCAAAGTTTAAGATCTGTCAACTTTTTGAACTCAAAATGATTCTTATATACTGATGATAAATTAAATAATAATAATAAAATAATATAGGCCTATAATAATAAATATTAATAAGCAGCAGTAGCTTCACAAAAAAGTATGCCTAAGTCATGCTTAAGCCTTTTGCCCATTCAAAGTGGGAAAAAAGCATATTTTTCCTATACCCCCCCCCCTTTGTGCGCGTGTGTGTTGAATAAAGACGATTGTTTAATTAATTCAGTACCCCTCATTTATTTATTGATTTTTTTTGCATATAATGCAGTAGTTTTCTAAAAAATCTAAAAAAAAAAACAAACAACATAAAGTGTCACCTTTTTCTAGCATGCCTACATGCCTCTAATTGGTTGATCACCACTGATGCAACCGTCATTGCATAAGATGATTATGTTGTGTAGTATAACTGCTGGGCAGTGTACGATAAATTATGTCATTATCTAACTGTCAGTAAAAAGCACTGCAAACTGCAATGTTCTAATTGCAAGATCATACAATCCCAAGTTTACTATAAGCACTCTTTCTCCCTTACCTGTACGTGCTGAGGCTTGTCTCTTTGCCGATGTCAGTAGGTCTGAAATACAAATGAACTGTCAGCATAATTAACTTACTAACAAGTGCACTTAGGAAGCATATACTGTAGACATAGTGTGAAACAATTGAGGAAAGGAGGAAAGCTATGGTTTTGACAGCCCTTGAGTGAGAGAGACCAATTTCTAACCCAGATCAAAACTGAACACATTTGTGTACATAATAAAAATGAATAAAAAAACAGTGTGGTTGATGTGATGTTAAAATCCATAACAATAGAAAATACAGTACTACACTCTTGATTTTGTGGAATTACAAGGGACCCAGAAAATTGAAATTTCACAAAATTGATAGCTTTAACATTGCTATGCCTCTATTGAAGTCTGCTGCAACCTTACTGCAACCGTCACACAATTTAGGAATTCACAGAATTGAACTTCTCAAAATTGGGAGTTTACTGTAGTATAGGTGGAGGTATTGACCAGTAAAGGAACAACGGTTTTGAGGCTGACTATAAGTGATTTCGATCACATCCGCTTCCGTTTCTCCTTACTACGCATGTGCAGTAAGTCGAAACGGAAGCGGATATGAGCAAAATTGCTTATAGTCGGCTTCAAAACAGTTGTTCCTTTATCAGTCAATTAGAGCACGTTGAATTACTAACTATATAAAAAGCAAAGCTTCTCTCTCTCTAATTTATATAGTGAATTGGGGCTTCAGATCAAATGTTCTATAATAGACAATTGTTAAAAATGTATGAGTGCAAAAAAAAAAAAAAAAAAAAAAAAAAAGGGGGGGGGGGGGTCTTTAATAGGTATGCATAATGGTAAAATTCTATTTAATATGATAATATAATGAGGCTCTTGCTGTTTTCCCCATTCCTTTCTATCAAAATTATCAGCAAATATATAATATCACATTAGAGCACTGCGCTGTATCTATACAAAAACAGGAAGCTCTTATCTTGTTGTATATTGTTTTGAACTTTGTTGCTTTTGCAGATACAGCACATAGTTTGTCTCCAACGAGATGATAAATGCATATTTATATATTTCTATGTTTAATACAATAAAAGCAAGTAAAACCATACACTGGTGTTATACCATAGTGCAACCTATCATATTTGCAGATACAGTACACAGTTTGTCTCCAATGAGATGATATAATGCATATTTATATAGGCCTATTTCTATGTTTAATATAATAAGCAAGTTAAAGCCATACACTGGTGTTACCATAGTGCAGCCTATCAAATTATTGCTAGTACAGAGATAATAAACTATAATTTTATCAGTAACTTCCGTCACCAGAATCCAAGAATATGTGTATATGTGCTTTTTTTTTTTTAGACTTCCTTTTAAAGACGTAGAACACCTGAACAAAAAACTTGTCTAATATCCTAAAATACCCCAAATATCAACATTATTTTGGCCGGAGTCATTGATTTCTAATTTAATTTCTATTTACAAAATGTCAGTTGCGGGTTTACTACGTCACAGCTCGCCTGTTTCCTCGCGCGTGGACCAGGCGAGCTGTGACGTAGTAAACCCGCAACTGACATTTTGTAAATAGAAATTAAATTAGAAATCAATGACTCCGGCCAAAATAATGTTGATATTTGGGTATTTTAGGATATTAGACAAGTTTTTTGTTCAAGGTGTTCTACGCCTTTAAGAGATAAAAATGTTTATTATCTTTATTATAACTCCAGTTTTCTGGAAGTATGGTGCCAAAATCTATACAGTACTGACATTTTGAGATATATATTCATGAAAAAAAAAAAAACATGGTTAGGTAGGTATGATAAAATTGAAAGAAAATGTTAGAGAAACCAGCACTGGTCTTATCATAGTGAAAATAGTTCAGTGAAAATCAGGGATGCTTTGCCCGAGAAAGAGAATCACTATGCAAGGTGTCCCTGTAAATTAGCAGCTCAATTCCCGCACTACCAAAATTTTACAATAAATCTATGTGCCTTATATTCTATCTTTATTAAAACACGATCACTTAAAAATTGGGTGTTTGCATTTTTATAAAAGTCTACACCATATGTGAGCACTAAATAACATGGGAAAATGACACTGTTTGCCAGTTTAAAAATACTTAGCAAAATTTTTGAGAGCATTAATGCTGTTAATTGGTTGAATTAGGTTTTCAAATATGTGAGAAAAATAATAAAAACAACAAAATTACCTTTTTTTTTTTTTTTTTTTTTTTTTAAAGAAAATAGCTAAAAAACACATTTGTCTTATGCTGAGCAATGTTATTTATTGCTCCATCACCCTATCTACAAAGCTAAATGTTGCTTATGCTTACCACAAAGTGGCTCAGATCTGGTCCAGTTTTCTCCACGCTGGCCAGTGGAAGCTTCCTCAATGTTGGCTCCACTTGGCTCCTCCTCAGTACGAGAGTCCTCGGAGCAATCAACATTGAATACTGGAGCCAAGACAGTCGAGGTCTCAGAGCAGTTAGAATTATCATCATCGATGTCCTTGTTTTTACTACATTTCTCAACATCAGTTGTATTGGATTGAGATGATAAATATCCAGACTCATTCTTTGAACCTGTTTTCTTATTTTTAGTATATTTTCTAATTTTATTCAGACTTAAATATTGAAGTTTAACATAACTATTTCTGATGTTATATTTAGACAGCAGATTTTTATCATTCTTACTTTCTGTTGGCTTCTTTGATTTATTTTCAGTAAACTTAAGTTTTGTGGTCACTGCTCTTTGAGTTTGCAGCCACTTGTCAAGAAAAGTGCTTGAGGAACGTTGTTCAAATTGCTGTGGACTGTTGGGCTCACATATCTGTGAACTGCTGGGTTCACATATCTGTGAACTGTTTGTTCTAACTGCTGATGGTTTCACAAAACTTGGGGGAATTTTTGCTAAGATGCAGCCAAACTCTTTGTTAGTTATCTCACATTTTGTTTTAAAATTTATGCAGTTTTGAATACGTTCTTTACATGGAATACAAATTTTTGTTGGTCCATCATCAATCTGAAATGTAAATAAAGAAAATACAATGATCAGATAAATATACATTTAAATAATAGTTTGTTTGTTTTTAAATTTTACTTTTATTACAGGCACAAATTATAATAGATTATATTTTTTATACGTAATTATTTATTTATAAATTTTACAGTATCATGCATCAGATTTTGACAGTACAAATACAGCACATTCTAATATATATATGTGACCATATTAAAGAAGATTCAAACAGAAAATTGGTGGTAATTGTACTAGTCATTTGTATTACCTATTTATTTATTTAGGTTATAGCCTATAGTATAAACCTAGCAAACACAAAAATGATTTGCAAACCCTGTTTATACTTGCTCAAAAAGAAAAAAAAAACGCATTTGCATTTAAAAAGCATTAAAGCTGATCAGCACTTTTCCATGGTTTTATAAATAACTAACACATTAGAAATATTTTGGCAATAAACTCCAAGAGAGATGGAGCATGTTATGCCTTCGTCAGTCCTTACATTCATAGTTTCTCTCCGAGTCTGTAAAGACTGACAAAGATATAACACACTTCATCTCTCATGTAGTTTATTGCTGAAATATTTCCAATATGTTAGTTATTTATCTCTATGCTAGCAAGATTTGTCACCAAACTATGGGACTCTCTTCACTATGGTAAGACCAGCGCTGGTTTCTCCTAACATTTTCTTTCAAATTTCTCAATATTATACATAATATTTCTTACTCTAAAGTCTAAATATTCGTTGACCCACTCCATCAGCTCTTGTTGTGAAGTGTCCAAGATCGACAACAATCCTGCTTGGTCTGTCACAATCTCTGCACACATACGACATCGTTGGTCTATATCACTGCCCATACCTACAACCAATCACACAAAATATATGTACATTGGTTTATTGTTATATAAACATATCAGTCAAATTAAACAACACATATATTGATACCTATCGTCAAAAGCGAGCATCTACACTTTCCAGATTTCCGACAAAACGACTATCTACACTTTCCGAGCAGCGCTGTAACTTGACTAGCAGCCAGAAACTTAGCATTGCAGATGCTCAGCGGTGGAAAGTGTAGATAATCGTTTTGTCGGAAATCTGGAAAGTGTAGATTCTCACTTATGACGCGGAGGCATTGATATGTGTAAGGAGGATTGATAATGGTACGCAAGATATTTTGGGAAATGTGAAGGGTGTTCAAGAAATCAAGAATTACCTGATTTCAAACATGAATTATTTGGTGATGCTGTAAGTAATATACACTTTATTATACATCAAAAGAAAGCTCTCTGTTATTAACATTTTTAATATTTTTTTATTTTTTTTTTAATTTTTTTTACATAAAAACTTGTGAAATTTATATATAAAAAAATGAAGAAGGGTTCATTTTTACATACAGTACACAATGATGAGACGCTTTAAGCAGTGTGTAAATAATAAGTCTCGATAAATAATTGTCTAGGGTTTTAATTGAGTTAACTATATGATCCTTCTGTGTGAGCAACATTTGTAGCTTTGCATGTGTTTAGGAGGCTACATCTCTCGCTACATGGTATGTACTTGCTCGCTGTGTCTTAGGAGTTAGGGGTGTTCTCCAATTCTCCACAACCTCTTTGACACGCTGCTTCACTTCATTCAGGTTTGGTACAGGTCACATAAAATTTGTCCTTCGCGTATCCCAACCTTCTCACTGCCCGACTTTTTGCTATGAGGAAACGTGAAGGTCAATGTTTATGCGACCCAGCTAAGCTGTTCCAAACCTGAATGATGAACTGAAGCAGCGTGCCACGTATAGAGAGGTCATGGAGAACATTCCTAGCTCCCGAGACTGTGTAACAGTTGCCAAGCGCAGGACCGCACCTGCTGGACACATGCAGAGCTACAAACTCACGTGGATAGAAGGACATGGTAAAACTTTTTTACGCTAAAAAAATAATGTTTCTATCAGGGACCGGAACGGCTTCTAATATTTGTGGTTCTTAAAGTACCGCGGTTCCGAGATATGCGGTTCTTATAAGAACCGGTTCTCAAAAGAGCGGTTCTTAAGATCCGGTATACCCAAAAGAGCGGTTCTTAAGAACTGGTTCCCAGAACCACTTCCAAAAAAGCCTTGAACCGCCTCGAAAAAAGCAGTTCTCGGAACCGGTTCTGGTCCCTGGTTTCTATTATTGTTATAATGCCACTACAGATTTGTATATATACAAGGTTGTGATTTGAGTTTGTCAGTCCATTATATAAAATAGTGGGTAGTGTATATATATGAAATCAAGGTGACAATTTTAATACATACACACGTCTATATACTTCAGATTTTTTTTTCTGCGCATCATTGCGTAAACAATATTTAATTAACCTGTACAAATCTTCATCGCTCGAGCACTGATGCTGATGGGGGTACCAAACAAAATTGAAGGGGCCGCGGGGGTCATAAAAATTCAACCTTTCGATCAAAATGCATCGCCAAATTCGCCACATTTTTGTGAGCTTAAATTGATACACTTACCTATATACGAATATGTAGAAGATTTAAATTAACACAAAAACTGAATCTGACATATCGTGAACGGCTAACGGATTAAAATCATTAACAAAAACTGAACAAAAAGAAAACAACACATATGTGTTGCCCGACGCCCGAGTGCAGTGTATAGTAGTAGTGCTGGTGCAGGTGCTGAGCTGCTGAGTGCCCGCAGACCGCAGAGCCGCAGAGCCCGCACCCGCAGAGTCCCAGGGTGCCAAGCCAGTCAGTCCCCTCCACCACAAGCCACAAGGAGACTCTGGGCCAGCAGCAGGCAGCAGGCCGAAGGTCGAAGGCTGGTCGAAGGTCGAAGGTCGAGCACGGGGCGAGAAGCATGCCAGGATCGAAAATTTAAAAACACAAAAAGTTTAGCAGACCGCCGTCAGAGCGCAGCAGTTTCCGAGTGGTTATTTACTATTTATTTGTGACGCAAAGTTGTTATTGGAGATCTTCATATAAATTTTGTTCTCTTTATTTTTACAAATTTCAATATAATTAATCGTCAAAATGGGTAAAGGATTTAATAATTATATGTGTAAAAAGTTCTTCCATCCAGCTTCCAGAGATAACTTAAAAAGAGTGAGTATTTTTAGATAAAATAGCTAATAAAAGTGAGTGTCACTTCTCATTCCTCATATGTATGTATGTATACTGTCAAACTTTCTCCTTTATTTTTAAGTTTTAACCATTTTATTAAATTTAAGTTATTTAAGCATTTAAATTGCTTTATATTATATTATGTATTTTTCCTAACTGTCCGCGATTAAAATCAATAAAAATCTTTGTTTTACTAACAAATGTGTACACGCATATGATATATGTATGCATATCACATTTTTATCACAAAGAGATACGTAATGAAAACGATTATTATACATAATATATTTTACCTTTACCACTCTGAAACTAGTGCTTTGAATTTTCAATGTTATTCTTATGAGAAAAGCTCGTATATACTGAATTTAAAAGGTAAAATATATTAATACTATCACATTCGTGTGTATACAAAATCTCGAACTTTCTGTGTTGTTGTTTTGTTTTTTTATTATTTTTTAAAATTAATTTCTTGTATTATTTTCATGTTTTCTTCCTAATATTTGCAAATGTTCACTTGATCAATGTGCATCTAGATCTAACGTTGATTTATTGTTGCTCAGGTATGGATGGCAGAACAGAAAGCAGTTGCGTACAAGAAGAAGCAAGAAGAACTGAGATTGCAATACGAGAAAGAGCAAGACTTATATAACAACAAGGCTTTGCTGAGCAGTGAGAGCAAGGATAAACTAAGTGTCAACTTCTTGTACGAGCCACCACCTGGAGCAAAGAAAGAGAGAGAGAAAGAGGATGACGAGCCAGAGTATAAGTTTGAGTGGCAACGACGATTCAATGCTCCTCGAGAAGAGTAAGTTGATCCTAAATCATAATAATAAGAAGTGGGGGGGGGGGGGCATTTCCCAAATACATGGCACGTATTGTCTAGTAAAGGTACAACTGCTTTGAGGCTGACTTTATGTGATTTTGGTCACATCCGCTTCCGTTTCTACTTACTACTCATGCGCAGTGCAGTACCTCAAAACAGAAGCGGATGTGAGTGAAATCTCTTAAAATCGGCCTCAAAATAGTTGTTCCTTTTCTAGTCAATTAGCTATGTATATGTAACTCATAAAACACATGTATAGAGGGTACCACTATGTACAGCTCTGACCAAAAGTTTAAGAACGGGGCAGTGGCGGCCGCTGCGTTTTCTCATAAAGATAGCATGGTGTAGTTGTGGGTTAAAATGCAAATCGTTCTCAAACGTTTGGCCAGAGATGTACACAGTTAGTTACAAAGCATTGGATATGGTATTAGTTCACCATCTTGTTAGAAGAAATTTGTAACATTGCAAGCGCCATAAGGTTCAATTTTCAATTGGCAGTATCACGCTCTTGGTCGGGGCTTATTGCACAGTCTAGGTCTATCAACTTCAAACAAACTTCTATGAGGTCGTAAGGATATGATGATATCGGTTACAAAATTTCAGAGCCAACACAACTGGGTGGTGTGTGTTAAGAGAACCCCAAACTAAATAATGTGCCAACCAAGAGGGTGAGGTAATACCATATAAAAAATATATAAAAATAATAAATGTAGCAACATAGCCACAAAGATTACACAGGCAAGGTAGAGAGCGTGGCAATATAGATATTGAAATGTCTTTACCTCCTTGTTTGTAAGTTATTGTGACATGATGAGTACAGTACTAGCTGCTCATATTACGTAACTAAATATTCAATACAAATGTAATAATAATAATAATAATACACACTTATCAATGTTGTAGCGTAAAATATGTGTATCTCGTTTTTTATCAAGACAAGCAGAATGTGTAATTTGGAGTGCCCTCTACTTTACGTTCAAAAATGAGTTGCACATTTTTGCTACCCATCAAAAAACAACAACAACAACGTTTTGCTTAGTTAGCATGATAGCATGATAAATAACGAGATACTCATTTTGCTTTGCATGATAAATGACAAGATACATCAAGTCTTCTGGATAGAAATGTCGTTGTAGAGTATTTTTGTGATGCGACCTTGAATCTTACCTGTTCTCTTCATAGAGCTCATAGTTGCATGGGGGAAAAAAACTCTATGACATCTCTATTTGGAAGAACTGATATATTTTCTACTACAGCACTGTTATTATGCTTTAGCAGTAAAGCTAAAAAATTTAAATGTTGCTTCTTTCTTTTTTTGTTTTGTAAAATAATATTTAAATGTTGTTTTCTCCAGTTACTGCAAAGATAACCAAGAAATCCGAGATCAACCTTTTGGCATCCAAGTTCGCAATGTTCGCTGCATCAAGTGTCACAAGTGGGGTCATATTAACACAGGTGAGTTGCAGGTACAAATACCTATATTGTCAGGTGAAGTCACCTGGTTCAGTTATTTACAACACTCAATTATCTCAGTTCTCTAACATTTTGAGTGTCCCTAAAATAATAATAATAATAATAGTGGATTCCTGGATGCTCAAATGTAAAAGCCATGTTAAAGTCGCTGTCATAAGTGAGTACAGTACTAAATAACATTGGCTGGTATAGGAAAATAGCACATTTTGCCAGTTTAAAAGTACTTCATAATTTTTTTGAGAGCATTGATGTTGTTAACAGGTTGAATTAGTACCTCAAGTATGCAAGAAAAATAATAGTGACCAAAAAATAGCTAATTTACCAAAGAAAATAGCCAAAAACTATGTTTGTCCTATACTGAGCAATGTTATTTATTGCTCAAGAAGAGCATCGAAAAGCACTCAGAACAACGTCATGCGTACACACCCTATAGTGTGTGTGTGCATGACATCATAATAAATTCACTTCGATGCCATAATTGAGCAACAAATAGCGTTGCTTAGCATTAGACAAACGTGGGTTTTCATTATTTTCCAGAGGAAAATAAGATTTTATTATTATTATTATTTTCCTTGCATACTTGAAAACTTAATTCAACTTAATCAATTCTATCAAAAAAATTGCTAAGTTAAGTATCTTTAAACTGGCAAAATGTGTCATATTCCCATACCGGCCCATGTTATTTAGTACTCACTAATGGCATTGACTGTAACATGAATGCAACCACCCTATAGCGCGCTAGAACTCGAATAGTTTTTATAACTTTAATCTTGGTTATTTTGGACTAAAACCAACTTTTTATGCACTTTTTTCCCCCCTTCCACTCTTCTTTTCTGAGACTGGATTGGTCCCTTATTTATTTTCTCCTATTCTTTTATTTCCAATATATCATACCTAACCTGGATGTTTTATTTTCCATCTCATCAACTTGTGTACATGATATTGCAGACAAGGAGTGTCCCCTGTACAATCAGTCCATCAGCTCAATCCAAGGCTCCTCAGCGACAGACCCCATGACGCTGGTACAGCAGATGAGGGACGATGGTCTAGCTCTCAAGAGATCAGCCCTCGCGCTGCAAAGTCACATCTCCATTCCTTCACATGTAAGTACTCAATTATTTTGTATACCGTAAGATGATTTTGAATTGGACTCTTGCTTTGTCACCTCATTTTGTACCCACTAATGAGAAAGACATAACAAATAATAGTAAGGCTATAATTTTACTTCATATTCTAAAAGAGAGCATCTTTCTGAATTGATTGATATGCAAATTTCTAATTTTTTTACTTGATTATAGGTTTTGAATTTCTAATTTTTGAGTTTTATAAGAACAGTATTTTTCATTAATATTTTAAAACAAAATAATTTGAATACATAGTAGGAACATTATTGTGCAGTGACTTTTTTTTTTTTTTTTTTTTTTTTTTTTAAACAAATCGTTAAATAAATTACAATTTTTTATATTTATTCTGATTTGTTTTTTCTTCTTATATTTTTCTATGTACAGTCATTTTACTAAAAAATTAAATTGTATTGGCTTATGGCCATTCAATGCAATCAGATGGAGATTTCAGTTCACACAAAACTCTATCTAAATTCTAACGTACATGTTATTCCCCAATGCCAATAGAATTTCATTTTTTAGTAAAATCCCTGTACGTACAAGTGATTAAGGGAGTAGGTGACCAACTGATATCTCGCAAACTAGATGGTTGTGAATTATAATATCAACTCAAAGTAAGAAGAAATAAATGTTAATTAAAAGTTTAGCTACATCAAACATGTGAAAACACAATCAAATATTTAAGTTATCCCACTTAAAAGATAAAATGCAAATGTAGAAATTCAAATTTTAGCAGCAAATTTTAGTCAAAAATTTAGTTAAAAAATATTATTAAAACTTTTTTCGGAATAAAAAAACAATTTTTTAAAAATTTACTTGTTTTTATTTGAAAATTAAATTGTTTGTTTTGCTGGAAATAAAAAATGCTCAAAGAATTATTGTGAAAATGTAGTTCCTATTTTCATGATTTCTGGTCCAAGTCGGTCACCCTCTTGATAATTAAAAAGCTTGCTAAGACTGACATGTACGTAATAATTTGTCTCCAGGCTCACAACCTGATTTCCAGTGACGAGGAAGACGACAAAGTTCAAGAAGAAGAAATTGAGTTTCTCAAATCTCTCTCAACGAAACAGAAGCACAAACTTCTCAAGTAAGTTACCTTCCTACCTACCTTAGCTCTACTTAAGGGTTTATTTAGATGGCTTGTATATTAAAACTTTCAAACTTTATGAAGACATTTGAAAGTTAACAGTAACAGCTATCTATGATAAAATTTTCAAAACCCGTGTCCATCATTTAAGAGAGAAAATAATTATTGAAATTAACATGGGCTCTTATGGGACTGCAACTTCAAAAAAATCATAATTAAAAATCTAACCTTATTGTAATGTATCACTGTGCAAAATTTCAGAGTTTTCTTTCTTTATAACTTTTTATTTAAATCCCGCAGTAGCTAATTTCCTGCCTTAAGCAATTTAATTTGTCCCTTCAGTATTTCTTTCATGTGCACATTATTGTTACAATATATTTTACCATTCTAAAAACTTGCTAAATTTGCAATGTTATTCTTATGAAAAAAATGCACTGAATTTGAATGTTAAAATAAATTATTTCTGTCAATGAGCATATTGAGGTATGAGTTTTCTTAGGAATATGTGAACAGGTAAAACAAGATTTGGTAAGGTGAGGAATACATGGGGGTTAAAGGAGGGCTATGGAGTTTACAGGTTTTAAAAAAATAAAAATGTTATTAAAAATTGTCTATGTCTTAAAACATATAAAAGTATGTCTAGTATTTCCCATTTAAATATATCCAGAATCAATGCAGTAGTTCTCTCAATAATTGAAGAAAAAAACAAAAAAAAACAAAAAAAAAAAAGTATCTCTATAATATCTGTATAAGCGTAATGTTAAATTAGAGGACCCAATTAGCTCTTTTCCCAGACATATAAATAAGCTCCATTAGAAACAGTTGTTGTGAGGTATGACAGTACTGTGTTACATTAGTTTGGTCATGTTGATAGAATGGGTGATGAAAGAACTACAAAAATAGTATGTAAATAGAAATACTATAGAAATAAAAGAAAAGGATAGGAGAAAACCAGCAAGGGCCTTACCATAGTGAAGAGAGTCCCATAGTTCGGTGAAAATCTTGCTAGCACAGATATACCAAAATAACTAACACATTGGAAATATTTCGGCAATCGACTCCAAGAGATCATTCATAGTTTCTCTCTGAGTCTGTAAGGACTGATGAAGGCATAACACGCTCCATATCTCTCTTGGAGTCGATTGCCGAAATATTTCCAATGTGTTCGTTATTTTATATCTGTGCTAGCAAGATTTTCACCGAACTATGGGACTCTCTTCACTATGGTAAGGCCCTTGCTGGTTTTCTCCTATCCTTTGCTTTCAATTTATCATACCTAACCGCGATGGTTTATTTTCCTTAATATACATACTATAGAAATAAAAGGCTAGAAATATCAGCACTGGCATTACTTACTCACACAGTAGAAGAGGTAGAGGTCTCACAGATCTCACAGATTAGTGATGCCAACATTATTAGGTAAGGTAAGTAAGGCCAGCGCTGCTATGTCTATCCCTTCCTTTCACATTTTATTGCTACAATATTAATAATAGAAATAATAATAATAATAAAAATGAATGGTGCATTAATTAAGTTTTTTGTTTTGTTTTGTTAACAGAAAACTAGAGAGGCTAGAGAAAGGTAAAGGCAAGAAAAAAGACAAGAAAAAGAAGAAAAAGTCAAAGAAATCCAAGGACTCTGACAGCAGCAGCAGTAGCAGCAGTTCAGACAGTTCTTCAGAGTCCGAGACTGAGCAAGCTCGTAAGAAAAAGAAAAAGTCCAAGAAAAGTAAGAAGAGAGATGCAGCAAACTTGTCGTCAGAGGAAGACACCAAGCACAAACATAAGAAATCCAAATCCTCAAAACATTCCTCAAAAACTGGAGAAGCAGTGAAAGTAAACAAAACAAAAGAAGATGAAGTTTCTAGTTGGTTGAAAGAAATGAGAAACGAGGCTGATAATGCAGGCATTTTCAAAACTAGCAAAGAGAATGGTAAATATAAAAAAGAGTCTGGTAAATCTAGGAAAAGGTCATCAAGCAGCTGCAGTGAAGAGAGAAGTTACAAGAAACGTAAATAGATTTATCTTAAATTTTAAAATGCATGTTTGTTATAAGATATATTAAGGAAAATAAAAAAATAAACCATCATGGTTAGGTATGATAAATTTGAAAGAAAAGGATAGGAGAAACTAGCAAGGGCCTTACCATAGTGACGAGAGTCCCATAGTTTGGCGACAAATCTTGCTAGCATAGAGATAAAAAAAACTTACACATTGGAAATATTTCGGCAATAAACTACAAGAGAGATGGAGTGTCCATCAGAGATGGAGGACTTCATCAAGTCCTTACAGGCACAGAGAAATCATTCATGGTTTCTCTGTGAGTCTGTAAGGACTGATGAAGGCATAACACACTCCATCTCTCTTGAAGTTTATTGATGAAATATTTCCAATGTTTTTTTTTTATAACTGCAGTACTAGGAAGATTTTCACGGAACTATGGGACTCTCTTCACTATGGTAAGACCACTGCTGGTTTCTCCCATTTCTTTCAAAGTGATCATGTTTTTGTTATAATGTATTAATTATTATAAGAGTCTTATCTTAATTAGGAAAAAAAATCAATTTTACAATATCTGTCATCTTATTGTCTGTATATATGTGGAACATAACTTATTAAAAAAATCATCACTGTCTAAATATTACTTGGGTTGTTTTATTTATATTTGAGTAGGAAAAAATTTCCTTTTTGTGAGGCTACTTTACTATATGAACAATAATGCTGTTCGTAAACCCTGTTCTTTGCTCCTAAAATGACAATCGCCTTTAGTTATTCAAATGGAATGCGCATTTTTTGGTGCAAGAGAACAGGGTTTACGAACAGCATTATTATTATATAGAATAGAACAGGATGTATAGAAGGTGGTATAATTCGCTCTTTTACTGTTGTCAGAACTTGGTTTGCTTCGTAAAACTTGTAATTTTGACATTCGTCATCCAGGGTGAATGTCAACAGACCCTTGTGGTCTCTCAGGTACAATACATTATGTACCTGGAAGAGGAGGAGGGACACAAAATTTCTCCTCTTTTGGTGCTAAATTTCCCCTCTTGTTTTGATTCACCTTATGTGTGACGTTTCATATCTGATGCTACTTAGGCAAACTACACCACCTACATCTTGGAGTAGAATTCATAACACAGTATTCCTTTAACTTTAGCACTGGAAAACTTCCATAGTTACATGTCAAACTTAGGTAAGGCTCTAGCTACCTTTTGCATATTGTTTGAGTGAGCATCGAAAGTAGTAGGTAGTAGGTAGAGATTAGAGCACATTAAATTGAAAATTAATAAAACGCAAAGATTCTATAATTTATTCAGTAAAATGGAGACACAAAATAATTTTCTTAACATAAATTTTTTGCACATAAACTTAATTTTTTTTTTATGCATTTTGCCAGTCTAAGCTGTCTTTTATATATTTGCTCAGAAATTTCTAATGATTTTTTAAATTACAATTTAAAACTAATGATATAGTAAAAACCATAGCAGTGATGGTCTTATCATATAATGTCTTATAGTTCAGTGACAATTTTTGATAGCACAGAGATATCAACACATTGAATATTGCATCATCCTGCAAACTGAACCACAACTCAGGTAAGGCCTAACTAGAGAGAGGGAGACTCATCCACGAGGACTCGGCATCATCAGTTATTTGAGAGAAGTAGCATATATATGGTTCAGTGCATAAGTAGATAATAAGCATTAATGCTTAACCAATTGGTTGTTAAATCTAAATTATATTGTAGTATCTATATGTATGGCACTAAAGATCCCTAGACTAGCTGACTATGTAATATAGTATAGTGCTCCGTTACAAATGCTAAATAAATGAAGGGGGGGGGGGGGGGGATATTCAATAAATTTATCGTTTCTGTATAGTTTTTTTTTTTTGTTTTTTTTTTTTTTTTCTTTCTTTCTTTTTCTACAAAGTTAGCATGCACAGTCAGATCTCTGCCATGTATTATTGAAAAAATAGCCCCTGTGCATCTTTTTGGTTTGAAGTTTTTTTTCGTGGCGCGATTTTCGGGCGCGACCAAGGTCCATATAATAAAGAGGTTGAGCGCAGCACAAAACTCGCGCAGTTGATTTTATTTTGTGATGGATGTTCTTGATTCTAAGCCAATACGATGCCGTTCACCAGCGTTCACCAGTTACGTCACAGATAAGGTGAATAAAAATACACCCGGTGATATGACGTCTTTGGTGAATTCCTTTAAGCTGCGCGACCTTGGCCAAAACTTTTCCCGGAGCATCTAACCTCTTATATACAGACCTTAGGGCGCGACAAATCTCAAAAAGCGCCAGTTTTTGAAACCCCAAGGGGGAAAAAAAAAAAAAAAAAAAAAAAAAACGGTTCACGCCATCTTGTTGAGCGTCTAAAATCCACACTAGAGAAATCCTCTTTGGATTACATAGTTATCCACTTTCATTACTTGTATAATATAATCCTCTGGTCCATAAACTTAGTCACTTAATTAGTGCTAGGACAAAGACAATCCTCTCAGTCAACTCATCCCTGTGTTAAGTGATATGCAGAACATGGTGCACATACAATGCTGTTTCTCTTGTAGTTCTGTGCCTAAAGCTATCCAAGCAACATTTAATTGTCACCTATTCACCTGATATACATACTTATTCCTATTCTAAATCTAGCCCTTACATTTATATGCAAGTTAATATTAATGAAAAATCAACTATGAATTGGTTCTAGTCCCAATTTACTATTTAAATTAGAGAATTTTCGCGTTTTATTAATTTTCAATTCAACGTGCTCTAATCTCTACCAACTATTTTCTAAATATTTTTTTTTAAACTTATTAATACTAACCGCGATGGTTTTTTCCTAATACGCAACTATGAAATATGTATGATAAAAAAAAAAAAAAAAAGAGCCAATTACATACTTATAAATTTCTTTTTAGCCTCCTGGGCTAGAATATTTTCTCAACATGATTATAGTGGAAGATCACTTTGTATCCCATTCCCCAATTTTTAATATTCTATCTATAACACATGTGTTTTACAATATTTTAAGATGTATGGAGATTCCCAAATTTATTCAATTCTAACTGAAGTGTTCATGCATTTGATAACCACAGTGCAAATAATTTTTTAGATGACAAAGCAGAGGCACTCTCAGTCAGAATGAACCAGAATAAATAAATATTCATCTTTATTTAACAATAGGAAAAAGATAAATAAAAAAATTGAAAGGGTACTGCATGTATTCCCTTTATTCATTATGCACTATTCTCTGGCAAAAAGGATTTTTCCACATACAATATAGCTTTAAAATCAAAGTGCAATAATAATAAAAAGAATCAAAATCAATGATTTATTTGATTTACATGCCACAAATGAAGCATGCAATGTATACTTTTGCTTTTATTGTTGTTTTGTTAGTATGTGACATGAATGTTCTACATAGTTCTGGTCCAAGTCGGTCACCCTCTTGATAATTAAAAAGCTTGCTAAGACTGGCATGTATGTAACAATTTGTCTCCAGGCTCACAACCTGATTTCCAGTGATGAGGAAGACGACAAAGGAAACATAGGAAAATCTTTAATATTTAAGATTGGATAGCTAAAATTAGGTAAAAAAAAAAAAAAAAGTGATAAAAATAACATAGCACATATTGTTCATATTTATTAGATAAATTTATTTCAATCAATGTAACAGTTATACATTAAACTTCATGGAAATGTTTTTTTACGTAAAGTGCAGTATAATGTACTTGTATCTGTGTACAGCATAAAGTACTTATATCTGCGTAGAAAGTTTTAAAATAAAGACACAGCTTCCTCTAAGCCTTGTTTTTCTTGCCTCCTGCCTTCATCTTGTTGCCTCCCGCCTTAGCTTGGTTACCACCAGCCTTAGGTAGAGTTTTTATCAAGGACTTGATGGCTGCTTCTTTCTTGGGACTGCCTTTGCCCTTCTTGTTTTTCTGGAACATAGCAAGCATCTTTGTTACCACTCACTAACGCTTCATAAATAATAGAGTAAAACCTCCATATAGCGAACTCGGATATAGCGAAATTTCATTATAGCAAAGTAATTTTGCCAGTCCCGCTGAAATTTACATGTAAAAGCATAGGGAAACCCCGTTATATATAACAAAATTTCGTTCTAGCAAAGTCAAAAAAGTTCATATTTTCAGCCAAAAATGTCCTAAAATAAGTAATAAATAAAGAAAAAATTGTCGATACATCGCATACTTTTTTTACGATAATTCGTTCGGAATACACGCGACGCGATAAATAAAAAAATCTCAAATAAATTTAGAAAAGCAGATAGCCATCTTGCTCGATTATAATTAAATAAAATTACGTGAAGTGCTGCGGTGTGTGCACCAATGTTAAACATGCAAAAAGTTTATTCAAAATATTTCAAAAAAAAAAAAAAAAAAAAAAAAAAAAAAAATCTAGATGATATTATACTGTAGTGTAAAGGCTATACAAATATATTTGTTTTTAAACAATTTCCAATTCTGTACTGCACAAAATTGCATGAAGTTTCTATAAGTATTTTTTATTGATATTTTTTTCTCCCTCTTGAATACAAGATTGCTGTCAGCGTAAACAAACAAATTTAGCAAAAAGTCAATTCAATTAAAAAAAATGTTACATTTTGAGACTTAACATCAGAAAAGTATCAATTTGTAACCTTTTTTTCTCTTTCATTTTGCATACAATTTATGTCTATATTAGCACAAGAAAAAAAAAAAAAAAAAAAAAAAAAAGGCCAGTGAAAATTAAGAGTAGCTCTAGCTGTTTGTTTCTCCTATTTTTGAGGAGTTTCATCTCTTAGACCCCTGCAGATATTTAATTTTCACGTTTTTTTCCTTTAAAAATTGTGACATTTTTTTTTCTTCTTTACTGCATACTTTACAGGCGCGCAGTATTTTCTTTTCCACAGCGTGATAATTTTCTAATATAGGCTTAGGCCACTGTATTTATTTAGGATTTTTTTTTTATTGTAGCGAGTGTTTTTCTTTTAAACAGTCTATGAAATAATTATTTTAGTTTACTTTAGTGGAGCAAATATCAACTTTTGATGTAAATTTAACATCTTTTATAAATTATACATGTATTTACGGCATTTTTGTATACAATTTTGCTGTAGAGAAATTTGTTATAACGAAGTGGCAATTCCCGAGGTCCCTTGAAACAACCACTAACAACATAATTGCTAGGCTCAACTAACTGTCACCCCTGTAGTGTTATGTTTTTGTTATTTTCTTCTTATGTAATCCTTTGATCAATAAACTTATTTATTTATTTGTTTGTTTGTGTACCTTGTTAACTTTCCCCTGACTTGCTGTCTGGCCCTGGAATGAGGCAGCTGGGGCGTTCTTATTCTTCTTGTTCTTCTTAGGAGAACCAGCCTGAGGACTCTCTCCTGACTTTCCCATCTTGCGTGGCATGGGCTTGCGATTCTAACACACAAAGATTAAAATAATTATCATTGCACCATAGTAGTTCTCAAGTAAATTAGACAATCTTTGCTTTTTATTAATTTTCATTTCAACATGCTCTAATCTCTCTCCTAATAATTTATATTTTAAATTTAATTTTTTAACTTATAATTTAAAAATACATGTCTTAAAATGGAGCACTCTCCCTATAATAGAATTACCCACTGACGTTGGCCAAATTAACAAAAAAAAAAAAAAAAAAAAAAAAAAAAAAATTCCTCCCTAACTGCAGCTCATAGAAACTGTCTGGATTAATAAAAGAAATCTTATTTTAAACATGAAACAAAAACTTAAGTCAAGCTTGATTTGGTTAGGGAGGAAATGATTTTTAAAAAGATGACCACTCACTCCACTTTTGTGAACAATGAAATATTACAAAGATACCAAAGAAAGAATAGGAAACTTTTTCCTATGCCCACATGCATGTTACCAACCGTGATGTCATTTTTCAATTTTCAAACATTAACTCAATAAACTCAAAAATTAGACATTTGCACAGGGCTATTGATTCAGGAGGCCATGCTATTGTTTTTTAATTTACAATAATTAACTAAAAGTGCTTGATTAGATTCAAATGATGGCACAGGTTACACAAATGTTTACTAAGACTTTTTGAGGGCAGCAAAGCAACTGAAGAAGAATGCTGTTGCCCTTCAAACATCGTACTTAACTTGTAAATATTTGTGTCACCTGTGCCATCAAGACTTTCACCAAGCTACGGACCTCATCGTGGTAACGCACTGCTTGTTGGTTTCTCCTATCCTTTTCTTTGGTTACATATTCAAACCGAAGTGGTTTAACCTTTCCTAATTAATTGTAGAAAATATTGCAAATGCTTGTGGTTATTACCTTGTTTTTGTTGGCTCCTCCCTTTTCTCCCTTGAAAGGCTTGGCTTTGCTCTCACTGCAACGCAGGACCCTCAGTGGTCTGGCCATGAACTGTTCCCCATTCTTCAGGAGTGCAAGCTCAACTGCATCTGTGCTCTGCAAAATATGACAACGTATGGTTACTGAGGTTGCTGGTCAACTACACTAGAAATTCAGAAGTATTCTAGCCCCATAGGATTTTTTTTTCCTTCTTTCCCCTCTCATTATTAAGATTATGATTTTAAGTGGCATTTAAATGCATGTTATTTTAGTGAGGGTTTCAACAATATAGAAATAATTCAGTCTGAATACTTTTCATTTTCTAGGGACTTTAATTGTTGGCAAAAACAACCAAGGTAAGAAGAGCTGAATTGAAATTCAAAATAGTTTATTTTCCAATCTCCTGCAGTCAAAAGCAACAATACAAGACTCCTGTTCATTTGATTAGCTTTTATTTGGATTACCATCAACTTACATACTAATTAGAGTACTCTAGAAGTGGGGAGTATAAGCGGATCCTTTGTTGGGGTTTTTTGATCACGAAAAATCGCGTAAGTAATGGGAAAAATCGCGATTTTGAAATGTCATGTCATAACTATTGAATGAAGTAACAGCATTGAAATTTTCACAGAACAAACTTCATTTTATGGTCATTTTATGTCTGAAATTTCAAAACCCTCAGTTTGCTAAAAATTAAATTTTGTTAAACTTAAAAAATACCTCATTTTGAAAATCAATATTCAACGCTTATTGGCTAATGCGCTCCAACAATGAAAAATAAAAAGTAAACAAACTCGACGCTCTTGAGCTTGCTTAAAAACTACAGCGTTCACGAAAAAGAGAACAAAAATAAACAGTAAATTACGAATTTTGAATTTATGTTGTTGTTGTTTTTGGCCAAATAATTAAGTTTCATCCGTGTTTCATAATGTGACAACGTTTTGGTAAAATTTTATGAGTGTTCAAAATCTCATTACAGTCAGTCATTTTTTCCCCCATTACTTACGGTCATTTTCAGAACCAAAAAAAAAACCCCCATTTAAATAAGATTGACTGACAAAAATGAAATTTTTGGGCATATCAGCCAATCAGATTCAAATATTTCGATTTCAACAACCAATGAAAGGGCTTTAAAAATTCTGCTGGATCGCGTATACTCCCCCCTTCTAGAGTACTTTAATACTAACTTACAAACTAGACACACTAAAATACAAAATTTACACATCTGTGGTAAGCAAGTCAGTAAGTAAGTAATTAAGCGAGTAAGTATGGCTATACCAAGTATGGCTAGTAAGTATAAGTATATCCTAACAGGGATATATTAAGGGAAATAAACCATCGCTGTTAGGTATGATGAATTTGAAAGTGCTAGGAGAAACCAGCACTGGTCTTACCATAGTGAAGCAAGTCCCATAGTTTGGTGAAAATCTTGCTAGCACAGAGATAAAAAACTAACACATTGGAAATATTTTGGCAATAAACTCCAATGTGAAATGTGTTATGCCTTCACAGACTCAGAGAGAAACTGAAGTCTTGGAGTTTATTGCCGAAATATTTCCAATATGCTAGTTTTTTTATATCTGTGCTAGCAAAATGTTCCCCAAACTATTGGACTCTCTTCACTATGGTAAGACCCTTGCTGGTTTTTCTAAGCACTTTCTTTCAAGTCATCCTAACTGTATTTTTTTGTTATTGCTTAAATTGAATAAATTGAAACACATACAACAATAGGTCAATTAATATTTAAGCCTACCTTGAAATTAACATAAGCAAATCCTTTTCCAATTCCTCTTGCTTTGTCTCTGACCACACGAACATGTGAAATGTCCCCACAGCTGGAGAAGTACTTGTGAAGATCTTCCTCAGCCACACCTGAACACAGACACATCAGTCTACAAGTGACAGTAAGTTCATCACATCACGAGGAAGACTAAAATAATTTAGCAGGTAGTTTTATTGCATAGTATAAAAGAGGACATGGTCCGGAATCATTAGATGTATGTGAATTTCTAAATTTTTAGTTTATGAAGTAATTCTAATTAATTTTATAAAGTCTAAAAATGACATCATAGATGGTAACTTTTTCCTATGTCCACATGCATACGTTACAGTTTGTGACGTCATTTTTTTATTTTCAAAAAATTAATTAAAAATACTTAATGAACTAAAAAAAATAGAATTTTGCATATCTATTGATTTACGAGGTCGCGCTATAATTTTTTTTTTCTTCCAAAAATTTATTTAAAATACGTAATGAACTCATAATTAAAAGATTTGATAGAAAAATGCATAGATTAGGAAAAATTGAGGAATAGGATTTGGTCTCCCATTCCCCAATTTTTTTATAATCTATGTTGTTGTTTTTTTTATCAAATCTTTTACTTATCAAGATAATTTTTCCTGATATTTAGTGAACTAAAAAATTAGAAATTCCCAAGAAGATTCAGCAGGATTAAGACAAAAGCTAACTTACCAAATGACACATTTCCCACGAACACGGCTAACTTCTTCTCTGGTTTAAAGTTAAATCTGGACATGTCCACATTAATGTGATGACCCTTGTGCACTTGTCCTCTCTCCTGGAGTGCCTTCATTGCAGACTCTTTTGTCATAAACACAACGTACGCATTGATGTTGTTCCTCTCTACGTGGAACTCTTTCCTGAAACATCAGCAACAAACATTGTTGAAACACAATTTGTATTTCCCTACAAGCCTTGGTGCATATAATTGAGAACTTTTTTTTTAAAGCAATGTTTACACATTCCAAAACTGTTTTTCATTGGATAAAAATATTCCAAAAATTAAAAAAGAAATTCACTCTGACTTAAGCATTATTTGCATGACAGGTAAATTTGACGCGCATCGACGGATAAACAAAGTTGTAACAATTATTTATTTATTAAACACCAAGGTGTACTTATACATATTTATATAGGTCTACATTTTTTGCATATTGACTTAATGATAGGGTCTGAGATGGACAATGAAGTAAGTGGTACCTAGTACATAGGCCACTACATAATACACATACACATTTATCATTACTCTCGTGAAATTCTTTAATTTGACAGATTACATGGTGGAAACCATGCACCGCATAACGGGTAAAAACATGCCTGTCTGTACAGTTTGGGCCTTTCCACCCATTAATATTATTAATATTAAATGCAGGGGTATTATAGAAGGCCAGGCTGATATCTTCAGTTTTACTTAGTCTATCCTTAACAAATTTAATGTAATTATCTGTTTTTAACAATTTAACAATGTAATTTTCAAAAACAATGTGAATGGCTTCATTTGTTTACATTGTTCCAACTTTGTAACATTGTCAACGCAACACGTGTCAAATTTACGCATCATGTGAATAATACTTTAATTATTAAGATCCCCCCCCCCCCCCCCAATGTTAAGAGACCAAGATTGTCATTTAACTACAAGTTTTAATTTGAGTTAGATCTTCATCAAGTGGAGTGACTGGCCAATTTTTTTAAAATTATCTATTCTTAAAGCTTGTAGAAACATGAAATAAAAACTAGAAGATAGTGCAAAAATCAAGCTTTAATTTAGCTTTAGTTAAAGAGTATAAAGGACCACTTGCAATATATATATTTTTTAATTGTTGCAACGTTTAAGTAAAAACGCATAATAAATGCATTAAGAATATTTCAAAAAATTCTATCATTGCAAGTGGTTCATTCTTAACAATTTGACCAAAGTCACCCCAAATGATAATATAATTTGGTGAGTACTTAGTAGCTGCTAGGGACTTGTTGACAAAAACTTACTTAATAACAGCCACCTTCTTCTTTATCCTAGGATCAGCAACAGGAGCATTACGAAGACGAACAGACTCAATTTTACCATACTTGATAAATATTTTTTTAATTTCGTCTACTGTAATTTCTTTAGGTAAATTGCCTACAAATATAGTTCTATCACTTTTAGATAGATCTTCTTTTCCTGACTTATTCTTTTTGTTTTTCTTCTCTGCTGTTTCAGTTTTGGGTGTTGGTTTGACTGCTTGGGCTTGTGTTTTCTTCTGTTGTTGTGGCTCCTCCTCCTCCTCCTCAACCTCATCCTCAGTGTCTGACTCTGCTCCCTCGCCAGAGTCGTCAGAGTCCTCCTCCTCAATAGCAGACTCTTCCTCCTCTCCTGACAAATCACTGTCATCGTCTCCCTCAGAGCCAACTTCTGCTTCAAAGTCTTCGTCTTCAGAGTCCTCAGAGTCACCCTCAGGCACCTCAAGCTTGTCAAAAATACTGCGCCTGGAAAAATAAAATGATTAGCTGTGCCAAACACATTGCCACATTAGAGCACAAACACCATGTAGCCGCAAAAGCAGCAAAGTCAACACTCTTATCTTGCTCTATAGGATGTTTGTGTTCATGTTGGATCACTCAATAACATGGACTGGTATAGGAAAATTACTTCTGAAATTTTTATCATAGGTAGCTGTTACACTATTAACTTTTGAATGGCATGATAAATTACGGGAATTTTTGGTTTAGATTTTGAGATACAAGCCATCTAAATACAACCATACATTTTGAAAAGGTCTTTACATTTAAATCTAAATTTAGCACCACTTTATTTATTTATTTATTTTTGGTTACCTAAATTTTTAATACATAGAATTCTACATTAAAAAAAAGTATAAAAATCAATAGACATTTAACGTAATAAAATCTTATATCTGAGAAATTTTCCACCATACAATACCACATTTTCAACTTACTTTTTATTGCTGGTGATGACTGCTGGAGTTGCTTGTCTTGCGGGGGTCGCTTGTCTTGCTGGAGTTGCTTGTCTAGCAGGAGTTGCTTGCTTTGCAGGTGTCTTGTTTACTTTAGGAGTATCAACTTTAGAGATGTTTACCATAGATTTACGCTTCAAGTTTACATCTGAAGTCAAAACAAACAACATTACTATGAAAAACTTATATCAAGTATGTTACTTGAATTTAAAAAAAAATAATTGTTTTCCCTCTCCATAGCAAGTATTGTTATGCTTTTATTACGTCTATTTTTACATGTTCTAAAGCCAAGATTTTTTTTTTTTAATAAAATTAGTATAGGCCTAATTTTTAATGGGCTAAGAGTATCTTAAAAATAAGGTTCCCAATTTTTACCTCACAGAAAGTGGAAAAATAATTGAGAAAAGAAATCAACTTTATGATAATTGACTTTTAAAAAGATAAAATAATAACACTGATTTTAAAAAATTGGAGAATGCTGAATTGAACTGCTAATGAGGAAGACTAAAATAATAATAATAAAAAAATGTAGGGCGTAATTTTATTGCATATTTTACAAGAGGACATTGTTTTAAATCGATAGATATCTGAAGTTCTAATTTTTAAGTTCATTAAAGGGATAGTACACCGCTTTTTTTATTTTTGATAGCTAAAAGATATGTCCTATTCATGAACCCTTCCGCCAGGTTCATCTCGCTGCGCTAATTAGGGCGCGAGTTAATTGGAGGGAGACAGTCTGGGGCCGTGCCAGTCGGGCAGCCATTTTTAAAAAACCACCACCCTGCTTGCTGATGGTGATATATTTTTTTCAGAGATGTACTTACCTTTGTATAGAGGTGGGAGAACAAAGAGGGCTGTATAAATATGTGAGGGATTAACTTTTACTACCTGCATGACCCAATCATATTCTGCATGATTGAATAATGATTACTCTAAATATGTATCAAAGTGACCCCAGGCCATCACAGTTGATATTGTTATTAAAAATTATGCAATTTACTTTTTTGATCGAGGTTGTAGCATGTTTCTAACCCTTAAATCATGTTATCAAAAAAGCGGGATTAAAAAATCAGTATAGGGTTAGAAACATGCTACAACCTCGATCAAAAAAGTAAATTGCATAATTTTTAATAACAATATCAACTGTGATGACCTGGGGTCACTTTGATACATATTTAGAGTTATCATTATTCAATTATGCATAATATGATTGGGTCATGCAGGTAGTAAAAGTTAATCCCTCACATATTTATACAGCCCTCTTTGTTCTCCCACCTCTATACAAAGGTAAGTACATCTCTGAAAAAAATATATCACCATCAGCAAGCAGGGTGGTGGTTTTTTAAAAATGGCTGCCCGACTGGCACGGCCCCAGACTGTCTCCCTCCAATTAACTCGCGCCCTAATTAGCGCAGCGAGATGAACCTGGCGGAAAGGTTCATGAATAGGACACATCTTTTAGCTATCAAAAATAAAAAAAGCGGTGTACTATCCCTTTAAAGGCGTAGAACACCTTGAACAAAAAAGTTGTGTAATATCCTAACAAACCTGAAAATCAACGTTGATTTGGCCGGAGTCCTTGATTTAAAATTTATTTTCTATTCACAAAATGCCCCTGCCGGTCACTGACGTTACAGCTCGCCCGGTTTACTTGCGCGTGGACCAGGCGAGCTGTGACGTCAGTGACCGGCAGCGGGTTTTTGTGAATGGAAAATAAATTAGAAACCATGACTCCGGCCAAATCAACGTTGATTTTCAGGATTGTTAGGATATTACGCAGCTTTTTGGTTCAAGGTGTTCTACGCCTTTAAGTATTTTTTATTCATTTTTGAAAGTTGGAAAATATCATCACAGGCTGCAACTTTTTCCTGTGCCCACATGTATAAGTTGCCACCAGTGACATCATTTTTTGATTTTCAAAAATTAATTAAAAATACTTAATGAACTCAAAAACTAGAAAATCACATATGTATTGATTCAAGAAAATTATGCCCTCTTTTAGAATATAAAATAAAGTTATCACCTAAAATTATTTGTTGTCTTCTTGATAGGGAAGCCCTGCACAAGAGAGAAAATATTCTAATTTGGTCCAAAATTATGGAGTGGAGTACTTAGTATTTTCTATTGACTTTAGATTAAAGTATACTAGAAATTCCCAAGTATTCTAGCTCCATAAGAAATTTCTAATTTTGTTATTGTTGAGAGGTCACGATTGCTATTTAAATGCATTTTATTTTAGTGAGGTTTTCAACAATACAGAAATGATTTGGTCAGAATACTTGATAACTATGGTCTTCACTTTAGATGACATAAAATTTGTCTACTTTATGTCTGTTTACATCATGTTGACAAAACTAGGTACGTATCTAATTATACTAATTTAATCTTTAATTACTAGGTATGTATGTTGAGGTTTAATCTTACTTTGCTGCTTGGGCATCTCTTGGTCATCATCCTGGGGCTGAGACTTTTGGAACTTCTTGCTGGGAGTGTCCTGAGCCATGCTCTTGCGTCTGCACACACATTAACATTTGCATCACAAATATAGCAACACATAGGTATCATCACTCACCACAATGGCAGCAATTAATGCTTCTTACCATGTACACAATTTTAAAATAAAAGGTAAACAAAAAAATAATATATAGGAAAAAACCATCGCGGTTTTTTCCTATATATTATATTTATCGCAATGTCGATCTTTTTGTTTTAATATTTAAGCTTTTGTAAATAAGATTCTTTCATTTATATTGTATTCTCGGCCCTTTTTACTTGCCAACGCCAATAAGAGCACGTACTAAATTAATTAAATTAAAAATATGCCAAAGCGCGTATATTTTTATCCTATCTCTCCTATTTCTATCATCTTTTTTACTTTTCCTACCCCGGTGTCAATATATTAAACGATGTAACTAGCTTAATCACGATACAGGCGGCCGGCAGGCGCATATATTGCTCTCGCGAACTTTCTGGAGTTGGGGAACTCTAGGAAGCGAGGGAGGGCACATGTGGCTTGCTGGCAGCCAGTCTTGCATCCCTCTTAGTGCACAATATTATATTACAGTGTGAGGATGAGAGGTTTTAAATAGCAAGCCGGGTTTGCGCGCGCGATTGTTCAACCAATCAGCGCGAGCAGCTGCGGGGGAATCGCGTATAAAAACGCGGCTGCCACTTGCTTCCTCAGCTCAGTCAGTTAGCAGATGTGGTGTGAGCCATCTCTAGCTGTACAGAGCTCTCTGCCGAGCCTTACTGATGAGTCCTAGGTAAAGGACGAAACCGGTCTAAGGCCAAGAGTAAGTCTGATGCTGTCTTATAATGTTGTGCCTTTGATGTAATGTGAGAACGTGAGATGTT
Source organism: Ecdyonurus torrentis (assembly GCA_949318235.1). Lineage (NCBI taxonomy): Eukaryota > Metazoa > Arthropoda > Insecta > Ephemeroptera > Heptageniidae > Ecdyonurus > Ecdyonurus torrentis. Next base: position 51,634,999 of record OX439129.1, read on the forward strand.
AGGTATATCGTATTTTACATTGACACTGTACCCCTCATCCCTTTGTAACGTCTATTTTTATCTAGCTCAAGCTAGAATGATTTGCATCCCTAGTCCCAATTTACTATTTAAATTAGAGAATTTTCGCGTTTTATTAATTTTCAATTCAACGTGCTCTAATCTCTACCAACTATTTTCTAATTATTTTTTTAAACGTAATTAAAATAAAAAATAATAATAAAAAAAAAGCTTAAAACATGTTTAAGTATGTCTATAGTATTCCTGATTTAACTTTTTCCAGAATCGGTGCAGTATTTTTCCCAAAAAGCGTAAAAATAAAAATAAGTCTCCCCATGTTAAATTAAGTGTCCCTCTTTTTCTATCTTGTTTCTGATTGAAGACATAGAACACCTTGAACAAAAAACTTGCCTAATATCCTAACATACCCAAATATCAACATTATTTTGGTCGGAGTCATTAATTTCTAATTTATTTTCCATTCACAAAATGTCAGTTGCGGGTTAACTACGTCACAGCTCGCCTGGTCCACGCGCACGGAAACAGGCGAGCTGTGACGTAGTAAACCCGCAACTGACATTTTGTAAATGCAAAATAAATTAGAAATCAATGACCCCGGCCAAAATAATGTTGATATTTGTATTATTTGGGTATTTTAGGATATTAGGCAAGTTTTTTTTTGTTCAAGGTGTTCTACGTCTTTAAGATGAAATTTTGGATACCCTGACCAGAGAGAAAAAGACTGCACACGTGGAATAAACACAAATTATATTATATCATAAAATCATAATTTTGTAAAGTGTGATTTTGTAATTTGCTGATATGTATTTATTTTATACATTTTCACTTGTCAGACATCATATATCTACATCATCATTACGCTAATAATTTAAAGAATTTACAAATATTTATGTACCGTAAATTTCATATCAATCAGCAGCTTTGGTAAGTCATGTCATGATATTCAATAATGCATATTGACGTTGTTGCAAAAAAAAATGTGTAACTCGTATTTTGTCAGGCGAAGCAAAATGTGTAAGTCGTTTTTGGTCATGTTGAGAGAATGGGTGATGAAAGAATAGCAAAGCAGGTATTTCATAGTAGAGTGGATGGAAGGAGAGATAGAGGCAGGCCTAAAACATCATGGTCTGAGGTGGTTGGAAGATGTTTGCAAAATAAGAATGTATGCAGTATGAAATGCAAAAGGAAATGTATGAAACAAGGTATGAGACTGGCGGAAGCAAGTGAAGTATGTCAGGATAGGAAGTTGTGGAGGTCTATCACTGGGTCAGGATAAAACATCTGTGTTGTTGGCTTACCCCGAAAGGGATTTATAGCGTCATGATATGTATGTATGTATGTATGTATGTTTTTTGTCACACTAAGCAATATGTGTATCTCGTTTTTTGTCACGCGAAGCAATACGTGTAATTCGAGCGCCATCTCCATTACGTTCGGGAACGACTTACACAATTTGCTTAGCTTGACAAAAAACGACTTACACATTTTGCTTCACCTGACAAAATATGAGTTACACATTTTTTTCGCAACAAAGTTGATATATACTTACCGGCATGTATGTATGTACTATGTACAGTAACAAATAAAAAGGAAGTCAATTTTGGTAACTATGACAGATATTTGGATACTTAAGATACAGGGATAGCATCATAAGATTGCTCTATTTATGCTTAAAGTTGGAAAAAACCATGTTGTTTTTAATAGCTAAATCAATTGGTATTGTTATGAAAGTTTTATATTCACAAAAGAAAAAATTCTCAAAGAAATATTTAAACACATTTTATGATATCATTTGATTCAGCGAAAGAGGGAAACAGAGAATTTTGCTTTTAAGTGAACTTTTACCCCCTGCTGCAGGTTGGTCACGGATAATTGAGCTTACAAGCATAACTTATATAAATATGGAAAAACATATCGTGGGAGGGTAATTTGTCTTGTTTGTCTTATATCTCCAAATTTTAACTTGAAAACCACGCATGGATCATTTTTATAGAAAAATAATATATAAAATAAACCTTACATGCATTCTTACATTGGGGATGAAAATTTACTTTCTCTTTCAAGACACAAAGAGGCACCCTGCGGAAGACACAAGACCGTGGCGCGCTCACACATGTGTGCTCATTTATCTTCTTATTTCTCCCACCCTTCATCTCATCTTTCACCCTAGTTGGTATTGTAAGAAGAGGTGGGAGATTTTCTTGAATTAATGATATTTTTTAATACCTTGATTAGTGCATTTATTTTCAAAATTTATTGTGTTCACTCTGCCATTTTATTACTAGATAACTAATTTATATTTTGGTTAAAGGCGTAGAACACCTTGAACAAAAAAGCTGCGTAATATCCTAACAAACCTGAAAATCAACGTTGATTTGGCCGGAGTCATTGATTTCTAATTTATTTTCCATTCACAAAATGCCGCTGCCGGTCACTGACGTCACAGCTTGCCCGGTTTACTTGCGCGTGGACCAGGCGAGCTGTGACGTCAGTGACCGGCAGCGGCATTTTGTGAATGGAAAATAAATTAGAAATCAATGACTCCGGCCAAATCAACTTTGATTTTCAGGTTTGTTAGGATATTATGCAACTTTTTTGTTCAAGGTGTTCTACGCCTTTAAGTGTCACTATGTGATGACCAATAGTTCTCCAGTTATAAAGTTGTAAAGTTTAAACTTGCTGAAAAACCTTTGTTTTTGCTATGGTGCCGACAACCATTTCCCTCTTTAGAAAGAAATCATACAGTACCAAATAGAAGAGGGAAAAACAAGGCTAAATAATTTTTGAGAACTTTTTCTTTTGTGAATATAAGTTCTTCATAACAATACTAATTGATTTAGCTAATAAAAAGCACATGGTTTTTTCCAGCTTTAATATTTTAGGATCTGCCAGTAACTAACTTAATTTATGAAATGTGTTAATGTGTATGGTAGACATGCCACTTTTCGGCCACTTAAGGATCTTGTTTCATATTATCACCATATTTACAACCAAATAATATATTTCTGTTCAAATCATCCATTCAGCTGGTTAAAGTGATACCTTACTAACATAATCATATAAAAAATCGTTTATTTTAACATTCAATTAATTAAGAGGACAGTTTAAAGTTCGATTTTGTAAATGCTCAGTTTTCGGCCACTTATGCTACTTTCCGGCCACTGAAATTCGACTTTTCGGCCACCTTACGTTAGGAACGCACATTCGCAAGCTGTTTTCTAGCATGTTTGCGCACGATTAATTTTTTGTTTGTTTGTCAAATCATTAAAATGTATTCATTTATTGTGTATGTTAGGAAAAAATTAGCATGTTGCAATTATTTTGGTCGCTATAGCGCTTTAAATTTGCTAAACACAAACCTAACGGCCACGCGTGGCTACTCTTGAAATTTTTTATTGCTGGAGCTGTTTATTTAGGGGCATGTTTGATAGCCTGATGTCACTCGCAATACAACATTATATGAAATAAAAATAATAAAACTGTTCCCAGAAATCTGAGTTGCGATAAAATCGACCCTTAAAATGGTACACGACGCCCGGGCTTAGACGTCCTTTTTATAAGTATTATAAAAAAAATAAAAATCATGACTTTGGGGGTTTTAATATTTGAATTCTACAGTGTATGAGGAACATTTCTGTACATTAAAAAAATTACGTATTTTTTTCCCCCTTTGAAGAAAAAAAAAAGTTGCAATTTTCACTTAATAACGAATGATGGGTTGGGGATTTTTGGACCGTCTTTGGCAACGACTTATGGTTCTCAGAACTGTTTTCTTATTTTTTACTAAAACTATGTTGTCCCCAGAGCAAGTTCAGGTGATCAAACCTGATTTCAAATCTACAGTTTTGCCAGGAAAAAATATTGAACTTAGCAAATTAGGTGGCCGAAAAGTGACACCGGTACGAAGCATCGTGTCCACTTTTCGGCCACTTTTATATTCAGTCTTAAAAAAATTGGCTAAGGCCAACTTAAGATTTATGGTGATTAGTACTTAGCTGATATACTATATATTCAGTGGATTTGAGATGGCTGTCAAGAATTTGTAACTAGACCCTTATTTTCCTGAAGTACTGATGTGATGTTTTTGCATAACATTAGAAGAAGCGTAAATTTGTGCAATTTTTAACTTCTCGCCGAGTTAATAATTTAATAAAAAAAAATCCTATGATGCTAAGCATTTCAATTCCTAACACAGTACTGGCTAAGGTTTTCTGGAGCTAATTATACAAAAAATTTGTCCCTGGTCCATTTAGATTTTTTATTATAGGCTTTCAAAGTTCAAAGTGGCCGAAAAGTGGAAGTGGCCGAAAAGTGGCATATCTACCATACATATGTATGTACACATCATACATACCGGTATGTAGTCTGCCTAACGTGTACATATGTATATGTATGTGTCATACATATGCGTATACAGACAGAAGGCCCGCGGACAAAAGGCCCTACCTGTGCGCCGCTCGACGATATGCTTTACCTGTGCGCACAGCCAGGGCTTTTTGTCCGAGTGCCTTATTCTGACAAGACATATTCATTATTCGTAATATGGAATATGATGCAAAGATCAAAACCATACATACATACATAATTTGAATAAACTACTTCAAATTTTAAAATAACATTAACATACTTCTTTGCTGAGCCATTTACTGCTGGGGTGTTTGCTTTAGGGGTTCCAGTCATCTCCGGAGTTTTTGCAAAGGAACCTCGCTTATTTTTCATAGGTGTCTTATTTTTAGGTGTTCCAGGCTTGGATGTGTTTAAAAGAGATTTGCGTTTAGCTTCCATTTCTGAAATAAAGATTTCTTTAAAAACATGATCATAATATACTTACGATAACTAAAGAAAACAAAAATCGCGTGGTTGGAAGTAAAGAAAAAAAAATCAATGACCACGTTGTGAGGAAATAAATATTCATTTTGTGTTTTTTGTGTCGCAAATTTTAACTGTAAGCCATTTTAATGATACTTACTATTATAGTCAATATCTAAAAAAGCCAATTAGTATTTATAATAACCAAATATATGATATTACAGTTACTTACCGGCAAGAAGACGACGCTTGCACGTGTGAACAAAAAATGATAACAAACGAGAGACCGGAAACGGAAGCTCCGCGTGTTGTTGAAGAAAATAAGCAAAGCGAAATTAGGAAAAAGCGCACAAATACAAATTAAAAAAATGAAAAATTTATTCAATTTTCTATAGAATTTTACTTCTTTGTAAAAAATGATTTTAATCATATTTAAATTAATTTATTCCTTCTTGCCTAATGTGCGAGATAATAATAATAAAAAAAAAATTGAATGATCAAAATTATATTAGGTTATGGAACTTTAATTATATAAAAATAATACTGAAAGACAGTGTACTGCGAAGGACAGCTGGACAGCATTTGTGCTGAAAATTCTGTTATATTTTATTGTATAATATTACATGAAATAAATCCAAGTGCGGTGATAGTTGTTACAGAAATCTAGAAAAACTGAACCAGGCTTAATTCAAGCTCTCTTTTAAACCTAGCAACGTGAACACGTAGTAAAACATAAAAAGGAGGAACACGAGTTTAGTAAATCAATAAAAAGACAGTCATATCAAGTAGTTGCAGTGCGAAGAGAGAAATTACAAAAATATATGACTATAATAAAGAAACAACTGTTTTGAGGCCAACTTGAAGCGATTCCGCTCACATCCACTTCCATTTTGACATACTGCGCATGTTATAGTAATTAAAAACGGAACCAGCCTCAAAACAGTTGTTCCTTTATTAATCGATATATATTTATACATTATACAGGTTTAGGTTAAACTTACAGGTTTTTATTATTTGCTTGTATTTTGTTTATAATTATAGTCTCATCTTAACTAATATATAAAGAAGAAAACAAATGCAAAAAATTCTTCAAGTGGAAAATAACTTATTAATAAAACACAGCCTAAATATTCTTGTTATTATTTTTTATTGAAGTATAAAGAAAGAATATTGTACACATAATAAAAAGAAAAGATAAAAGAAACCAGCAAGGTCATGTATTACCAAATAGTGAAGCAATAAAATATAGTTTTGATGAAATCATGCTAGCAGATATATAATATGTTTATCATTTCTGTGCTAGAAAGATTTTCACCAAACAATAGAACTCTGTTAACAAAGGAAAGAATAGGAAATACAACAAGCAGTGCCTTACTTAACATGATGAAAAGCATAGCTAGGTGAAGATCTTGATGGCACAGTTAATACAAATATTTAATTCAGATTAGTGCTGTCGAAATCCGGATAAATTTAAAATCCGGATTTCTGATAGAAAGTTATCCGGATCGATGGATCCGGATTTGACAGACAAAAAATTATCCGGATTCCCTGATCCGTTTTAAATCCGGATCAAAATTATCCGGATCACGATCCGGATCAAATTATCCGAATCCGTGTATCCGGACCGTGATCCGGATAGAAATTCGGATAACGGATAATTTTTTATCCGGATTTTTTACAGCATCAATCAGAAGATTAGTTTTGTTATAGCCTGTAAAATACCCTAACGTATAACAGGTAATTTTTATTTGAATTTTAGTTCTTTAAATTAGCACTTATATTCATAATTTGTATTTAAATCCAAGCTATTTCTAACATATCCAACGCGAGATTCACAATTACGCTTAATATTTATCGTAATTATATGAAATAGTGATCTAGGTCATTAATGTGGAAAAAATAAACCGGATCTCGATCAAATTATCCGGATCAATATTATCCGAATATGATCCGGATCAAAATTATCCGGATCGCGATCCGGATCAAAATTATCCGGATTGAGATCCGGATCAAAATTATCTGGATCACGATCTGGATCAAATTATCCGGATCGTGATCCGGATAGAAATTCGGATAACGGATAATTTTTTATCCGGATTTCAAAATCCGGATTTTTTTCGACAGCACTAATTCAGATGCCGTTGCCCTCAGAATGTTGTAATCAATGTAAATATTTGTATTAAGGGGGTAAGGGACTGATGCCGGTCATTAGACTCAAACTTTTCTTGTCAAAAAAATCTGAAATTTTGCACAATGATACTTCAGCTTGAGACACTTTCAAATATATAAAAATTTTGGGGGGTCACCGTGCAAATGAATTTTATATGATTTTTTTAAGTTTTAAGTGTTAATTTTAATAATTTTTTCTTTTTTTCGGGACGGTCAAACATCATGAAATTTTTATCATGGTTAGGTGTGACCCTTAGCTACATAATGACAGCAAATTTAGACCCAGAACACTTCTAATTTTTTAGATATAAGGTCAGTACCCTACTCCCTTAAAGGCATATAACACATTGAACAAAAAACTTGTCTAATATCCTAACATACCTGAATATTAAAGATACACTGAACCCTAAAAATAAGTATTTTTTATTCTTCTCCAAATCATTTCAATAGTAATTAGTCGTTTATTTGACTTTTCTAACCCGCGGGATAAGCGAGCCCCGCGAGGGAACGAGACAAAGTACACGCCCCTCTACTGTGAGAGTAAAAAATATGTGCCTCTTGCTCTACCTGCTAAGCTTACCTGAGAAGGTGCACAGACTTTTTACTTATACAGTAGGGGGGAAATATGACGTCACATTTCCCCCTTGTTATCGTCACGGGGCTCGTTTATCCCGCGTGCTAGAAAAGTCAAATAAATGACTAATTTGTATTGAAATGATTTGGAGAAGAGTAAAAAATGCTTATTTTTAGGGTTAAGTGTGTCTTTAACATTGCTTTGGCTGGAGACATTGAATTCTAATTTATTTTTTAATCACAAAAAGGCGGCTCAAAATGACGTCACAGCTCACTTGTTTTACACGCTTGTGGACCAGCAAGCTGTGATACTATTGTCCTCATCAGCATTTTTTGTGAATGGAATAATAGATTAGTAATCAATGACTCTGATTAAATCAACGTTGATATTCAGGTATGTTAGGATTTTAGACAAGTTTTTTGTTCAATGTATTGTAAACCTTAAACTGTACCATCAAGATCTTCATCTCAAGGTAAGGCACTTGCAGGTATCCCTATGCTTTCCTTTGATAATATATTGCAACCAACATTTGTTATAAACAATAATAATAACAAAGACTATCCTCTTCACTATGCTTCCCTTGCTTCCTATATCTTCTTATCTTTTTCTATTAAATTTGCAATATTAATCAAAACTAGTCTTAGTGCCACAATAATCAATCTTCAAGCCTACGCCTCTATTCTTAGCCTTAATTATCGTTAATAAATTGTGTGCCTTTTGTCTTCTAGCAGAGACAACTTTCTCCTTCTTGATTTTCTGAAACATGGCAATTGCATCATTTCAGCACTCACTAATGCTTAAATTTATGATAATGATTTTTTGATGAGAAATTTATTAAGAATAAAGAAAAGGATAGAATTACCAGCAAGGGCCTTACCACAGTAGAAGTTCCATGGAGAGGTCGAGGTTTTGCGTGTCACGGTATTAAAAAGTTTTCTAATAAAATGAACTTTTTTATAACAGAATACTGTGCCACGCAAGACCTTGACCTCTCCATACAACTTCTACTGTGGTAAGGCCCTTGCTGGTAATTTTATCCTTTTCTTTATTATTGATCCTAACCACAATGGTTCTTTCCTTAAATATAAATTCATTAAGAATGTTTAAATTTATTTTAAATAGTTGTTTGATTGCAAGTGGCTGAGCTCATCTGCAGAAATGTCTATACCTGTACCTGTTCTACTCTCCCATTGTTTGGTGTCTCATGCTGGTCTGAGGCAGCTGGACCATTCTCCTTCTTAATGTCCATCTTGTGATTCCTAGGACTCTTTCTTGTGTTTAACATTTTGCGTGGATTGCGATTCTTAAAACATAAATAATAAATAATATTAGCATGATTATTACACACAAGCTATTTTTTAATTTTTATCTTTTATAGGGTGGTTTCATTCATGTTAAAGTCGACGTCATAAGTGAGTACTAAATAACATTGGCCGGTATAGGAAAATGGAACATTTTGCCAGTTTAAAAATACTTCTCAAATTTTTTGAGAGCATCGATTCTGTTAACAGGTTGAATTAGTACCTCAAGTATGCAAGAAAAATATAATAATAAAAAAAATAGCTAATTTTCCTAAGAAAATATTCAAAAACTAGGTTTGTCCTATGCTGAGCAATGTTATTCATTGCTCAAGAAGAGCATCAAAAATCACTTACAATGAAGTCATGCGTACACACCAGGGACCGGAACCTCTGCCAATTTTTGCGGTTCTTAAGAACCCCAGTTCCTGAACAAGAGGTTCTTAGGAACCGATTTTTGAGAACCGGTTCTTGGAAGCAGTTCTTAGAACCGGTTTTTAAAAGTGGTTCTTGGTGGCTCTTAAAAACCGGAACCGGTTCCGGTCCCTGGTACACACCCTATTTCATATGTTACTTTGATATTGGTAGAGGTTGGATTTTTAGGTGTAACTTAACCTACAAAAATAGTAACCTGCATCACCACCTACTGTCACTTTACAAAATTATTATTTCTAAGCTTTTAGCTGTGAAGTAGAAATTTTTCATAAGCACACAGTAGATTGAGGAACTAAAGTCCAACTATCAAAAATAGCAAGCGTAATCTTCATTTTCACCTAAAAATCTGGTCTGCTACTGCTAATTATGATAAGCATAATAAGCTCGGGATAGAGTGAAAGTGCTAAAAGAATGGTTAGATTGGTGCCTACTCAGAATAATCTGTTTTGGGTTGCTATTGGTGCCTAAAAATAAAGTGACGTAGTCAAACTGTTTAGCATATCCTCTTCAGTCCGATTTATTTAAAAATTATTTCATTATTGTAAATGTTAACCACGTTTTTGTGCGGCTCTTAGAATGACAAAAATATGCTTCTTTTGTCAAACAAGTTTTCTTGCTTTTGCATACCCCCTACCCACTCTAGAAAGCTAAAAATCCCATAAATTCAGGGGCGTTTTCTGGTCCAATTTTTGTATTTTTATCTAAATTTCTTCAAATTTTTTAATTAATTATCTGATATTGTATTGTATACTGGGACTGAAGAGGATAATATATACAGGCTTGTCTAAAACCTGGGGATGACACTTCTCTGTTAAAGTTCTCTACATCCAAGATACTACATACAAGATAAGGACATGCTCGACCAAATTGGGCCGCCGCGAAATTCAAAATGAGCCTCTAAGCCAATCAGCGCCCGAGTTGAAGGTCACGTGATCAATATTGACCAATCACAATGCCGCTAAAATTTACATGGGACCAGTTGGTGTCGCTATCTTGTATGTAGTATCTTGCTACATCTGAGGGCAAGAGGTGACCTCTAGTGGACTTTATATCAAATTTTTTGTAGGATTTTTTTTTTTTTTTTTTTTTTTTTTTAATCTTGCTTAATTTTACATAAAATTTGAGGCATGCAAATAAGGAACAAGTTTATTTGTCTTTAAATGTACTGTACCTTGTTAACTCTCCCATTGTTATGTTTCTGTCTCTGGAATAAGGCAGCTTTTTTATTCTTAATCTTCCAATAATTCTTAGGAGTCCAACAACCCTTTCTTGGCTCTCCCATACTGTGATTATGTTGATTAAGATTCTACACACAAGATTTAAATAATATATTAGCATGACTGCAATACAGCAGCAATACTCTCACACCATAACAATTACTAACATTTTTTCCCCACTTGTTGAGAGGTAACAATTGCTTTTTAACTGCATGTTATTAGCGTGAGGTTTTTAACAGTTTTGGTGAGAGTTCCTGGTATTTTCTAGGGATCTTACTATTACAAAGAAGTTAGTTTATCATTGTTACCTTGAATTTGATATCCGCTATTCTCTCCTTCCTGAAATAATGGGTACCTCGTATGACTGTCAGTGATTCATTCATAAACTTTTCTCCGTTCTTCAAGAGAGCAAGTTCAACTGCATCTGTGCTCTGCAAAATATATCAACATATTTATATATGAGAAAGTCTGATGTTATTTCATAATGTAGTGTGAGAACATGAGATAATAGGTACACTTAGCTTGGTGGTAAATCTAACATTACAGACGAGGCTTCAAAGTATGTTTAAAGTGTCATTTTTATTGATTTAGTATGCAACTTTGAATACAATTCCTCAGTGTCTAGCTTTCTGTAGATAACCTTAATAGATGAAATGTTTTGTATACTTATTGTACGAGAAACAAATAATGCAATTAACCATTTTGAATTTTAACTGTTGGACAAGAACCTGCTGATGTACAGTTTCAGACAACTGAAAGGTTACCATTTAACCATGTTGCTATTTTGTGTGCCTAAAATTTATGTAGAAACAATATTGTTACGTCATATTCACATTTTGTCGCACGCTCAGGTGTAGCGTTATCTATCAGGTGAGCTGCTTTAGCCAGCAAGCTAAACACTGCTCAGGTGTAGCGTTATCTATCAGGTGAGCTACTTTAGCCAACAAGCCAAACACTGCTCAGGTGTAGCGTTATCTATCAGGTGAGCTGCTTTAGCAAGCAAGGCAAACACTGCTCAGGTGTAGCGTTATCTATCAGGTGAGCTGCTTTAGCCAGCAAGCTGAACACTGCTCAGGTGTAGCATTATCTATCAGGTGAGCTGCTATAGCCAGCAAGCCAAACACTGCTCAGGTGCAGCGTTATCTATCAGGTGAGCTGTTTTAGCCAGCAAGCTAAACACTGCTCAGGTGTAGCGTTATCTATCAGGTGAGCTGCTTTAGCCAGCAAGCTAAACACTGCTCAGGTGTAGCGTTATCTATCAGGTGAGCTGCTTTAGCCAGCAAGCTGAGCACGCCTCATACTGTACGTGAATATGATGTACAGTCAACCGGGGTAACTTTGAAACTTTTTGGGTATAAAAATGCATATATTTCCTAAAATAATTTTTTTTGAGGTTCCAAAAAATTTGTAACTTTATATGGCTGTCAGTACTATATTTTCCAACCCTTAAATTAAAATTTTGTCAAAACCCCTAATTAAGAAAAAATAAAAACATGGGTTTCAAAGTTATACTGCCAACGGGGTAACATTGAAACCTTTTTGAATTAAATTATATAATTTCATTTTTAAGTGAGTTTGATGGATTCTAAGTACAGTGCACTATTAAACAACCCTTAGCCTTTGATTCCAGGAAGAATTACCCTCATACCCCCACCCTACCCCTAGCAAATTAATTTCTTATGGAATGAGTCCAATTTACAATAATATTGTGCTATTTTTTTGGGGAAAAAAGTTTCTCTACAATTGAAGAGTAAGGAATTATTATGTAATGAATTTGAGGGCAATTTAATTTGAGCTTTGTTAAAATTGAGTTATTTTAGGGGTTGTGGCCAATTTAAACTTGATTTTTTATCATTTCCTGTGTTAAAGTATAGGCCAAATAATTATTTTTCTTTTAGAAACTTAAAACTTAGTCTTTTTACTTTTGAAACCATACTTATCTTAACAGTGACTTTAAAAATTGTTCTACTTTGACCCTTGACCCTGAAATAACCCTGAAAGTTATAAATATGAGTGATAGCTTAAAAAAAACTTTGCCATTGAATTTATTGGCCCCGAAAACCTAAGTATTGATACTTCACTTGCCCATTTTTGAAAAATGGGGCACTTTTGGGCAAGGTAAGGTTATTTTTGTAACGCCGTACCTTGAGTTTAAATAAAGGGCGAAAATATTCTTACACGAGCACTCATGGTGTCTTTTCCTAGGTTTTAAGGGTCAAGGAATTCATTTTTTTAGTTATTTTTATGCTAACAGTAAAAATAAATATTTTCAGGGTCAACTCAGGGTCAAGGGTCAATGTTTCAGGAAATTTTAGGTCACCAAGGGATTAAGAACTCTTGGAATACTAATGCTACAAATTTTTATGATTGGGAACAAAAATATTTTTTTAATCCATATACTTAACATAGGGAATGGTTTCAATGTTACCCCGGAGGTAAAAAAGGTCTATAAAAAATAAATCAATGCACCCTTCAAAATAATTTTTGGTGATTTTAGTCATAAGAGTATTCCTAGCAGGATGGTTGGTACTACAACTTCTCAATTACTCCCTGTTACCCTGTAGGATCCTTATTTTCAGGGCATCTGAATTTGTTCAATTTTTAACAATTTAAATAACTACTTGTAAAAGAGTGTGCATAACTTGAAGGTGACTCCAGGGTATTTAAAAATTAAGCTTAAGGGTATCAAAGTTGAGGGTAAAAAAATGAAGTCAGTTGCTCCAGTAGTAACTTCTCAGTACTGTCCTAAAGTTGAGAACTGCAAGGTTTCAATGTTACCCCGGAGTTTCAAAGTTACCCCGGTTGACTGTAATAAAATAATATAGTTTCTACATAAAGTTTGAGGCGCACAAAAAGCAGCAAGTTTAAATGGTTAGGTACCTTTCATTTGTTTGAAAAACTGTACTTGTTTTGTAAAAATAATTGTAGGAGATAGAAATAATAATTAATAACAATAATAATAATTAATAAAAGGACAGAACCGGTCTAAGGCCAATAGTAATTCTGATGATGTTTTATAACGTTGTGCCTTTTGATGTAGTGTGACAACGTGAGATGCTGGGCATATCGTATTTTACATTGACAATATACCCTCATCCCGTTAAAGTCTATTTTTATCTAGCTCACTCTAGAATATTTGCATCCCTAGTCCCAATTTACTATATAAATTAGAGAATCTTTGCATTTTATTAATTTTCAATGCAACGTACTCTAATATCTACCAAATATTTTCTAAATATTTTTTTAACCCTAATTAATAATAAAGAAAAAGGATAGAATTACCAGTAATGGCCTACAATTAACAGTAGGCCTATTATTTATTTAATCAAACTTACCCTAAAGCTAACAGTAGCAGATCCTTTTCCAATGCCTGTTTCTTTGTCCCTGGCAAGCTTTATTTGTGCAATGTTGCCACAACTTGAGAAGTGATTGTAAAGTTCTTCCTCAGTCGTGTCTAAACACAAAAGTCATTTTAAAACACTTATATAAACTTAAACCTTCATATTCACTGTGATAATAAAAACAACAATATGATTTTAAATGCAAAAAGACGGCATTTATTAGTTTTAACCATGACACAGGTTGGTTAAAACCAGTTTAAACTGACTTTTATTGGTTAAACCCAGCTTAAAGGGGTACTTAACATTTTTTTTTTTTTTAATAGTGATTATTATCATGTTATTTATTAATCCTACCGAAAATGCGATCACAAAGTTTTAATTAATAAAGTGCCGAGAGCAACAGACATTTAGGGACCCTGAACCTACGTCACAGCTACAACTTGCTCTTACGCTGGTTTGATGCAAACTGGAGTTACTCTCACTTTTATTCTCCCTACTTGACGTAATATTTCACATAATATAAAATGTTTTTACAGCTACAGATAGGTAGTAAAATAATTTATACAAAGATAAAAGTAACTCCAGCTGGCGCTAAGCTAGCGTGAGAGCAAGTTGTAGCTGTGACATAGGTTAGGGTTGCTAAATAGCTTTTGCTCTCAGCACGTTAAAACATAATTAAAATTTTTGAGATCTTGTGTCTGGGAGGTTCAATAACACGATAATCACTATTACAAAAGCTATTGTTGACTATCCCTTTAAAATGTTTAATTGGAAATTACTTGCCATTATACTGGGGGGGGGGGGGGAGGGTCATTTTCATTGAACAAAGTCATTAGATTATTAAAGAAGTTATTTTAAAGTTATATAATATATATATATATATATATATATATATATATATATATATATATATATATATATATATAGGCCTATATATTACAGAAAATTATAGAAAATTATAGAGCATAAAAATTAACATAAGAAGTTTTTAAGCCAAAGTTTTAGTTGTTTGTGCCTTCAAAATTGTTTATTGGAGGAAATTTGTACGGCTACTGACATTTAATTACGTTTAAAAAAATAATTAGAAAATAGTTGGTAAAGATTAGAGCACGTTGAATTGAAAATTAATAAAACGCGAAAATTCTCTAATTTAAATAGTACTATTTACTATTTAAATTTAAATTAAATTAGAGAATTTTCGCGTTTTATTAATTTTCAATTCAACGGGCTCTAATCTTTACCAACTATTTTCTAATTTTCTAATTATTTTTTTAAACGTAATTAATACCAACCGCGATGGTTTTTTCCTATATATTATATCTACTGACATTTAAACTTAATTTTGACAAAAAAATAAATAAATAAATAAACTGGACAAAAAGCTACTTTTGGCAACTTTTCTAGGCATTTCTATGCACTTTATAGCTTTGGTAATGAAAACCAGCTAAAAAAAAGTCCGTTTTAATTTTGGTTTTAATCAGAATTAAACCAGGGGGTGGCTGGGGGGTAATAATACCAGAAGGTATTGCTGCAAATACTGGTTTTCTCACTAAACCTCTCTTGTTTGCCAGTACAAAACAAAACTTAACTTACCAAATAGTAAATTATGCACATTCACAGTTACATATCCTTTATCAAAAATATATATGGCCAGGTTAACAGTGAGGTGATGACCGTTGAGCACTTGTACTTGTTCTTGGAATGCCTTCAATGCAGACTCTTTTGTAGTAAATGCAATAAACGCATTTACGGTGTGGTACTCTGGCCTAAAACATAAAATGTATGGGTAGCATTTGGGTGAGAATGTGGTCAGTTTGTATTACATTCATTGCAATTAGATGGAGATTTCAGTTGAAGCAAAACTTCATTTAAATATATCGATCTTTTTTGCGAAAAAAAAGGCCTATCTCGTATTTTGTCAGAGGAAGCAAAAGGCCTATCTCGTTTTTTGTCAGTGGAAGCAAAAGGTCTATTTCGAGCGCCATCTCCATGACGTTTGGGAACGAGATAGGCCTTTTGCTTCCACTAACAAAATACGAGATAGGCCTTTTTTTTCGCAACAAGATTGATATGTTATTTCCATAACATAGACAGTCAATAGCAATTCATTTTTAAGTAAAATGACCGTACAGTTTCAGACAAATGAAAGGTAACCATTTAAACTTGCTTTATCGCTTTTCTTAATTGAAAATAAGAAGTGACAGAAACTAAAATCATGTGCTAGCAAAAATGTGAATCACACTGAATCATTTGTTGCAGTCAACACCTCTGCGCTCCTGTGTTAAATAGTCGAAATATTTAGAAAGGCTTACAAATACTAGCACCAGGATTGCACTGCAAAATGCAAATACAGCTGAAAATTTTACTAGTATATGCGGTGCTGACAAGGTCACAATGTAGCAAGGTCATGTATTGCAGTGACTGTTGATGTGAGAAAACAAAACAAAAGAAATAAAAATAACTTACTTCATAGCAGCCAATTTCTTGTACGATGCATTGTTAAGAAAAGAATCCTTTGTAAAATAAATATCCTCAATCGTGCCATATTTAGAAAATATTTTACCAATTTCACGTTCCTCAATTCCACCAGGTATATTACGTACAAATATGGATTTATCATCATACACTATACGTCCTATTTGTCTTGGCTTATACTTCTCTTCTGCTGAGACTTCTCCAGCTTGTGTTTTCTTTTCTTCCACTTTCTCATCCTCTTCCTTAGTGTCTGACTCTACTCCCTCGCTAGAGTCCTCAGAGCCCTCCTCCTCAAGAGCGGACTCTTCCTCCTCTCCTGACGAATCACTGCCCTTTTCCTCAGAGCCAACTTCTGCTTCATCGTCAGAATCATCGGAGTCTCCCTCAGGCACTGCCAGTTTGTCAGCAACACTGCCTCTGCACAAAGAAAACATTCAGATGTTAATATCCACTGATCTAGATAGCTGTATTATAAAATAACATGCACTCTTATGGAGCTCACATAACAATTCCAATTAGAAAAAGCTTATTGTGATACTAAGGTAAGTCCATGGATATATATACGGTAAGTCTCTCCAGCTCTCCTCTGTTATTTTCTTAATGTTTGTGTATCAACTTACTTGTCGCTTGCAATGACTGCAGAAGTCTTAACGTGAGAGGTGTTTACCAGAGATTGGTCCATACCTGAAGACAAACCACGTAACATTACAAAAACTTATTAACATAGAACACCACACCATACCCTTGCCAAAACATGAGGTTATTTTAAAGCCCTTGTCAACTTACTTTTTTATCGTTTAGAATACTATATTAATAATTATAATTACCATACCTTATTATCCATGAATTAGACACCAACACGTTGATTTTGTATTTATTTTCATTTATTTTTATTTGAGGTCTATCTATCGGGAGGTCTATCACTGGGTCAGGATAAAGCATCTGTGTTGTTGGCTTACCCCGAAAGGGATTTATAGCGTCATGATATGTATGTATGTATGTATATTTTTATTTTGACTGTTATATCACGTATCTGACTTCACAATGTACTGATGAGGCTGTGATAGGGGTAAAAAACTTGAGGGAGGGGCTTAAATTTATCACAGACTAGAGCGGTGACTGTAATTGGCGGCGGTACATTGTGGCATCAGATACGTGATATAACAGTCAAAATGAAAATAAATACAAAATCAACGTATTGATGTCTAATTCATGAATAATAAGGTATGGTAATTATCAATCTAGTATTCTAAAATGATAAAATAGTAAGTTGACAAGGCCTTTAACACAAAGCACACCAACTTTTCTCCGATTCTAATCAAGTTATATGAATAAAATGTCCTACATATTAACTTAATAAATATGAGGGGGGGGGGGGGGATTGGCTCTACCACAGAATCCCTCTTTCTTATACTATCTACCATTCCCCAAATTTTCCTAATCTATGTGTTTTTCTATCAAATCTTTTATACAAGCTAGAATGTAAATCTTGTTTGTTACATGCAACAGAGACACTAGTAATGTTTCTCTTATATTATAGCACCGTACTATTATTATTGTAACTGTTTGGCAAAATTTTCAAAAAATTATCTACTCCCTAACTAAAGCTAATAGAAACTTGAAACAAAAACTAAGGCAAAGCTTGATTGTTGCAATATTTTTTAGTTTTAGTTTCACATTTTTATGAGCTTTTAGTATGGGATTCAATAAATTTTAAAAATTTGTCCTCAGTCACCCCCACATGACGTTATACATCATGTTGACAAGCCTAGGTATGTTGAGGTTCATTCTTACTTTGCTGCTTGGGCATCTCTTGGTCGTCACTCGAGTCCTCATCAGAGACGTCCTCCTTGGGCTGAGACTTCTTCCTGCTGGGAGTGTCCTGAGCCATGCTCTTGCGTCTGCACACATTAACATTTGCATCAGTACTTGGATAACACAATGGAGGTCATTGGTTAAAAAAAAATCTTAAAAAAATATATAGGCATATATAATATGAATTAAAACATGTAAAAGTATTCCTCATTTAAATATCTCAGAAATTAAGTATTTTTTCTCAAAAATTGCAACAACAACAACAACCAAAAACATGTTTTTCCCCATGAGCGTAAGGGGAACTTTAGCTTTTCCTGTGTGCTATACATTGACAACCTCCATGTCCATGGTATCTTCAAAATGACAGGAATCAATTATTGCAATATCAATTGGGGGGGGGGGGAGAGAGAGAGAGAGAGAGAGAGAGAGAGAGAGAGAGAGAGAGAGAGAGAGAGAGAGAGAGAGAGAGATGGAACTTATAATAATAAACTATAAACTCAGAGAGAAACTATAAATCTTCCAGTCATTCTATTATCTTTCTTTCTTTGTCGTCTGTATGGTAATAGGACTGACTAGTTAGTAGAACTAGAACTGGTGATAGTAATTATTATATGGGGAAACAGCGTCTTTCTTTGAGTAAAAAAGGCCCCGAGTACTGTATACCATTTTTATATAACGCTCTCCCCAATCATGTTAAACAATGCGACACATATTCATCATTTAAACAATCTGTTCAAAATTACTTGCTTGAGAATATGTTTTACAGTGTTTCAGATTACTTAGCCTTAAACAATGTGAAATATTGCTAATTTATTATGTCCATAATTGATTGGTTTGATTGATTGATTAATTTGTTATGTCCGTAATTGATTAAATGAATATAAAAACATATTTTATTTAGTCGCTATTGAATATTGTTGTTTTGTTATTATGTGTGATATGACTTGTTCTACTCTGTAAAGACATGGAACGTAATAAAATCTTATATCTTAGCGGCAGCTTAAGGGTCATTACTGTCATTAGGTTCAAATTCCTATAGCATTGTTGAGAAAAGCAGCCAAACTGACACTACCGCAGTTATCGGCACCCCTATTTATCTCTGCCCCCTCTAGTGATAAAAGAGTTTTAAGCAGTGGTATGGCAAGTAGACGGAATTCTAAGATAGTTTTGGTTCTAGTTAAAATCTCGTAAACTTATTACTTTCGCCGTAAAAAGAGCCTGCAGATAACTGTGGCCTGCCCGATAACTAGTACATATACCAAAACGTCTCACGAAGGCACACTCTGAATACTCTGATCATCCCCCCCCCCCCCCCCCAATACCTTTTGAGGCTATGCACTTCATACATATGTACTGTCAAAGGTTTTCTTGTGCTATTAAGACAAATAAATTGTTTCTTAGCTGTTTTGATTTTTTTATTATAGCCCTTAAAATTTCAGAGTAGCCAAAAAGTGTCTATATACATACCGGTAAAGATATATGTACGTACGTAGGTAACGTAGGTAATCTGCTTAACGTCTGCTTGGATGCCAAGATAAAAACCCTACATATTTTAATTAACTACTGCAAAATTTAAAATAACGTTAACTTACTTCTTTGCTGAGCCATTTACTGCTGGGGTGTCTGCTTTAGGAGTTCCAGGCATCCTAGGAGTTCCAGGTTTTGATGCAAAGGAAGCTCGCTGGGTTGTTCCAGACTTGGATGTGTTTAAGAGAGAATTGCGTTTAGGTGACATTTTTCTGAAATAAAAGAAATTGTGATATATATTTTTAGTAAATATGTTAATACTAACAATAATCATAAGCAGTATGTGTGTATATGTATAAAGAAAACTAAAACCACGTGGATGCAACGGCGTAAAAAAAAATCAATGGATCACTTTGGCAGGATAATATGTCGGATATGTGACTATGTGAGTTTAATGTCACAAATTTTATCCGTATAAGCAATGTAAAAGATACTTACTATTATATTTAAAATCTTTCCAGACCAATTATCATTTAATATAACCAAAATATTACAGTTGCTTGCTGGCCGGCACAAAGAAATTTTGACGCTCACACGTGTGGACAAAAATTGATAACAAGAAACCGGAAACGGAAGCGCCTGAAATTATCAGCTGTTTTTTTGTCCAAGTCAGCTGGCGGTAAGCGTCATTTTAAAAATATTTTTGTTTTTCTCGTAATTTTTAGTAATTTTAGTTAATTTTATTAAAATGCCTTTACTCTCTAACAAATTTTCTATGCCAAAGATAAGTTTAAGAAAATCTAGTTCTAATAAAGATAATAATATTGAAGAAACGGAAGAAGATTTGAGTACAAAAATTCCAGAAGAAATCAGCTTTGCTCCTGGTGATCATACGTTGGTATTCGAGGATGGACAGTGGATTTTAGGTAAATTTAAAAATCAAATTTAGATGATGTTTTTATAATTATTATTTTAAAATCAAATAATAGCTAGATATTTCTTGATAATTAAAACTCAAAATTGGCCATTGGCATCATATACATATGTATGGAAATTACATGAATTTAAATGAATAAGTTTTGCGTCAAATAAAATTTCAATGGCATCTATGTATGTACATCATATAGGGTGGTTTCATACATGTTAAAGTCGACGTCATAAGTGAGTACTAAATAACATTAGCCGGTATAGGAAAATGGTACATCTTGCCAGTTTAAAAATACTTCTCAATTTTTTTGAGAGCATATATATTGATGCCGCTAACGGGTTGAATTAGTACCTCCAGAATGCAAGAAAAATAATAATGACCAAAAAAAAAAGCTAATTTTCCAAATAAAATAGCCAAAAACTACGTTTGTCCTATGCTGAGCAATGTTATTCATTGCCCAAGAAGAGCATCGAAAAGCACTCAGAATGACGTCATGCGTACACACCCTATGTATATGTACATAGTTGCAGTGACAAGACATAAAAATACATATAACATACAATAAAAAGTTCTATACAATATATAGACGGGCCATATTATGTATGTATATGTATATAACATGCATTTAAATGGCAATTGTGTCCTCTCAATTATGAAAAAAAAAATTAGAACTTACTTATGAGAATAAGGCTATATATGTACTTGAGAATTTCTAGTGTACCGAAACGAAATGAATAACTTTCAATTTTAGTAATGCATTTCAGTATATAGTTGTGAAATTTTATGATTTCGTTGCGGTACATACGTACTTTACATTGCGCCATATCACAATGTCGTCTGCTAGCACTTTGTTAGTATTGCTAAGCTGTAAGTTTGTTTACTTTCTCACTATAAACCTACTTTTGCAATGCTGTGTTCACATTGAGCTTTTTCTAGTTGGAATTGTTTAGTAAAAGCTCTCTATAAGAATGCATATGCTAGTTTGATCCAATATAATTATATTAGGGTACTATTGCAATTTACAAAAAATTGCAAAAAACTAAAAAAAAAAAAAAAAAAAAAAAAAAAATATGGACACAGCACAAGTCTTGTATATTCTTATGAAGTGAGAGCACTTGGTATTTCCTAGGGACTTCCTTATCATATGTTTGAATAACAAAGTTTCATATTTATATTTCAGAGTCAGAGGGTGTGACAGGCAGTTCTCAAAGAGACAGCAGCAAGCTGAGAGAAAGATTGCACAAACTTGAGGAGGAGAACAATCTGCTTCGTATCAAGCTTGAAGTTGTCACTGATATTGTAAGTTACTTGAACAATAACTCTCGCTCGTGCCAAGCTAGCGTGAGAGCAACTTGTAGCTGTGACGTAGGTTTGGGGTCACTGCAGTAACGACTTTTGTTCTCAGCGTGTTAATAATTTTTGAAATCACGTTTTCGGGAGGTTTAATAACAATGATCATTGATCACTATTTAAAATAATAATAAAGCCTTTGTTGACCAAGATATATTAGAGAAGAATAAAGATAGGCTGTTGTGAAGTCACGTGAATCATTTTGCCCATATAGTTAATATTGCTCGTAATTATACACGTGACGTCACAGCTGCTAGTGAGCCCCCCCCCCCCCCCCTGATCATTGACTATGTACCTTAAAGTCCCTATATACACTATATATATATATATATATATACCAGGTATTCTGGCCGAATTATTTCTGTATTGTTAAAAACCTCACTAAAATAACATATATAGGATATTATATACAGTACCGGTATATATATCTTATGGGGCTGGAATACTTGGGAAATTCTAGTGTACTTTAGAATACAGCTTCTACTACAAGCAAGATGGTCAATTTTGTTTCTGATTGTTGAAATAACTTTAACTTTTACATGTGTATTGTGTTGATCTGTTGCTAAGATATCTTCTTATGGATCAATGTAGGGGTACCATAATATAGTTTGCTTTAGTTTACTTTGGCTAATTGCTTTGTATATTGTGAACATAATGAATGTTTTGTTACAGTTGACAGAGACGACAGCTGAGTCTCATCTGCAAGAGAAAGAACTGGAACAACTGAGAGCTCTGGTCAAGTCTAACAAGAAGAAGTGATTGTATGTGCTTTAAGTGCAAGTGATTCAAGTGCATGTGCTGCAAATACAAGTGCTTCAAGTGCATGTGCTGCAAGTACAAGTGCTTGTACTTCACATAGCATCAGTGTCTTAGTCAGTTACAAAGACACAAGCAACTTCAAGACAAATAACATCAGTAAAAATATTTGCCGAGTAATAAATAAATAAATTTAAATATATATATTTAAAAAAAACATTATCGCACAGCTATAATATGCAGATACGTTCTATATTCACATTATGGCTACGTATGTTTATTTTTCCAAATTATTTAACAATTAAATGCTGACTTGATATAATTTTGCTCACATCCGCTACAGTTGCTACTTACTATGCATGTGCAGAACTTTGAAACAGAAGCAGATGTGAGCAAAATCGCATTAAGTCAGCCTCAAAACAGTTCTTACTTTATTAGTCAATAGCTGTGTAATAATTTATTTATTATTTTGCTATCCTTCTTTTAATTTATTTGTCAAATAATTGTAATATTAGGATCTAAAATAGTTGTCTTGTTACTTGTTCTTTTTTTTTTCTTTTTTTTTTTTTTTATTATTATTTTTTTTTTTTAATAAAAAGACTATTTTGTTTTAATTGTTTTTCAAAATCAGAAGAATTGTTAAATAAAATTTCAATGTAAAAAAAAAATGCTAATGCTAATAAAATAGATGTCGTATGGTTTCAATTAAATGACTTTAGTTGCAATATGTATTATCATATGGATATGTTATCATTATTTGACAATTACATTGAATGTACAGCTCTGGACAAAAGTTCCCAAACGATCTGTATAGGCAACCCGCAACCACAATGTGTTATCTTTTTGAGAAAACACTGCGGCTGCTGCTACCCCGTTCTGGAACTTTTGTCCAGAGCTGTACAGAAGTAACATTATTTTAAAAATAATTTAAAATGCATAAAAAAATAAAAAAGTGTTACTCGATCTTTTCATACAACGTAAAAAAATGTAGTCGTGCAGTAAAAATATTCTGTGTTGAAAGTTTAATGTGAATGCATAAAAATTAAGTAAATATTAAAAATAACATGTAAAATTGAGACTGAAAATTAGTCATGATTCATAGTTTTGAAGAAAATTGAAATGAGGAAGACAGAAAGGGGTTGGGGGTAATTTTATTGAATATTCTTAAAGATAACGTTGTCCTAAATCAGTTATTGATACACAAATTTCTGAGTTTTCAGTTCATTTAGTATTTTAAGTGCTGTAAGCTGGAACTTCTATTTAAACGTTAGTTATCTTTTTTTCTAAATTTTTGCCTTAATGAAAATAACTCTTAACTATAGCGTAACTCGTTAGTTAGTGTTGCAACTTACAAAGGTTAATTAAGTTTTGAAAATCAAACAATGCCGTCATTATCTGTAACTTATGCATGTGGGCATAGGAAAAAATTACCAACCATGACATTATTTTGCATCTTTCAAAAATTAATTACTGTAAAAATACTAAATTAAAACATAAATTAAAAATTTGCATATCTATCAATTCAAGACGTTGTCCTCTTTTAGAAAATGAAATACTGTAAATAAAATTACAAACTAAAATATTTAGGTCTTCCTCATTGTTAACTAGTCACAAAATCTTGCTAATATTGGTGATATTTTGCTGTTGTTACTTGTAACACTTAGGGCTGTAAGCTGCAACCTCTAGTTAAACCTTAGTTATCTTTTTTTAATTGTTGCAACAATCAAAATAACAACTTAACTACGGTTTAACTAGTTAGTTAGCGTCGCAGCTTACGAGGGTTAATCTCTAGTTAAACCTGGGTTAAGTTTGTTTATTTCATTGTTGCAACAACAAGGTCAACCACAGCATATTCTACAGATACGATAACACACAAACAACTTTTTAAAATTTTGTGTGTCATTTGTTTAATGTTAAAAGATAGGGAATGGACCACTTGCAATAAAATGTTTTTAATTGTTGCAACAAGTAAGTGAAAACTATTTTTCCATAAGAAATGCATTAAGAATATTTCAAATTATTTTAAAAAGTTCGTTCATTGCAAGTGGTCCATTACACCAAAAAATTGACAATCAATATTAGCGTGTCCTATTGTACCTAAAGAATTGTTGGTCATTGCAATATATGGCTGTAATAAGTCATCAAATCAGTTACTACCTCTGTCTATGGTCTAGTCAGTCCGTCCATTGTTAATATAGCAGATAATAATATAATTAAGTGTATTAATAATAATTTAGAGTAAGGTACTGTACTTAAGTGTGTTAAGGTATATTTCATAATAAAAAAATGATGTATAAACACAGGGAATGTGAGATAGTGATGAGCTTAGATTGACAGGGATGTCGTGGTAGAGTAAATAATTTCAGGACCAGGACCAAAAATATTAATGCATATTATAGTCTGAGGGTTAGAAATATTGTCTCTACCACACGGGATCCCTTTTAGTGTAAGCTCAATACTATCTCACATTCCTAAATTTTTACTAACCTATCTGTGTTTTTGTATCAAATCTTTTTATCATCAATCATCGCAAAGTTGAATTTTCCTTATTATTTATAATTTAATAATAAAGAAAGGGATAGAATTACCAGCAAGGGCCTTACCACAGTAGAAGTTCTATGGAGAGGTCGAAGTTTCACGTGGCACAGAATTTTGTTATAAAAAGTTCATTTCATTACTGAGAGCTTTTTATAACAAAATACTGTGCCACATGAGACCTCGACCTCTCCATAGAACTTCTACTGTGGTAAGGCCCTTGCTGGTAATTCTATCCCTTTCTTTATTATTGATCCTAATTGCAATGGTTTTTTCCTTAAATTTATTTATAATTTATGTAATTAATCGATAAATAGGATAATATTAAATTAAGGAAAAGAAATCAACTTGGTTGGTTGTAATAATGGGAGGAAACCAGCCTTATCATAGCATGTTGTAAACGACATGGAACACAATAAAATCTTGATGGTTCCATGAAAAATGAAGCTCGCACAGAGAAACATATTGAATAGTTTTTCCAAGAGAAAAGAAGTGTGTTTGTATGTTCCGTCCCTACAGAACATTATTTGTAAGTCTGTAATAATTGATGAAGGCATAAACACAACTTATTAAAATTTTCTTTGTGCCGAAAGCTGTGTGGTTTATCACCTCTGATCTTGAAAGATTTGTCACCAAACTATACTATAGAACAAAGAATATTATCGATCTTGTCTTGTTGCGAACAAAATGTCTATCTTGTATTTTGTCAGGCGAAGCAAAATAAATAAATAATATGTTTTTGTCAGCATAAGCAAAATGTCTAGCTCAAGCGCCATCTCCATAACGTTCACTCTGCTTCGCCTGACAAAATACGAGATAGACATTTTGTTCTCAACAAGATCGATATATGTAATATGTATAGAACAAAGAAATTATTGATATTTAAGATTATTCTAGTAATTTCTAGTCAAAATGAGAATCATATGTAGTAAATAGTATAAGAGTGCCTTGAATTTTCCGTCCATAATAAATTATAATTTTAGAGTTTAATGTAATTCAATATTGTAAATTAGTTGAATCAGACCAAAAAATAATAATAATAATAATAAAATAAATAATAAAATGGCTTGTAAATGTTAACTCAAAAATAATTATTATTATATATGAATATTAATTTTAAATCAGTGGTACTATTTTTAAAGGGGGGGGGGGAGCCTGCTATTAATAATATAAAATTGGATATATAATTTTATTATTAATACTGTATTTTGAAAATGTAAAATAAAGCTGTTGGATACAAATAACCAAAATGTAACTTTATAAAACTTGTTTGTAATATCTAAGTTCCTATGAAATGTCAATATTTAATTCAAATGTAATATTGAATGAAAAAGTAAATAATAATAATATAAAAAAAGAGCAAATATATATTTTGCTGAAATGTTATGGTTAAGATTGCATCAATCTATAGCAAAGTTATACTGAAGTAGTTTTCTTTATAATGCCTTGTTGTAGACCACTCTAATACACATAGCTCATCTGTATACATTACAATACACTTTGAAACTATGCTGAAATTAATTAAAAGAAAAGTAACCTAAAAAAAAAGAAAAGAAAAAATATAAAGATAAATCATGAGATGGGACTATTACACTGTATACAGGATTGCAATAAGATATTTTACCATTCAAAAACTCACTCTAAATTTGCAATGTTATTCTTATTATTATCTTTATTGTATCATGATTCTTATGAGAAAAACACGTGCTGGATTTAAATGGTAAACTATCTTATCTTGGTCCACTCCTCACATCTGTTGTCATTGTCTGTACACTGCTCATGAATAAATCTAACCGCAGCGTTCTTGGTCCAAATATTAAATATATAGGGAAACTTTAACGCTATTGTTCAGATTTATTAGAGAGGAGTGTATGTACACATATTATGTCACTTTTTAACTCTTTAATATTCTCACAAACTAGTGAGAAAACTTGTGAAGTACTGTAGACAACCTGTGCTACAATTTCTATTGTAGAACTGGATTTCATGACATTATGAATTCCTAAAGTTACATACTTTTCATTTTTTTAACCCCAGTTTGTGAGGCTACAGAAAGGGTTGAGGGACGAAATATAACAATGTAATATGATGGTTCCATATTATATGAACTTTACATTATTGATTTAATTGTTAGAAGCATTTTTTATGACACTTTACTTTAAAAAATTTCAGCCTATAGGCATATATGCAAAAGGAATAGACCAGAGAAAAGCATAAGCATTTATATCACAAAAAAAAAAACTTGATGAGACTTACATAAATAACTTTAGTTTGTCTCAAAACCCAACTGTAGCTCCGTGGCAGTAATCAGAAATTTCGATTTATGCAACCCGTACAACATTTTCATACTAATTTTTGCATGTTTCTGACGTCATATAAACATGAATTATAGTCACGCAAATTGCAAACTTTACAGTATTTTCACGTTCTCTCATGGGGCTACATTAATATTCTGGTAAAAATTGTTAACAGTTTTGAAGATCCCTTTTCTAGTTGATTATTCATTAAAAAGCACATGTTGTTTTATGTGGTCTATGGCTAAATAATAAACAAATAAAATATATTAAGTCTAATTTTGCTATGCAAAAAATTAAAATATTTGAAAACACCACTTTAAAGTTGTTTCTAAAAAGTAAAATTATAAACTCGTTTCTTGAATGTGTTTTTGATTATATGTATATGACATGACACATCAGTTTTTCATAACACTTGTGTTGTACTAAACATCCTCTTTGCTACCATAAACTTTGTTATTATTATTATAAAGAGGTTCAATTTAAATTGTAATTAAGATCTGAATCACAAGGTCGGTCTATCTCTTTTCATAACTTCAAAATTGCTGATGCTAAAAGTCGATTGTCGTGACGTCTAATTCAAAAAAATGATCTTTTGTTTAAAATTTTCTAAAGAATTTTTTGAATTGACTTATATGATGTTGTATAATACGTATACTATAAGGAACATAATTTCATGGTTTAATTTTTACTTCATTATATTTATATCGTCATAGTTATGACTTCAAGTATGAGAAATATGTTGTTTTTTATTATTAACTTTTGTCCTTGGCTTTTAACATATAAGTAACATTATTATATATTATTTAACGTGCATTGCAAAACGTGTAATTGTTTTTTTGGGGGTGAGAAAAATCTTACTTTCAAGTTTTATTTTTTATTATTATTTTGAAATTATATTTAGATTATTTCTACTTAGATTGGGGGGGGGGGGACACTACCAAAGCATTTAATTTTGTTCAAACTGGCCAGTTAGTTAAATAGAGAGAGAGAGAGAGAGAGAGAGAGAGAGAGAGAGAGAGAGAGAGAGAGAGAAGAAAATGCACCAAAATGAAAGAAAAAACAAACAAACTATGTTTAATTTTTTTTATAAAAATATAATCAGAACTATCCCACGCTATCATTGTAGCATGAAAGTTTTTTTTCCCTCAATTTTTATATATTTTAAATATTTTCTAAATTTGATTTGCAGATTATTTTAAGTATTTGAGAGACAGATAATTTTACAAAACATGCATAATGTACCATAAATATAAAACAACTATAAAGAAATGAAAAATACGATATAAAAAATTATCTAATAAAAATATAACAATTTTTTAATTTAAATTTATAATATATTGGCTATTATTTGAAAAGATAATTTATGTTACTATATATTTTATATTGCAACAAAAGCTATATGAAATAAAAGACATTTTTCCAATAAACAAATTACAATAAAGATGTAAAAAAAAAATGTAGTTATGTGAAATGTGATGATTATTTTCTGAGAATATTCCTTATTTATATTTTCCCTACATAAGCCTGCAATGTAGCGGCGGCAGGTGGAGTGGAATGAAGCAAACGTCCTTCACCCTCTATATTGAATGACCGCGTGTGAAATCAACAAATTTTTAACAAGTCATGAACATCATAATGCATTCTCATTTCTCACATTCTTGACTGCTTTTTGCTGCAACTTTTAACACGATCGCCAGCTGCAGTTTTTTATATTTAAATAATGTGTAAAATAAAGAGCATTTGTCATCACTTTTTTTTTCTTTTTTTTTTTTTTTTTTAAGCAAGGAGTGCAAATGAGGAAGGCTAAAAAAAATAATGAAAAAATGTTATTACATTACGCTAAAAGATGGGGGGACATATCATTCTGAATCGATATAGATATATAATATGCAACATTCTAAATTTGGAGCACATTATGTAGTATTTTTAAATTATTTTTGAAAGTTATACGAAATGACAGCACGGTTTGTAACTTTTTCCTTTGCCCATAACATTTATAATTAAGTGTCCGACTGTGACCTCAATGTTAATAGGGTGCTTGCATTGATATAAATAAAGTCGACGCCATATGTGAGCACTAAATAACATGGGCTGTTATGGGAAAACGTTATATTATGCCAGTTCAAAAATACTTATTACATATCTTATAGTAATATTTTTGTGAGTACTGATGCAGTTAACAGGTTGAATTAGGTTTTCTAGTACGAGAAAAAAATAAACAAACAAAAATCAAAGACAATACCCAAAAACCACGTTTTTGCCATATGTTGAGCATCGAGCAATGTAAGTCATTGCTCCAGTATGGTGTCGAAGCGCATTCAGTCTGACGTCATGCGCATACACCCTAAAAGCTATAATATATAAAAGTTAAAATACTCTTTCTTTAGATTTTGAATTTCATCTATTCAAAATTTTGGATGAATGACAAAAAAATGCACAAAATGCATTGGGTTAAATGTAAAGTATATTAGATTTTAATAATAAGAAAGTAGTATAAAGTATATTTATTTTACAAATAAATTTCCCTAACAAAGTATTACATATAATTATAATAAAGATATATTTATTTTTTCTTATTATAAAATTTATTTGTATGTGTACGGCGGATACAAATTGCAATAAATTTTCATGCATAGAAAACCTTTTATTTATTTATATTATAATACAATATAACTTCACGAGTAAAAGAAATGGTTTATTTATTACGTTATTTTTTTTATAACTTTATTTATTTAATTTTGAAGGCATGAAAGGTTTTCTTTGCACGCTAAGAAGAAGAAGAAGAAGCGTCCTCTAGAGGTCGTCCGTTCACCTCTCTCTCTCTCTCTCTCTCTCTCTCTCTCTCTCTCTCTCTCTCTCTCTCTCTCCCTTTTCTCTTTTACTCGCTCGCCTCTTCGTCGTAACTCAATAAAAAAAATCATGAAAAGTAAAAAAATTAATAAAAATAAAAAAAAATGAAAAAGGACGATCATTCTACCTTGCCAACAGCAAAACGTCGCGTCTAAAATATTTTTTTATAGTTCTAAGTAACAACAATAATTTTTTACAATCTTTAATTCCTATTTAGTATAAAATAAAAATGTAAAAGTTACACTATTTTAACTTGATTTTTTTTGTTTTTTTTTTTTTGTTTTTTTTTTTTTAAGATTTATTTAAATTTTAAACTGTTAGTTTTATTTTCTGAAAAAATAAAAACAATTAATTTTTATATTGTTAATTTTAATCAGTGACGTATACAAACCTTAAATTTCTCTAATTCTATTGACTTTATAGGGTTAAAAATAAAAAAAGTTAGTTGCTTTAAAGTAATTTAAATTTCCAAAAAAAATATAGAGAGAGAGAGAAATCTCTTTTGTATTGTCAATCACATTAGAAAAGTTTACCTTGATTTTATAAGTTGTGGTAATTATTAGATTATTTGAATACATATTAACTTTGATTTTCATCCTCTATCTAAAGAAGTTACTTACACATAGATTGACGTGATAGAGAAAGTGCTGGATTTTTATATTTAGTGAAATTTAGGCACGCTATGGGCATGTAACTATCTCGATCTTAACTCACTTAATTTCTTCTCTTTTTAATTTGATGAACATCATATGTATATAATAAAATTTTATATCAATCGCTAAAGGGAATTGTGTCTCAAAAAAATATAATATACATTTATTTTTATATAATATCTATAATCATTTTTTTATATAATACTTATTATCATATAAAGAATCCACTTTCATTTTAAAAATATTATTATTATTATTACAAAGATAATATACTTTAAGTTAAATGTTAGATATAATTATTGTTTAACTTTTATAATGTTTAATCATTTTTTTTTATGAATGAGTGAAAAATAATGTATGTTATTATGTAAGTGGTAAAAAAATATATATATGAATATGAGTAAGTATTTTTTTTTTGTCTTGAATTGAACAATAACAATTAGATAGTTAACAATTCTTTAAAAAAAAAATTAATAAAATACATATTTCATCATTTTATTGCAGCTGACATAAATTAAATAATTATATTAAATGAAAAATGAAATTAAATTTCGTTTTTGTTTTATATGAATAAAATAAAAATACAAAAAAATAATTGCTGAGACAATTATTAACAATAACAAGTATAACTATAGATCCCTTTCACATCCTTGCGCTTTGTCGCCATGTTTGTGGTGCCCAATGCATTGTCCAGCATAGGGGAAACATCATTTCTCCTAATTTTTCACATAAAAAGAGTTTATTTCAACTGAACGAATTTTTGTCATATTCTTCGAGCTTATTAAAAGCTAGAAATAATAAGTCTTTGATTGGGGTTTGAAGCTTCTTTTGCTATAAAAATGACATCTTTCCTATGCTGGCCTATGTATTCCTGACCAGCAAAATGGCGGCTCTTAAATATGAGTGCAACCGGTCTATACAAATTTAATTTTTATTGTCATTGCAGTGTATTTTGGCGACTAATAATCAGAATGCAACATTTTTTTCTTGCATGATGAATATCTTAATTAGAAATGATAAGAAAATATTTGCATTAATAACTGTCACATTTTTCCATTTGTTCTGCTGCAGTTCAAAAATCAAACCATATTTTTATATTGATCATGGGTCATGGGTACAATATTTAAATATTATTACGTTTCTTTAGAAGAATTTACTTTCATTTTATTAAGAATTCAAGATCTATTATACAATTATTATAAAATATAATTTTATTCTTACTATATAGTCGAATTAAAATGTTGATTATAAAATCTACACACTTCAATTTATGTAATAAGTTAAATGTTTTTTTTTAATCAATAGTAATTTAATTTTTATTTATAGTGACGTCATTATGATAGTGCAAAGGCGTGCATTCTTTGTGCACCTGCATGCAAGTGCAAGTGCAGTGTGTGTGTGTGAGAGAGAGAGAGAGAGAGAGAGAGAGAGAGAGAGAGAGAGAGAGAGAGAGAGAGAGAGAGAGAGAGGACCACACAAGAATCCTGCATTCCTGGGTAGTTAAGAATTAAGCCTGTGACACTTGCACTGCACATGCCACAAACATTTGCACTCGCTCGCTCACTTCAGTAATTAATTTATTTCTCACTATATACTGACTCAACGTCAAAATAATTATACTTAACTATCATGTGTCGCGTGTTCGTATTTCAATATTCAATAGTATGATAATTATTAATATGTTATTTCTTCTTGTTCAATTTATTAATTAATGGAATGGATAACGTGTTTTTTTTTATCTGTGTTTGCATTCTTGTACAAAAATAAATATACGTAGTAATTATGCTAGTTCATTTTCAGTACAATTTGTTCAATATTCGTAATTTATGCTATATTTTGAAATAATGTTACACAAGCACAAATATTTATGCTGTTTTAACAACATAATTATTTGCTGATTTAGCAACTTTTATGCTGAATGACATAATGCATTTAATATAGCATAAATTATTTAAGGGTTGTATTTATAGATACCTCAAAATCTAAAAAGAAAACTTCCAAACTTTATTTTATAATATTACATAGTAACAGCTATATATTTTTATTGCTTTTATATGGAAACATGTTCAGAACCTTCATGTAACCAGCAGCTAAGAGAGAAAATAATTATTGATATTAATATAGGCTCTTATATGGGACCAAAACTTCAAAAAATTACAATTTAAAATTTAGCACGGAGACACCTCAATTTTTTTTACGTTTTTGAAAATGCTTCTCTCTTATCCTAATGTATCACTGAGCAAAATTTCAGATTTTTCTTTCTTTACAATTCTTGCAATTAAATATACGCATCAAGTAAATCGCACCTTGATCATTGATCAATTAAGTTTGCAACAATGAAACATATTCTGATTATTCTGATGCAAGTCGTCTATTATCTGCATATTTAATATTAATAACATTAACAATATTATGCTTTTTTATTTACATTTTTTTTTTTTTTTTTTTAATTTTTAAACCAATTTTATCGTAAAAAAAAGTTAAATTTCTGAACAAATTTATCCCTATGAATAAAATAAACTGCAATACAAATTATGATCAATTTTCAAGTCTTTCATTTAAAGATTTTTTTCTCTATTTTTGTATGATGCTTAAACTATAATTTAAAAAATATTTTTAGACGTATACTGTATAACTGCATTTTTCTCCCAAACATATGATCATACATTCCATAGCATATTAGTGAAATAACATAATATCTTGTTTCCCATCTTCATATGCATCATCATTTATTATATAATTTGTTAGACAAAAATGCATCATTGTTTTTTTTTTTTTTTTCTTTTCTTTTCTTCTTCAAATTATACAAAAATATTTAACCTCTTGAACTTTTTTTCACATAACTTCTAAAAAAAATATATATATAAAAAAAAAAGGAAAAATTATAGATGAATCAATCAATTAGAGTTCAATAATAATGAAAGTGGTATGCAATGTCAAGGCTTAATTTTAACCTGTATTTTTTAATCTTTTTGTTATGCATTTATAATTTTATTTAAATAACAAATAAAAAAAAAATAAAAAAAGGTGATGATCACTTTTTGTATTTTGTATCCTTGACTCTTGCTGACATTTTCTAGAAAGTATTTTACTTATGATGATTTAGATGCACTTTATTATTCTTCTTTTAATATAATGCAGTTTATAATCTAACACTCTTACTTGTTCAGGCCAAAGTGAAAGTGTTTACCACCCTCACTTTTAACAATAACCATAACTAAATAATAATATGCATTGTTGTAAAGCATTAGAAAAATATAACAAATAAAAAAAGTTATCTTTTGTATTGTCACGAAAATCTTTTGAAGTATTTAAATTATATTTTTTAATTGAATTTAAAATTATTATTTTTTGTATCTTGATTCAGTGTATAATATTTTTTAATTTTAATGTTTTATTATTTACTTTTTGGACAAACTATACAAATTACATTTTATTTACTAAATTTTCTTTTAGTATTTCAAAAAAGTTAAAAATTCTAAAAACTTTATTGATAGTAAGTTTTCCTATATAAATTTTCTATATATGTTTCAGAAAAAAATTACTTCCTTGGCAGGTACATGAATCCTGAATTTTGCAATAGCTACACTTGAATTTGGAACAGATAATTATATAAACTACAATACCACTTAATCTAAGTGAGTCACACCTTTATTGTAGCATATTACACCTGCATTAAGTATTACTGTAGTATAATATAATATACCTATGTTCTAGGTTAATTTATGTCTACCTATTGCATTTTTACAGGATTTAATACCTGCCTTAAGTATTCCTTTTTTTTTCCGCGTAAGTAGAAACGGAAGCGGATGTGAGCGAAATCAATTAACATCGCCTTCAAAACAGTTATCCCTTTATTAGTCAATAATATTTTAATTTTAATTATATTTTCATTCAAATATGTAAGTTAAAACAATAATTATATTCAGTCACATATATAACAATGTATCAATCTATATTATTCTCTCAATCTCTAATATTATACCTCTTTTTGAGTGCATAGGTTGTATGATTGTATGTACAAAAGTACAAACATTATAAACAATGATATTATAGGACGTCCTGTGCTCACAATAATGTGATTGTTTTTCTCACATAACTGATGATGACTGATGGACAAATCAATTTGAAATTTGGTACACATGCTATTGCAGGCAATGCAAACTTATGCTGAAAATTTAAAAAAAAAAAAAAAAAAAAAAACTGTGAAAAAGAAAAGTTCCTTCACGTCTGAAGTTAATCAAATTCAACAAAAATTTTTTGAAAAAAATTATTAACAATTAAAAACGTATAAAGTACATAAAACTCAAATTTTCAATCAAATCAATTATAACTCATATAAATATTTATTAATTAAATAAAAATAATAACTCTCATTTATTACATTTTAAAAAATTAATTATTTTTCTAGCACTTTCAGTTCAGTTATATAAGTTATAAAATATTATTCTCTACTCCTCCTAGATCATAAAAAATCAAATCAAATGAAATCTTATGTTAAGGCATGAAATCTGACATCTGATTTTGAAAGGCTGGTAATTTTATTTCCTACGTATGTTAATGTTATACTCTAGTAAATAATAAGATGACAAGTTGATTGTTCCACAGATTATCGTTCAGTTTCGGTCAAGGACACTAATAGTAACAAAATAACTTTCATCTCAAGAGTATTTTGACCATAGCAATTACTTTGTGATAAATTTTTAGTGATACATCAAACTTTATTATTATTTTTTTTTAAAGAAAATTTGTATTTTCTTATATCATGTCAAATAAAAAAATTAGCCTCAAAACATTACAATATATATCGACGGAGGTTCGGTACTTTGGACGTATTGTATTTTTATTTTTTATTATTTTTATTATTATATTAAATTATTTTTCACTTTTAATAGGGTTTTAATGCATTTTATTATGAGGCTTATGAATGGAAAGTGCACGGAAAAAATAAGCACGTAATAGTTATGCTAGAGCTCATTTTCAGTACAATTTGTTCAATATTCAATACAGCATAATTTATGCTATACTGCATAATAACTATGTTACATTAACATAAATATTATGTTTTACAGCATTTTTATTAATGTTGTTCCAATTTAGTATCATTTATGCTATAATAACATTACTGTAGCATAAATTATGTAATTTTTACTTTCCATGTGACATTATGGAAATGTAATTTAGATGCTTCTTAGATGCTACACTGCTAAAATTCAACGTGCAAAAAAAAAAAAAGTACGTAAAAAATAATGATGCTAACCCATTTTCAGCATAATTTGTTCAATATAACATAATTTATGCTTTACTTCACAATTACTATGTTATAAATATCTTATATATTACAGCATTACAATTTATGTTATGTTCTAATTTAGTATCTATATTATGCTATCATGACATAAATGCAGCATAATTCACGTAATTTATTCTGTATTTATGTCAAAATAGCATAAATGATACCAAATTATAGAACAAAATAAACAATTATGCTGTATAATATAATATTTATGCTATATAGTTATTATATATGCTATGCAGTATAGCATACTTATTTTTGTCAGTAAGTTTTGAATAACTAATAAAGAAATGCATAACAAGTAGAGTACCGGGTAACCGTCGATGACCAAAGATAAAAAGAAGAAGATTTTGAAGTTATATAAAAACTTTCACTGATATTTTGTTCAAGAAACATTTCAAACTTTTTTTTTTTTTTTTTTTTTTTTTTACATAATATAATTTTTGAGTGATGTTCGCCTAACATAACATAAAAAACTTTTACTTTAATAGCATTTAATCTTAAACATAAGCATTTAATTTTACTAAAATTAGATCGTTTTAATATATAAATAATTTTTTAAACATTATAAATACCTTTAAGCTTTTATATAAAAAAAAAGTTACATACAAATTTCATTTTCATTATATTATATAAACTATTATAATATTTATTAGACTTTCCAATTTTATAATAATATATAAAAATTTATAACTGAATTGAAAAAATAAAATTCAATTCAATATATAGATTAAAATTATTTGTTATAACTTTCAATTACATTGTAAATTGTGTAAATAAATAATGTAGAGTACATTCATATTGTTTGTAATTTTAGGTAGGTTTTGTGCATGGGATGATAATAGAAATGTCCATGAACTAAATTTTGTATTTTCAATTTTTTTTTAACTGGAATGTCAAGGGGGTAGTGTAGGACCTTTTACTTTTCAATTTATAAAAACCCTTAATTATTACATTTTGCACGTGTCTAAGTATATAGTAGTAAATTGGATTGTTATGTATAAAAATAAAAGTTATAAACGTGTTTTTTTTTGTAGAATATTGATTCATCATTTAAAAATATGATATATTTTAACTAAATTTAACATCTTTTTATGTTCATTCTCTGTATTCGAAAGTTCAGCTGATTTTATGCATTTTAATGAAAACATTTGTTTTATATATAAGATACTTTTAAGATGTATGCAAAATATGCATTCATGTTCAAGTAGACACCATGTTGGATCACTCAAAATAAATGAAAATAACTTAAAACAACTTAAAATAGCTATTGTTAATAATTTGCTAAAATGCATTATTTTAGCTGCATTCATAATAACTCAAAAGTGTTTATCTCAAATAAGTTAGGATTCGTAACTAAAATGCACACTTTTTTTAGTGTTTGTCAACCACCAATAAGAGGCGTCTATTGTCTATAAATATGTGATATCTCTCTATAGCACGTTTTGATTTTTTATATAGAATTTTTATTGCATTAAAAAATATATATGTAAAAAAAAAATTACAAGTTTATAAAAAGCATTGATTAAATTAATTTTGTTTTATGACACGCACTCACTCACGCACCGACTTTGATCAGTCAAGTTTTTCACACGCATACTATACACGCATCAACACTTTATTATTGTTTAATAATGAAACGTTGACACCTATTGTTATACTTTATATCTCACGGCATTTTCCATCAAAAATCAATCTTTTATTATAACAAAAAAATATTGTTGATAATTTGCAATCTTCTTTATATCTAAACAATATTAATAACATAAGATGACATTAATCAAAGAAAAAAAATACTTTTCATATTTTTAAATATATAATATAAAATATTTTATTATATATAATTTTTTTCTTAATTTATTTTTGAAATTGAAAATGATCTTATGTATATGAAAATATAATTGAAAATTTTTGTTGTATGGGGGTTCAAGAACGTAGTGGTAGTAATTTTAATATTATTCACAAAAATAAATTATTATTAATAATAAAAAGTGTATAATAATAAGCTTTCTGTGGTGTTATTACATACATGTATGTCCTTGATATAGAAAAGAAATTGTTTTCAATTTTTTGGCTTTTGTTGTACGCTCTATATATACGTATTTTTATATGCTCAATATAATTTTATATAAAATTTGATACATATAAAATTTTAAACTTATATATATCAAGATTTATATAGGTATCGTAAATCAATATATTAATTTAAAAATGAATTTTGCCAATTTTAAATATGTCAATTTGAATTTCATGCACGAATAACGATGAATAAGATAATAATTATGCTAGCTCAATGCAGCAACATTTTATGCATTAACATCATAATTTGCTATATTATGTATAGGGTGTATCCGCATGACGTCATATTTAGGGCGCCAGGATGCCACACTGGAGTAATGAATATAACATTGCTCAGCATTGGACAAACTTAATTTTTAGCTATTTTCTTTGGGAACTCATTTAATTTTTTGGTTATATATTATTATTTTTCTCACATACTTGAGATACTAATTCAACCTATTAACAGCATCAATGCTCTCAAAAATATAACTTAGCTTGGCAAAATGAGTTACTTTCCTATGCTACCCATGTTATTGAGTGATCCAACATGGCGTCGACTTTAACATGGATGCATCCTATATATATATATATATATATATATATATATATATATATATATATATATATATATATATGATTTCGAACTCTAATATTATGCGATCAGTAAAACTCTACACGTACTGCAGGTTAAATAAATAAACTATTTATATGCAATCATCAAGATTTAGAAAGAAAGAAAATTCTTTATGTTATGGGAAAATGCGATTTTCTTCGAACCATTCATACGTGTACGTACATTAAGAGTTTTTTTATTGATCATCATTTTAATTTTTTTTAATAGTTGATTAATATATTTTTAGTTCATTTTTATAGTAAATTAAAGTTAGAAATTAGAGTTAAAAATTATTAAATTTATTTATATTTTATATAATGTGAAATAAAAATTGAATGTATATATAATAAATAATAATTAATATGAACAATATAATAATTATTATTTTCCATTACTTGTAGAGAATTAACTTTTTTTCTCATTATATTATAGAGTCCCTATTTCTTAAATTTAATATATTAACATTATTCAAACTAGGCATGATTTGTAAATTAAATTTTACAAAATTTCATCATAAGTTAAATTTAAACGTCTCAAAAATTCTTATAAAACACATTCCTGACATAAATTTAATTTATTCTTCACATTTATATAAATCAGTTAACAAAATGTAGAACAACATTATATAAAAATATTTTACATTATATTTTTTAATAGCATTTTATGTCATTTTTTTTTTTAACAAGCAAAAAGTTAACTGTATATATGTTAATATTTGAACATATTAGAGCGCTATGTTTTACATCACGCAGATCAACTATGCAAATAATATATCAAAATTATAGAATCATTTGTCATGTTTAATATTTGACATGTTTTGGATTAAATTTGACCTGATGAATGTATAGCGGGGGCTGAGGACTTTGATTTGTGTGTTTTTACCGCGGTAGCAAATTATTATAATAGTCACCCACCGTTATATGCCTTATCGTCTCAAAAATAAAATAAAACTCATTAAAGGGCTGATCCAGTTTCTGAAAAGGTTATTTTTTAATTTACTGAGTTTATGTTTGGATTTATGCAAAGTGTAAGTTTATCATAACTTTTTGAGTTTTTGTTTTAGATTTTAAGTGTCCCGGAATACAAAATTGTGATTTTTTTTTTCGTGACACTCAAAATGTAAAACTACACGCTTATTAAAATGTTATGACAAACTTTCTCTGGGTTATGTTTGCCTAAAAGTAACCCTGCAGAATTTTTATAAAAAAACACAATTTTTTTATCCTGAATTGTGTCCTTAAAGGCATATACCACAAGAAACAATATGAGCTTTTTATAATGATTAAAAACAAAATGTGATCTACAAAACTGATGACAATTTTTAACCGTGGC
Source organism: Ecdyonurus torrentis (assembly GCA_949318235.1). NCBI lineage: Eukaryota > Metazoa > Arthropoda > Insecta > Ephemeroptera > Heptageniidae > Ecdyonurus > Ecdyonurus torrentis. The sequence goes on from OX439129.1 coordinate 51,675,288, forward strand.
CCCACCACAAGAGAGCGTGAAAAAACTGCCTGTAAAGTATGCGATTTGTGTGACGATTCTGGTTTCTGACGTCAGAAACAGTCAAAAATTATTGTATAAAAATATTGTATTGGTTGCATGAATTGAAAATTTCTGATTACTGCTACGGCGCTACAGTTGAGTTTTGAGACAAACTTTATAAGTCCTATCAAGTGTTTTCTTCTGATCTATGGCTTTAAGACTTGCCTACTTTTGCTCCTGACTTGAGTAGATTACTGAAAGCTGAGCTTGTCACGTCATGACGTCGCTCGCTCACGTGCTCAAGTAAACACGACAACAATGTGTTGACATTTCGTGATGACAACAATCACATTACTAACAACTTCTACCTTCATAACTCATCTGTGCTGTTACATTGCAGTAATATAAATCAAATGTAACAGTCACTTTTTAAATTACTTTTTTTTTATATATATATTCATACTCACAGACATACATTAAGCATAAAAGTCAATTAACTATACATCGACATACAATATTCAAATTCAAAATTGTATATTATGTATTTCATTATTTCTTTCTGATTAAAAAGGTTTAGATTTTACATGCTAAAATAATTAAAAATTATTTTTTGAATAGCTAGACTTAAATATATATATATATAAATATATATATATATATTATATAAATTATAAATTTATGTTATAACAAATATTTCCCATGTATTTGTGTCAAATGAAAAAATAAAAATAATATAATATACTCGATCGTATATACAATTATACATAATATACTGTATATTTACGGACAAAAATAAATACGTATATAATAATTATGGTACCCAAATTTCAACACATTCAATACAACATAATCTATGCTATATATACTTCATAATAACTATGTTACAAAGCATAAATATTGTGTTGTTACTAATTTTGTCCTAATTAGCAATATTTATGCTATAATAACATAAATAGAGCATAAATTACGTTATTTATTCTTTACGTGTTGTATACTGAATTGTGAGTTTCAGTATAAATAAGAAATCAAAATATGGCTTGACATCAATTATTATTTTAACTTCTTTTTCTCCTCTCTCTCTCTCTCTCTCTCTCTCTCTCTCTCTCTCTCTCTCTTACTTTGAAGTCGTTTTTATATAAATTTTTTGGGGGGCGGGGAGAAGTAATTGCAGTATTGGTGAATATAGTAAAGTTATTAAAAATATATTATAAGTAATTGTTATGTGAACTTTATTTATTTATTATTTTTTTTTTTTTGCAGCACGATGTGGTACTTTAAATTCAGAAAAGCCTGAAGATTTTAAAATTAAAATGTGTCACCATGAAATATTTTGTATTGCAAGGGTTTGAAATTTAAATTCCATTTTGGCTCAGTATTTTTGCAACAAATAGTTTTCTTACTTATTTAAATCGCAGCAAAAAATAAATAAATAAACAAATTAATATATTATTGTTTAAACTGGCCATGAAATTTGTATCAGAGATAAAATTAATTTTGTAATAATATCAATAGACGTGCCTAAAATATAAAAATATTGAACCTTGATGTTATACTGTATTAAGTATTTATTAAGTTTACCGCACAATAATTCTTTACTGATTAATGATTATAGAAAAAATCACACCCATAACCCATAGGGTCTATAATATGTAAGGTTTCTGCTATATATATTTTTAAAGAAAATTTAAAATAATTTAAATAAAATTAATAAAAACTATTTTCTTATGTACGGGTCACTTTCTATAAACTTATATAATGATATATATCTCACACCTATCTGTAGCTATACCATAGAACTATCATATATTTTACATCAAATTTATGAGTTCTTTTTGTTTTTTTGTTTTCTTTATATACGTATACTTATACTTAATATCTATAAAAGGCACTTAAAAATTATCATACGTTAGATCTTGTTAGACTTTAAAATTTATTACTTAAAATATAATAAGAACAAGTTATACAAACTTGTAATAAAATTAATCATTCAAAACTATTTTTATTTAATTTTACTAAAAAAAAAAAAAAAAAAAACACTAAATGATTTGTATATAGGGTCTATGCTTTCAAGTTAAAGTCGACGCCATGTTGGATAACTCAATAACACGGGTGACATAGGAAAAACATTATTTTGCCAGTTTAAAAACACCATGCAATATTTTTGAGAGCATTGATGCTGTAAATTATGTTGAATTAGTATCTCAAGTATGTGAGAAAAATAACAATAACAAAAAAATTAACAGATTTCCCAAAGAAAATTGGCTTAAATGAAGTTTGTCCTATGCTGAGCAATGTTATGCACTACTCCAGTATGGCCTCCAAGCGCAATAAATATGACGTCATCTGCATACACCCTATAATAACGAAATATGGTTATTTGATTAATCACAACCTATGAACGGAAAAAAGTCCGAAGTGGATTGGTAACTATTGTTGGAAAAGATCTATAGGTACCATGGCAATGTTATTATAGGGTCTATGCATTCCATGTTAAAGTTGACGTATTGTTGAATCACTCAATAACATACGCAGCATAGGAAAATAACTCATTTTGCCAGTTAAAAAATATCAAGCAATATTTTTGAGAGCAATGCTATTGTTTATAGGTTGAATTATTATCTCAAGTAAGTGAGAAGAATAATTATAACAAAAAAATTACCCGCGATTTCCCAAAGAAAAATAGCCAAAAAATAAAAATAAATAAATAAATGAAGTTTGTCCTATGCTGAGCAATGTTATTCATTACTCCAGTGTGGCGTTCAAGCGCATTAATTATGACGTCATGCAGATACACCCTATATCATGACAGTTAAGTTTTATTTATTAGCATTGATTAGCAATGCTTGATATCGGCAGTGACGTAGAGCCAATCAGAGGCGTGCTAGAGAAAGTCACGTGACCTCTATAAATTAACATTACCCTTATAGCAAGTTTTTTTTTTTTTTTTTTTTTTTTTTTTTTTTTTTTTTTTTTTTTTTTTACGATTTTATGGAAAACTACTGCACCAATACTGGAAAATATAAAAGAGAGATACTATAGGCATACTTTGACGTGTTTTAAGACAGTATAAAATAAAAAAAATCCATAAAGTGTGGCAGAATTTTATATGAGGCTTTACTAGTACGTTAAAAATGCTCGTATAAACACTTTTTTTTAATGTTTTTTATTTATTTAATTTTTAATTTTATCTCCGAAGAAAAATTAACTCCACGATGCTGAGTTGTTGTTTTTCAGTGTAATATTATTAAATAATACTCCCGCTATTTTTATACATTCACACTTCACAGTTGGGGGTTTCATTTTTCATGCACTTTCATTCTGATCTGACCCTATACACAACCCGTTACTATAGTATTATATTGTACTGAAATATTATAACTGTACAATAGTTGTTATATACTATATGAAATATTATTTGTAATATCAAAAGCATATATATAGGGTTGATTTAATGTTAGTTAGTTGTTCAACTCATTAGTTATGTTGTCATAGTATTGTTGTTGTTATTATTACATCTGCTTTTAATAACAACCTTCTTTTTTTTTTAATTAATCTCTAACACGTTAAAATGATCTTTGACATGCTAGTTCATTACTTCTATGTCTAGTTATAATATATTACAGTCTGGAGGTGTGAGATTTTATATAACTAGTTTTTACCGTATATATTTTAGGGAGAAGGACAATTGGGCTACTGTTTAGATTATTTAAATAATTTAAAATTACTTCTTATGTATGGAAACCAAACTATAATTTAGGGTTGTATTTGCTATATATATGGTTAACGAAGAGGGTGGCTGACTTGGAGCGGAAGTAGTCAAAAGAGGAACTAAATTTTTGAAATAATTCTTGTTATGTTATTTATATCCAGCAAAAAATAATAATAAAAAAAACAAAAACATAATTTTCAAATGAAATTGATTTTTTTCTCCGAAAAAAAGTTTTAATGATATTTTTTATTTTAAAAAAGTTTCTAATTTGACTTTAAAAATTTTTATAAGGCATATATGTGTCAAAAAAGTACAGCGACTGTAAATTGCAGTATTGTTGAGACCAAGATCCATTCTTTTAAGGAGGGAAATAAGCTATACTACGGGATTTAACTAAAAAGTTGAAAAGAAAGAAAAATCTGAAATTTTGCGCAGTGATACATTAGGATAAAGGTATATTTTAAAATGTAACAAATTTAGGGTGTTACCATGCTAGAATTTAAATTAAGATTTTTTGAAGTTTTAGCCCCATAAGAGCTTATAACGTTACAATCACGATGTTGATGGTCACGGGTAAATCACAGGTAGCTGTTACTATTAACTTTTAAATGGCATCATAAAGTTTACAAGTTTTCTTTTTAGATTTTGAAATACAAGCCATCTGAATACAACCCTTAATCTTTTATTTCATATGCATGAATATGATGAAAATTCATAAAAATAAAGTCATTGTTTACTCAGCTAACCATTTTATGATCATCATCATTCAGGAATCATATTTATAGAGAGCAAGAAAATAAAACTTAATTCCTGCAGACGTCTCTCTCTCTCTCTCTCTCTCTCTCTCTCTCTCTCTCTCTCTCTCTCTCTCTCTCTCTCTCTCTCTCTCTCTCTCTCTCTCTCTCATCACGTTATAATCACAACTACATAAGAAAAGTAACAAATCCTACTCTGCATGTTTATAAAGCAAATATCTCACATTCCTAACAACATGCAAGAATCACAATGAGCTTTCTCTACAGCATCAATCTGATTATTTAATTTTATGTTTATTATTATTAGATTATGCACGACATGTATGAGAAATTATATCAAAGCTCATCTATGTATACTTATCTTTTTCTTAAATCTTATACATCATATTATACGTTTTCACTTAATCTACATTATTTATATTAAAACACAAAAATGTAAAGATTATTCTTGCGTGTGGGTGCAGGGACATTATGATTAAAATTATTTTACATTTCAGTGTATTTATTAAGTAAAAGTAATTTAATTATTTGACTTTGAAAATAAATAAATAAAAAATCAATTTTCGAATAAAAGTCTGATACTTGGAAAACTACTTTCAAATTTTTGAATCTAAAATTTTGTATTCTAATTTAAATAAAAACAAACTTTAAAAAGTAAAAAAAAAAAAAAAAAAAAAAAAAAAAAAAAGTAACGTGCAGTAAATCAGTGGTAGTAAAATTGAAAGAATTCAATTTTTTTTTCAATTTATAATTAACGGCTTTTTTTTGGGCAAAATCAGACTACAAACCTCTCAATTTAACCCAACTTGTTTTAAAGTACAGTCAGTTACAATCTTTAAGTTAAATAACAATAAGTTCATTATGTTAGAATAATGTATATACATTGAGAGTTTGTAATTTAACGCCTATTTTTTCATAATAATAGTTCATAATGTTATAAATTTACTAAAATATTTTTCAACTGTAACCGACCTGCACACATCTTAATATATTATTAAAATGCACATCTCTTGAATCACAAAAAAAAAAAATAATAATAAATCTTTATTCATTTCTTTCATCCTATACACATAATACATAGAAATATGCATTTGTCCAGGTTATTGCTTAAAATATCAATATATCAATATCAGATATCTGCAGATCTGTCCAATAATATGCGTAACCTGCACTCGATATGATATATATTTATGTTAATCTAATGTTATTACCACTCTATAAATGCTTCAACTTAAAGTGAACAAAATTAGAAACAGAGAAGGTGTTTTCAAAACTTGCTATAGTTTTTGTATACTTTTGCAAATTTGAAAGCCATATACTGCCATGGGTTTTAATTTTATTACGTTATATAATTGCGAGAGAGAGAGAGAGAGAGAGAGAGAGAGAGAGAGAGAGAGAGAGAGAGAGATTATAAATCTTATAGCAATTTACCAAATTGATAAAATGTGCAATATGGATCAATTTGGAGATTATTCGTGAGAGCTGAGAGCTATTATATATAAATATTTGGTTGAATATATATACTACAAACAGAGGCCATATATAATTGATATTGTCTTTTTTGTCTTTACATATATACATATATGAATGTATATATTTATATAATATATAAACATAATATACCCTAAGTGAATGCAACTCGAGTTATTTTTAAAAGAGAGTACAGAGAGTCAGAGAGAGAGAGAGAGAGAGAGAGAGAGAGAGAGAGAGAGGAGTTGAGAGTAAACTACATTCCTGACTTGAAAGACAAGGTCATACAGTCTGTGTAGCCCAGACAGTGGCGGCTCTCGAGGTACCGTGAGCGAGACTCGAACCCCGCCCTCCCTCGCAGTACTGTAGCTAACTGTGCCGCCTGCATTCTTGACTCGACTGCTACTGCATCAAACTGCAAATATGCCACTCTAATAAAATGTCATGGACATATTTCTAATTACAAATAGATGTTTAATAATAATCTCTTTTTTTTTTTATTATTATTTTTTTAGAAAGTGTAATTTATGTTTTAAAAACAAAAAAACACAAATTCTCTAGAAAACCACACAAAAATTACACTATTATATTATAGGGAGGTTGCGTTCATATAAAAGTTGACGCCATATGTGAGCACTAAATAACATGGGCCGGTATGTGAAAATGTCAAATTTTTCCAGTTTTAAAATACTGATAGCAAAATATAATATTTTTGAGAGGATTTTACATATACATGAACTTTACATATACAATACAGCATGAAATTCAAGTGTACGAGAAAAATAATAACGATGACAAAATTACCCGATTTCATAACGAAAATGGCCAAAAACGACGTTTGTCCAATGTCCTATACTGAGAAATGTTATTCATTGGTCCAGTATGGCGTCAAAGTACATTCCCGCTCTATTTCATCATGCACATACTATACATTATTATTTAATGCTCCTCACTTCTCCGAAAGTTAATATTTCAATTTATTGTAAAACATACAGCCCTATAAAATTGATAAGTTTTGTCCAACTTATTTACTATAAATATTCAATCATTGTTTTAATTTTGTTATTATTTTCTCATTGTAAATCTACATGTATTTTGTATATCTTAGCAGATATAAATAGACGTAAAACTATATATAGTAAAATTACACATTTCTATTAACGTGCAGTAAAATACATGGTATTTGTGTGCACATGTTATATAAGGAATAATTAAATTTCTATTTTATTGAGTAAATATAAACTCGATCATCATCAGCTTCTACGTAAGGACAAAAATGAATAAGTAATAACATTTGCAGCACAACTTGTTTCAATACAGCATAATCTAAAAATAACTAATAATAATTTTCATAAATTTACAAAATTAAGCTTAAATATTATGTTATATAATAGTATGATTATACTTATCCTAAACTAGCATAAATTATACTGCATTTATGTCATTATGAAGCATAAATGATACCAAATTATATAGAACAACATTTATGCGGTAAAATTATGCAGTATTATAGTTATGCTATGTAAAGTATATTAAGAAGTATAGCATATAAATTATGTTGTATTGAACAAATATAAAACAAGCTAGCATAACTATTATGTATGCATAAATGTATAACGTATAATTATGTAGCTTCATATTATTATAACTTCTAAGAAGTCACATAGACTTAAAATTTTAATAAAAAAAATACGTGTCAATAAAATTGTAAATTTCATTGTGTTATATTTATAAAATAAATTTGCAGTTATAAAAGATATTGATTTATTGTTCCTATATAACTTTGAGTTGTAAGGTATATAGACAATGATGTTCCATTGTTTAAGATCATTTCAAACAGTTAGAAATCAAGAATTTAAAACATCGCAACTTTGACACAAAGACTTCGCGGAATTTTATCATCATCTCCCTGACTTAATTTTATTCTTTATAAGAGATCTCTGTGTACTCACATGAGAGAAATGTTCACGTAATACGTATATGTATGTAAGGTACTGTATGTCCAGTACATATATATATACACTCGTTGCAGTACAGTAACGGACGATCTCATTTTCAAGTCTGGACATACAAAAAAAAAAAAAAAAAATCAGAATGGAACTTTGATACTGTACTATAAATTGCCTGGGTCAGTAAAGAAATCTTTTATAATACAGGGTGTTCGCATTCAGATAAAGGTCGACGCCATATGTGAGCACTAAATAGCATAATATAGACCGGTATGGGAAAATGACACATTTTTTCCATTTTAAAAATATACTTATAGCAATATTTTTCAGAGCATTGATGCTATTAACAAGGTTAGATTAGGTTTTCAAGTAATGCGAGAAAAATAATAATAATAAAAAAATTAACTAATTTTATAAAGAAATATACGTTTTTCTTATGCTGACAATGAGTAATGTTTTTCATTGCTATTTTATGGCGTCGAAGCGCATTTACTGCATACACTCTATAACTCATATCTTAAAAAATAGTTAGTAAAACATTAAAAATATTCAAAACAAAATAAACTATATCAAATTTATTTAAAATGTACCATAACAAAAATAATAATAAAAAAAAAGTTGCTTTTTTTTCTTGACGTAAATTGCAGGCATACAAGTCTCTATACCGTGCATTAAAGTCTCTTACTAACTTAATGGTTTTATAATTACTATGCTTGCGTTGTATACACAAGATTTTGAGTCCACGCAAAATTTTATTTTTATTAACCTTACAAAAAAAAAAGTAAGTTTAAGAACAAAAATAAAGTTAATGTTTGGATCATTATAAAAATCAAGGCAAGAATTTTTTGAAAATAATGACAACAACACAAAGTTGATTGAGGTTTAATTGTAAAGTACCAAAAATGTGATCAGTAGGCCACGAGGTTATTATTTCACTTTTTTTTAAGTATATAAATTACCTAAAAATTGTGAAATTGTATTTTTATTATAAAAAATATGTAGGTGAAATGATGAGACATAATTTTTTTGTAATTATTCTTTTGTATTTTCTTTGTATGTATACGGAATCTCATTCAGGTTTGGATTTTCTTAGAAAATATGTACCATTTTTTTTTATTGCAAATATATATTTTGTTCTTTGCTCATTGACATATATTGGCTGATTGCATCATTTTCAAAACCTAAAGAGTTTAAAAATAAGTCTGCAAGTTTTTTTTAGAGGTACAACAGATCTTGAAATAACTTTATGGGGAAACGAAACAAGTTGACTTTATAAATTTTGTATAAATTTAATATTTTAGCAAAAATTAATAATAATAATAATAAATAAATACAAAAATAAAAATAAAAGCTTCTATAACTAACCAGAATATTGTATAGCCGTGAAAAATTTCTTGTTCTTTGAGTAATTTGAAAAAGGTCCATGTAAGAAATGTAAAAATAATAATAGTTAAATTTTGATTCTACAAGGAAAGAATAAATTACGTAATTCATGCTGCATAGATATGTCATTATAACAGCATATAACGTATGCTAAATTAGTTAGAGCAGCATAAATAATGATGTTGTACAAGACAATATTTATACTATGTAATAAAGTTATTATGCAGTATTGCATAAATTATGCTGTAGTGAACAAATTATACTGAACATGAGCTAGCATAATTAATTATTGCGTATTTATTTTTGTCAGGTTTATATATTTTTTTATAACAAAGTTTAATTTAAGGCTATCACAAAAAAAAAAAAAAAAAAAAAAAAATCTAATAAAAAAATAAGTCTTTCAGCCTCAAATTTCAGCTTTTATTTAGTGTCTATTATACAGTCTTATAAGTCAAATTTACGTTCCTATATTTTCTACAATGCTCGGATATTATTTAGTTTTGTTATTATATACTCAGATTTAATATTACTTGTTTTCAGATCATAATTAATAATTAACATAAACTGCAAATATAATCTCAGTTCTAAAGCAACAAAGTCGAGGACGTATCCTCTCCGATATTTATATAATTTCAAGAGCCATATTTCTACTCTGATGTACACAGTAATTGTCTCTCATTTTCATACAAAAGTGTGGGAAAAACTTCACTTCTTCTCCCCCTCACTTGCTTACATTATAACGTTAACAACAATAAAGAAACACCAACAATGTCCGAGCAACAGATTCTCATCATCACTATGGAAACAAAATAAAACACTCGATCGCAAAATACAACATCTTCATAAGTTTTCTTGCATTCTCACGTCTTCTGTATATATTTTAATAAGATTCTGTCATGAAATAAAAAAATCTAATAAATTAATGGTTTTTCTCTCTAAATATAGCTGATTTTATCTCTTTTTTTAGTACAATGAGTGTACATTATTAAAATAACAATATTATTTAAAAAGGTCTATAGAAATTAGGTATAAAATATACTCGGATACACACACACACACACACACACACACACACACACACACACACACACATATATATATATATATATATATATATATATATATATATATATATATATATATATATAATATATATATATATATATATATATATATATATATATATATATATATATATATATATATATATAATATTCTTTTGATGAGCGAGCTTATGATGAAATTAAATTATTATACTTGAGTAATCTTGTCTGAAAAAAAAAATATATATAGTATAGACAACCCATGCACCAAAACTAAAAAATAAAAAAAAATAAAACTTCAATAAACTAATGGGAAAAATTAATTTAATTTAAAATGTCCCCAACCTAATTTAACATGATTTTAATAACACATACATATTAAATAACGTATTCTAATATCACATACATATTCAATTTAATAAAAATAAAATTCTTTCATTACATTAAATTTAAAATTACATTTTGAAATTCAAGGTGTAAGTAATTTACATAATAATTTTGTATTATAATAACATTTTATATTTAATATTTACCACACCTTTTTTTATTATTCAAATGATATTCTAATAAAATAAATTTTGATTTTATTTTCAAATTACTATCAACGTAGAAAAGAAATATTTATTGTTATTCAAATGAAATAAGAAATTGTACAAAACAACACATTATTATTGACCCAGACAGTCAACCTTGGTTCTTACAATAAGAATTGGTTCAGTAATTATTTACAATAAATAATATTAAAAAATCTAATAAAATAACTATATTTTTTTCTTATCTTCTTCAGTCCCTGATTTTTTTAAAAAATGATTTCACTGTCGTAAATTTTAACGACGTTTTTGTGCGGCTCTCAAAATGACAAAAATATGCTTCTTTTGTCATTTTTATTTTTTTACTTTTTTTTTTTTTTACTTTTGCAGACCCCTACTTACTTTAGAATGCCCAAAATAGCGTTAAAATTTGCGTAAATTTAGGGGCGTTTTCTGGTCTAAATTTTGTATATATTTATCTCAAATTCTTCGATTTTCTCTTCGATTTTTTATTGAATTATCTAATGTCCACTGTATTTTATACTGGGTCTGAAGAGGTTTTATATTTAATTTTAAAAATTTTAACGTATAGACAATAAAAAAAGTTATAATTAGTTGACAAGAAACTTATAATATGAGGAAAATGTTAAAGGTTAAATATTCTGCAATATATGACGAACTCGTTTGCATATTACATGAAAATCCAGAACATGAGATGTCCACCCACTCTCTCACTGACCAGTCGCTGACCCTCTCTCTCTCTCTCTCTCTCTCTCTCTCTCTACATCTTGGCACGAGTAGTATTCAACATGACCCTCTCTTCTTATACTGAAAGGTCATATGACCTTTATAGTAAATTTTCCAGGAATCTTCTTCTTTCAGTTTTATATTAATAGACATGCAGATATATAAAATAACAAGAGGCCAATTGTTCATAGCAAGTAAAAGTGAAGTATCATTATCTCTCTCGTCTTCAAACAATGCTGCTCTTTTTGTTTACATAGCTTTTTAATGTACTTTTTAATTAGATTTTTTTTAAGTGTTATTCAGTAAGAAATAAAGTCACTTGCCTTTTCAAGGACGTTTTTTTTTTTTTTTTTTTTTTAATTATACTTTCTTTGTTGTATTATTTTTTATTGTTATAATAAGTTTACTAATACATTGTTAGATTAATTAATCGTTTTAATTACACTTTTGCTTTGAAATAGGTAAAAATATATTATATTGATAATATAATGTTTATATGAACAAATAGATAATACTCAATCAAATTTGATTGTTTCTATTGTGTTTGTTATTTCAAAGTAAAGAAATAATTTGACTTGATAAACGTAATTAATTTTGTTGCATTCTTTGGTTTCAATTTTCATTATTTAAATACAGTATTATTTTTTTCCAGTAGTGCTATACTTATAGATACAAAAAACCCAAGATATGTATATATATATATTAGTTACAATATATATATATTGTGTGTGAATATAACATAGCTATGTATATAGATTTTTAAAAACTGTGAATTGAGTATTTTATTAATTTATATAGTGACAAGTTTTGGTGTTGTGTGTTATTTTTATCATCAAATTAAGCAGCGAGTGAAAGCCCAGTTGTTTTACAGAAGGTAAGACAAAAATGAAATTTTTATCATATATATATATATATATATATATATATATATATATATATATATATATATATATATATATATATTTATATATATATATATTTATATATATATATATATATATATATATATATATATATATATATATATATATATATATATATATATATATATATATATATATATATATTGGCTTATTTCATAATACTTAACACTTTCAGTATTATGTGTGTGTGTGGGATTGACAGGTAAACAAACACATAAAAATAAAATGGTTCTCATTTATCAATTTATTTTCTTGAAAGAAACGGCAAAATATTACGTGACTAAAACTCACTCTCTCACAGAAATAAATTTTCTGTGTCCGAACTAAAATTAAATTTTACTTCATTACAAATCATTGACTTTCAATTTTCTTCTTCCCTCAGCACGCATGACATGCACGGCAAACACACAGCAGCCAGCAATTATACTTATATGGATTGCCTTCATTATGTAATGAACCATAAAAATGTGAATGAGTTTTAATTACTTTTCGTATCAGAGAAGTTCATTTTTTGTACAGTACGTGCTTTTTTTAGTATACATAAAATATTAAAATTGTAATTTCAATTCTGAAAAGTATTTACAAAGCCATTTTATTCGAATGAATTGAACTGGACTGAATTTAAAAAGGTTTGTGAATAAACACATAGAAAAGTAAATAAAAATATGTATAAATTATGCTAGCTCATTTTTAGCATGACAATTAGTCAATACAGCATACTTTATGCTATGCTGCATAATAAGTATGTTACAAAGTGTAAATATTATGTTTGTACATGATAATTATTAATGTTGTTTTAATTTACCAACTTATAATGACATAAATGCAGTAAAAAATAAAGTAATTTATTCTTTACGTTTCATTTCTCTGATATTTAAAAGTTAAACCCTACAACGTTATGAAAGCCAATAGCTATTATACGTTTGATAGAAATTTTAGAACCTGTTACCATAAAATGGAGAACTAAATTATTGAAAAAAAAAATGGATCAAAACATAATAATTATATAATGGATCACAATTTAAAACAATTGTGTTTAATTAAAAGTTTTAGTTTAGGACGCCCCAGAAATGCTATACTTATTTTATGAAGTTATCCTATCCTATTACTGTAATCGGGCAAAAAAAAAAAAAAAAAAAAAAAGTCTGTAAGAAATTGCGAAAGTGCGCATTTCATTCGTCTTTTGTGATTTTGCTGATCACCATGAGATCTACTTCCGTCAAAACTTAAAATTTTAAAAAATAATTACATGTAAAAATATTTTCCCCGCCATAATTTTCAACATTCAGCTAACTGTCTTCAAGATCTTATTACCAGCTTCTCTACACTATAATAAATGAATAAATTGCTAATATTTCTTCGCGACACAAAAATTACTCATAAAGACAAACATTTCTTTTACAGTTTCAATGCCAGACATGCTTATGTGTATAAGTTTAATAAGATTGAATATCCCGCAACATTCAATCAAATATCTGTGCATAAACATTAATTATTAAAAATTAAAAGGTTAATCATTAATAATTTTCAAGTTCAAGTTCATTTTAATATTTAGCAATTAAATAATTTTTTTAATTAATTATTCATGAATTCTATTAAAATATTATTATATCTTCTTTTATTATATTTCTAATTAAACATTTTTTTAATAAGTTCTTATTTTAAAGAACTTGACCTTTAATTAAATATTAATCAAAAATTTATTATATAAAAAAATTCTTGATTAAATTTTATAATAAAAAAATAGAAAAAAATGTTAATGACTTAACGTTGCAAAATTTTACGTTGATTTTGTTCCTTGTCTTCTATCTTGGAGAAAAAAAAAGTTTGATTTTGCGTGACTTCATTAAAAGTTTAAAGTTGAGGATAATTATCTGATGCACGTAAGTTTGCTGCGCGCGCAATTCATTGGTTCAGTTAAATAAAACAATAGCGATGTGATAATTACTGCATGCCAGAGAGAAGGTTGAAAATAAAAACAGGGGAAAGTGCATCGAGTGCATAAAAATGAAAGTGCAGTAAATAATTATGTCCTATTATACATTTTATTGAAATATATGTTTAAAAAAAATCTAAGTACAATGTATACAATTTACATTGGGTTTTGGTTGATGGTAATACAGTAATAATAATAATAATAAATGGTTTTTATTAGAGGTCAAAAAAGGTACAAACCCACTTACATGGTCCTCTGACTTTCTTAGAAACAATTTGCAATAGTCAGAGTATTTCTTCATTACATCTAAATATATTATACATAATTATCAAAGGAAAATTCACATTGGAAAAATATATTCTGTAGTTAATTTTTACATATAATATTTATAATATAATATTAGAGAGACATAAGTTAAGTTCAGTCTTTTATATAATAGAAAATTATTTATATTGTCTATATCAACTTGCTTATTATAGTTACTTTTACTTACAGTACTGTATAGGGTAGTTAGTTAGGGTAGAAGTTAAATTTTAGATATTATATTTGTTTATTTTTAAGGAAAAAGTTCCCACACAGAGATATAGCAATAAATACGTAATAATTATGCTAGCTCATTTCCAGCACAGTTTGTTCAATACAGCATAATCTATGCTATAGAAGAGCTGCCATTTTGTTAGTCAGGAATACATAGGCCATGCAGCATAGGAAAAACGTCATTTTTATTTTTTTTAATTAATAGCAAAAAAAGCTTCAAAGCTCAATCAAAGCTTTATTTCTGGCTTCTAATAAGCTAGAAGAATATGAGAAAAATTCATTCAGTTGAAAGAAACTGTTTTTATGTGAAAAATTAGGAAAAATGATGTTTCCCCTATGCTGGACAAAGCATTAGGCACCACAAACATGGCGACAAAGCGCAAGGATGTGCAAAGGGTCTATACAGCATAATAACTATGCTACAAAGCATTTTTTTTTGGTATAACATAATTATTTATGTCGTTCTAATTTAGCATCACTTATGCTATAATGACATAAATGCAGCATAAATTACATAAATACAGTATATTACGTAATTTATTTGTTTTGTGAGTATGTTTCACACTTTTACATTTTGTATAAAGCTAATGACAATATTTGATATTCCATGAAAAGTTTTCATCAGTAAATATTATCTACTATATATATGCAGAATCCTGATTTGTTTACTCATCAATCTATTTAAATTTTTATTACGTCAAAATGTTTGATGACCTTCAATTATATATGGTGACGTCATCAGACTTAAATATATCGAGTTACTCATTGACAAATGTGTATTGTTTGAATATGATGATGAGGAGAGAGAGAGAGAGAGAGAGAGAGAGAGAGAGAGAGAGAGAGAGAGAGAGAGATAGAGAGAGAGAGAGAGAGAGAGAGAGAGAGAGAGAGAGAGAGAGAGAGAGAGAGAGAGAGAGAGAGAGAGAGAGAGACATGATGTCAGAGATGAGCTGCAAATGTAATTATATAGACAAGTCATAAATATTGAAACTTTATGATAAAATCTCACCTAACATCATAAAACATTCAATAATCTCCTTTTTTTTAATGTTAATTTATTACATTAACTTCTTGAATTTATTAGACAAAAGTGAGTAGTTGACTTCTTAGTGCTTTGTTTTGTTATGAACATCAATAGATATCAATATTAATATTTACAATATGTTTACAATTATCAACTATAGAGAATTGTGTAGGGTAATGCAATTGTTTACGAAAAATTTGTGTTTTATTTTTACTTTGCGAGATTAAAATCTATGGTAGAAAAATGTGGGCATAAACTGCATTCATTTAATAAAAAACAAATATTTTTTTTTATTATTATTTTTTTCTTCTTTTTTTATGGATTTTTGTCATGCATTATTTTAGTAATAAGTTTGAGGGAAAATGATGAGATAATGACTATTAACTACGTACTGAATGTATTTGCATATGTACAGACAGACACTGTGATTATACTGGTATAAATATAAGTAAATTGGACATGAATTGAGGATATTACAAACTTAAAGAATGTACGTACGTACATAAGAAAATAATATTTGTCAAATTTCTAACAAAATACAAAAAAAAAAAGGCTGATTTTTTTAAAAATATGTTTTGTCCATTAGCAAATCCAACTTTCCTGTCCTTTTTTTTTTTTTTTTTTTTTTTTTTTATTGTTTGTAGTAAAATAAAAAGGTTTTAATGTGTTATACTGTATAGTGTATATATAAAAATCCCACTGCATGCTTTATTTTTAAAACAATCAAAAACAAAAAAACACTTTATTTCCGTACCACCAGTTGGAATTATTTAAAATAAAACCTTTCCATTAATCTCAAAATTACGGTAAATTATTAATACTTTATTTTATTAAAATTAGACACTAATATTCATTTTATTTTATTATTATTTTTTGTTTACTACAGTATAATAATAATATATATTTTTTTACAATTATTTTGAAATGTTCTCCACAGGAAGTTCATTTGTTAGTTTTTTTACTGATTTTTTTTTTTTTTTTTTTTTTTTTTTTTATAAATAAAATTTTTGAAATAAATTTATGATGGTGAAGGTTGTGTATATCTGTCTGATCTCAAGCCCGCAAGCGGGAGGTCCAGATAACCTGAGGCACCAAGTGAGCACCAAGTGAGCACCAGCCTTGTGTGCATGCGTGGGTCGTCAGAGAGAGAGAGAGAGAGAGAGAGAGAGGGAGTGTAAAAAAGTTCATTGACACCAAAATCTTATAAGAAGTATCAATCAAAAAATAACACAAATCTTTTTTAATTATCTTATATACTAAAAAAAACATAATATACAATTAAATAAATATAACCATTTATTTTTTAAAAAATAATAAAGATTTCAAGTTTATTTTTCTGACTTTTAAAGAAAAATATGTTCAAAAATAGAATTAATTGTTTAACTTTTTGTAATAATTTTTCTAAAAAATGATTTATTTATATAAAAAAATAACATAATAACAGTAAAAATAAAGATATAGTGAAGTTTTTTAAGTTAATAATAAAATTTGTTACAAAAATAGTGATCAGTTTGCTTGTATATAATGTACTCTCAGAAAAAACATAAAATGTGGAAGAAAAAAAAAAGAAGAAAAAAGTTCTTACATTTTAGACAAAAACTTCAGATTTCAAAATAAATAGAAATAAATATAAATCAGTTCAACACTACAGTAAAATTTAGATCGTTTCTCTTCCACTGCCCTAAATATTCCACTTCCGCACCCCCAAATATAATAATTCAAAATATAAAAAGAATTAGAAACATTCTATATTATTAGGACTTAAATAATATCTTTGATTTAATTTTTATATCACATTAAATCAATAAATTAACAATCAATAAATTTTAACTACTAAAATTTACTAAAGTATGATTTAGGCATTTAGGCTATCATTAAACAAAAATTTAATTGTGTGTACTATAATATAATAGTAAAAATTTATAAAAAAAAAATTAAAAATAAAACCTATATGCGATTATACTATATTTATTTTTTATTATGATAAATTGTATGTTTATCAATTATTGAGATGGGTCTTGTGGTCTTCTGTGTTATGACTTACACTGTAGATACTTTATAACAGTGCGAACCTCAGTTTTGGGCCACTTTTCAGTGTCACTTAACATTGTCTCACAAAACCCACCACCAAAAAAAAAAAAAAAAAAAAAAAATTAATTGCGCTAGGAACTTGAAACTTGAAATTGAGACATGTGAAGATCACATGATTAATATATATATATATATATATATATATATATATATATATATATATATATATATATATATATATATATATATATATATATATATATTGTGAATAGAGCTGCCCGATATTATGTTAGTCCGAGAACTTTTTGACTCGCCCTCGTATATTATGTATAGTTATTATTATAGAGCAGTATGTATGTTTGATTTTAATAAGTATTAAATATTAATAATAAATAAGACGAAATCAAATGAAGTATTATGTGCCTTTATATTACACATTTTTGTATTTTGATCAACAAAGAAACTGAAATAAAACTGAGATAAAGTTTGAATATTTAAATAACTCTTGTATAAAATATGATATTTAAGCGTATCCATTCATAATTAAAAATGACTATCATTATATAAGCTGCAAGACCTCGATATACATATTATGTAAAAAGCAGGGATGCACGAATATATTCCCTTATTTGCATATCTAAAAACAAAAACAAAAAAAAGTAACTAATGTGTATAATTTTCTGCTAAGTTGAATCACCTTTTAATTTCGGTCAAGAGCCTTTATAAATTTTGTTCCTGATATTTATCTTAACTAATTTTTTTTTATGTAACATTAATTTCAAAAACATATTTTTTTTATTTAAGAAGAAAAATTTTCTTAATAAATAACGAAGCACGCAAAACTAATTTTTAATAAATAATAATAATAAAAAAAATATGTAATATAATTTAGATTTACTTTATATAAGTTTATATAATATGCTATTTTATTTTTCTGATCTTCACCACAATTTTTTTTCTCTAATGATATATAGTTAAAATTTAGTGTATTTTTTTTTTTTTTTTTTAATAAAATTTCATAGTTAATTAGGGATATATTTAGAAATTGGCTTATCATGTTTCAAGTTTTTGATTTAATTTTCTTTTGAAATGTGTTCATGGGGGGGCCTTCCATTGCTTTCATTTTTATAGTAAATCTACTTTAATTTATAGCAAATTAATTTTATGTGTTTATATTAATAAAATTTCCAGTGTAAAGTAATGTTAGAGAGGTATCAAGATTACAACATCTTAATGAGGCATGTTTATTGTGTTTATAATTATTAGCTTCTATACCATAAATCTTAAAATTTACATCAGAAAAATACACCACGTTATAAACACGAATAGGCTATTGGAAATAATAATTAGAAGAAAAGTAGGAACTTCTTGAAAACTTTATTTTCCAAGTGGAAAAAAAATATATTGGTTTTAAAAATATGAGAATTAGATGTACGGAAATTTAATAATAATAATAATAATAGTTCTTTATTGGGTTGAGATATTATTCATCAAAAATAACATGTAAATTACCCAACAGGTGACGAGGAAAAGGCAAAATGCCTATACACTGGACGTGATCTCATACCATAGTATCAGAAATACTGCTTCGTCAATAAATAAACATATAAAATATAATAAATAACACATTAAAAACACAAGATGAATGAATTACACTGGCAGAGGGGTTCTAGCCATAACATATTGAAATATTGAATATTGAAAATTTAGTTTATTTATTATTATTATTATTTTTAGATGATAAATCAGATTTTTTATTTTTCTGTATTTTAGACGTGAATGAGAATTCAAAAAATGAGCTAAGTAGAAACTATTACAACTATAGTTTAAAAAATTATAATAAAGAATAAAATACAAAAGTAGTATAGTCGCTTGGAATTGAACGCGATTCTCTTGCATGTTGGGTGGAAACACCCTGCACTAAGATTATATTTAATAATATAAAAATAAAACATTATCCCCTGTAAGATGCAGATCTAACTAACTAGTTAAACTGTGTTTAACCGTATTTTAACCGTTGTTATTTTAATTGTTGCAACAATTAAAAAAAGATAACTAAGGTTTAACTAGAGGTTGCAGCTTACAGCCCTATGACAAGCAGAATTACAGTTTGACAAATCAATGTTAATCTATAATCCGCGATACGTAGATGTTTAACTAGTGTTGAAATATTACTTCACATAAAACATTTATTATTATAAGAAAATTATGATTTTTATAATAATATAAAAAAAAATATTTCAAAATACATTTATATATATAATAAATCTCCAGGCTAAATTTGTGCTAATTTATTTCAAAATATTGAATTTAAATAAGAAAAAAAAATTACAATTGTTATTATTAATTTAAAATTACATAATATATAAAATTGAAAATTATAGCCAACAATGCATGCAAGTAATAATAATAAAATTAATTTGAATATTGTTGTGATATATGATATTAAATAATGGGCGTGTAATAATTGATAAATGTAGATCACGCCAGAGGGTGAAAGGAGTGGTTTGCAACAATTGAAGATCGCGATCCGTGTTTTTGTATTGTTTTCGTTATACTATAACAATGTAAATTATTTACTAATATCGTTACTTCTTTGATCACAATTTCAAATCTTTCCTCTTTTTTTTTTTTTTTTTTTTTTTTTGCATTGCCGTAACAAATAATTTCAATACGTGAAATATCGTCTTATAGATTCATATCTATTTAAACTAGATAAAATATATTTGCATTGTTTCATATTAGAAAAAAGGTCACATAATTCACGATGGTTTGCAAAATTAATAATTATTTTGCCAGTTTAACATCTTAGATAAGATTTTTTTTTTTTTTTTTTTTTTTTTGAAGGTAATATTTTTATATTTTTGCACAAAACAAAAGAAGTTTATAGAACAAAGGTGAGTTTATTGAAATATTTCTCGCAAAAGATGATTGATTTTCTTGATTGGAAACTCATTGGCCTTGCTTTAATAGCATTAGTTAACTATAACTCTTTTCTTTAGTATACAAAAGATTATGTGGCGGCTTTTTGTTTTGAACTTATGTGCAAAGTTGTTTTATTTTTTGTCATCTTTTTGCATTGTTTACTTTTATCAAAGATGGCTTATAGTTAATTGCATAGTAAAACTAATGAGAGAGTGAGAGATGTTTCTACTTCCAAATACGTATTACTATATTATATAAACCCATTGAAATGTTAATGGGTCATGTTTATACCTCAAAATAGTAATGTTTAAAATCTGCCTATATAATATGTAATAAATAAATATGTAATAATTATGCTAGCTCAATGCAGCAACATTTATGCATAACAACATAATTTATGCTATATTGCATATATATACATAGCATAATAGTTCAGATATTTAGTATATAATTATGCATACATTATAATTTATTTTGACGTAAAAATTTGAGGTTTTCAATAAACTCTTCTAAGGGGAAGGGAAATTTTGTACTCCAAGTTTGCTTTATTAATTTTTATGACATTGCGACAAAAACTTTTTTTAATTGATGAGTGTTTAAGAATCCAAGAAAAAGAGGGTATGTTTGTATAGTTTTTTTTTTCTTTGCAGTAAAAAAAAAATAATAAATAAAAAAATAATCTGTGAAAGATTCAACAATTTTATGATGCAAAATTCATTAAAGTTTATTATTATTATTAAAATTATTTTATTTTTTATTAAACCAACATTTTGTCTGCAAAAGTGACAGAAATTTAAAATCTCTGTGTCAAAAATATTATTTTTATTATTTATAAGATGATAGTAAAATATTATGACAATAATAATTTTGGCAGCTATGAAGATGGTTGTAATAAAATATTTTGTGTCCCTGACTTTGCAGGCTCTGGCTGAAGTCCAGCAGTCGGGCAACAGTTTGACCTCTGACCCGGAGCCTCCCCCGCCTGCCTGCTTGCTTGCCTGCCTGCATGCCCATGATGCCTTGCGTGCTGCATTGTTCACTTCACCTCGGGAGAGAGAGAGAGAGAGAGAGAGAGAAACCACTTCGTGACTGCCCGATCATGCAAAATAAAACTAACTTGAGCACAATGCATTCTTTACTGCCACTAAATGCACTTTTTTCTCTACGTAGGTTACTGTACAGTACAGTGCATGACAAAACATTTTACACAATTTCTAAAAATACTTTCATTATTAAGGGTTGTGGTTAGAAGGCTCCTATCTCTAACATATAAAAATTTATGCATTGAGCTAGCATAATTATTACTTATTTAATTTATGTCCGAATAAAGTTGTAATATTTGTGAGCCAAAATACTGCCAAAATATACAGAAGTCAAAATGACGAGTGAAATATTCAAATATTCAATATTGCTGTTTATATAATAATCTCTTTTACACGAGTTTCAATAAAGCAAAAATTTTCAAACCAAAATAACATGATAATAAAGCCCTTCTAAATAGCGATTATAATTAGTTTTCTTTATAATAAAAATCGTGCATGTAACGTGATCTTTTTACGTTTCTCTTTCACATTAAAGGTCTAGACCACATACAAATCAACTTGTCTACTATAGAGGATTATATCTGAAAATCAACATTGATTTTGCTGATATATTTATTTTCTAATTTAATTTTTTTAAATATTTGTAATAGAAGTGACCGTTATGAAGTCACCTGTCAGAGCTTCCAAGGCCTCTGATTGGCTAACACAAATTACCGCGAAAAACTTTTGAGCAACTTTCGCGGCAACAGCCAATCAGAGGGTGTAACGTCATAGGTATAACTTCATATCGATAGCTTACAAATAGTTAGAAATCAATTAGAAATCAACAAGTCCGGCCAAATCAATGTTGATTTTCAGCTATGTTAAGCTATAATCTTTCATTAGACAAGTTAATTTGCATGTTGTCTATGCCTTTAATATATATAAAAAAAATTAAATTTATAGTAAAATTAGTTAAAGAGTATATGCTTAATATCCGGTTCGTATAGTATTCTACATAGCTGGGTGAGTTACGATAAAACTTAGAGATTATTATTATGTTGTTCTGAAGTAACTACTACTGCCTTGTTGCGAGGCTTATAGCTCGCCGGTGGTTCACTTCAAAATCGTGACATTTGGGTGGGGCACAATTGGCACCTAGCTTTATACTTACTGCAAGTATTCAACAGAGGAAATATTTGCAGTTTATATATACACTCGCGGTCATATTATATGGTAAAGAGCAAAAGAGCGAGGTCACACATTTTTATACGTTTTATATAGACATTGTAGTACGCAAAACCATATTATACTGCATACTCGAACTACAATGTCTCTTACCAGATTTTTTTATTTATTATTAGTTTTTAAATCTATTGGCTTAAAACACGTTTAACTATGTCTAGTATCCCTCATTAAAAATTTTCTGGAATCGATGCAGTAGTTTTCTCAAAAAGCGCTAAAAAGTTGTTTCTTCCCATAAGCTTAATGTTAAATTATATGTCCCATGCGCCTTTTTTCTATATCGCGTCTCTGATTGGTGTTACGTCACCACCGATATGTAGCATTAAAAACTTAATAATTATTTTAGCTAAATTTCAAAAACCCTTAATCAAAAAACAGCATAATTTATTCTATATTGTAAATAACATCTTTGTTATACGTTATAATAATTATGTTGTATAGAGTATGATTATACAATTTCAATTAAGCAATGCTTATGCTATGTGACATAAATATAGCATAAATTATGTAGTTTATTCTTATATGCGGAACATGGAAAAAAAATACATAAATTATGCTATAGCTTATTTTCTGAAATAGCAATATGATTTTTGCTATATTGCATAAACACTGCGTTATAGTGTATGAATAATATGTTGCAATTCATAAATATTTATGCTATAATGACATAAATACAGCATAAATTATGTAATTTATTCTTTCTATGCAGTATAAACTACGGTGTAACGTATGTATGATGATATGATATTCAATATAATATACGATGCTCAAGCAATATTTATGTTATTGCTATAATGGGATAAACACAGCATAAATTATGTAATTAAATGTTTAATTATGATCATTGAAATCAGTGGGAAGTACGTACATAATCTCTTGAACAAAATAATCCTTTCACACTTAAATATAATACACGCTAATATATATGATCGCAACTGTTTTTATAATAAAAATTATACTGATGTGCAATTTTGAAATGTAAAAGTATGAGTTAGCAGAATATCTCTTCATGATGTATGCGGAAATTTAAATGTAGTTGAATTAAATATTTAAATGCTAATTAAATTTAATGTTTTGTAATGTTGTATTTATATCACTGAACTGTGACTAATCAATGTTAATTCATTCAGTGCGAAATATGAATAAAATATGAATTAAATTAAATAATCGTCTGCATTCAAGATATGTTTTTGAAAAGGCAAAGTATAGAGATTTAGCAGATTTTGTTCTTTCTGTAAATCTATTTAAAATTTTAGGAACAAACATAGGATTAGTTTCAGCAACTCTTGTGTTATATGAACTCTTGGCTCACCATGACTATTTTCAAAGTAATTTTCACTAAGAATCAATAATTTTTTAGTTTCTTCAATAGGTAATTTTTTTAATTTTTTTTATTATTAATTATTATTATAATTATTAATTATTAATTATTATTAATTTATTATTATTTATTATTAATTTTTTAAATTTAAGTTTTCATTCTCTATTTAATGTTTAGATATGATGAAATTTTGGTCACTAAGGGTATTCGTTGTTGTTGTTGTTTTGCTTTATAAACTATGAAAAAGTGACTATCACTCATTGCTTTTTAAATACTTTTAAATGATAAATGATAAATGTGTATGTGTATTATGTAGTGGCCTATGTACTAGGTACCACTTACTTCATTGTCCATCTCGGACCCTATCATTAAGTCAATATGCAAAAATGTAGACCTATATAAATATGTATATAAATATGTATAAGTACACCTTGGTGTTTAATAAATAAATAATAAATACTTTTAAATGGAATTGCACATGTTTTGAAGCAAGAAGAGATCAGAGTTTATGAACACTGATATATCTGATACAATAAGGATTGAGTTTATATCAAATTTTATTGCAATAGAAGATCAAAATATGAAGATATTGAACCTCTGATTTCAACCCTTGGAACACGTAAAAAAATATATAATAATCACTACCTGCAATTCCCAAGTATACAAATTTAGGGTGGCCCCCGCTGTTTTTTATTTATTTATTTATTTTTTATTATTATTTTTTTTTTTTTTTTTTATAATGATTAGCTGTAGATCTTGTATCTATACGTACACCTATGTTCCTTATGACACCTCATCATCAAGACGATTAAAATATTATTTACTTCTTTATTTTTTCACTTTCAATAACGAGTATTACTATAAGTTTACTCAATAAGATGGGTATTTTGAAAGGATATACGATAAAAAAATTATTAATATTTAATTTTTTTAACTCTTACTTGTTCATGTATAGAGAAATTAACATTCCAATGAGAGAGAAAAGAGGGAGAGAGAGAGAAAGTACATTGGTCCGACTGGCGCCCACCGGTTAAACTACTTGCCCATATCGCTTAAAATTCCTCAATTACACTTTTTTATGTACCTACATAATGTTAATGCTCTCTCTCTCTCTCTCTCTCTCTCTCTCTCTCTCTCTCTCTCTCTCTCTCTCTCCTTTTTAAGTCTCTTAAGCAAACTGGAGTATAAAAAATAGACCCCCCATTATCAGAATACATTCTCTCTCTCTCTCTCTCTCTCTCTCTCTCTCTCTCTCTCTCTCTCTCTCTCTCTCTCTCTCTCTCTCTCTCTCTCTTACTTTAGCTTGATACCATAATTGCAAAGCTTCATAATATATATTTTATTATTACAAACAGATTTATGAGTGTTAAAAAATATTTTAGAAAAAAAAAAAAGATTTTATCACATGAGTGTTAATTTTATTGTTGGCTACATTATGAAGTATTAATTATAAAAATTAAGCAATGATTTAGATCAAAACAAACACTCTTCTATATACTATAAACCAAAAAGTCAGGTTCACCGACTTTTGTTTTACCACTTAAGTCAAAGGTTTATGACCTAACAAAATTTTTGCTGATGAGCAAATCAAGTTTTTTTTTTCCTTCTTCTTTACTTCTTGATTCGCTAATTATACACAGTGAGTGTATTTATCTTAAAGTATTTGTGATAAAATATTACCAAGTATATACGTGACTTTTGCATCATCACATTCAGATAACACAAAAAAAAAAAAAAAAAAAAAAAAATTGAGATAAATCTTGAGAAAAGAATAATTAAAGTTATGTTAAATCGACTCATCTCATTTCTTGATCAATGTGCAGAAGTTATCTTTAATTGTAGCTGAAATAATAAATTGTAGTTAGTAGGGACTTTATCTTTTAAAAAAAATATAAGTTAACTTATTCTTAAATTGTATTTTTATTTTATATATTTAAGTTTTTTTTTATCAGAACTAAAGCTATCATAATAAAGGTTTGCAGAATTCTATAGATATGGTCCTCTATTTTGCTCTATTGTATCCACATGACGTCATATTGAATGCGCTTCTACGCCATAATGGATCAATGAACAACATTGATCAGCATAGGACAAACTGCTTTTTTTTTAGCTATTTTCTTTAGGAAATCCTCAGAAGCTGCGTGATCTTTAGATTCTCAAAAAGAAAGTCAGATAAGTGAGAGCATAATATATCAATTTTTGTAAATTTATTTTATAGTTTTTACCTTTTTTTTCCCCCCAAGTAATTTTTCTAACATTGAATGATGCGCGTATCACGCTCCTAATGTGTAATGTAAAAAAAAAATAAAAAAAATGTTGGTAGTCACAATTTCTCTTTCTCTAATGCTCAATAATAATCTCTCTGATGACACTTTAAGTAAATAAAAAAAAAATAGATATCCTCTAATCAAATATTAATTTAACAAAATAAGAAATATCCTTTTTGTTTTTAATTTCATTTAAATGAATTATTATTTACGTTTTTTTTTATGTTTTCTAATACTCAATTAAATTCATATTATATATGGAGACATTAATTAATTTATTGTTCCATATAAATACAACATGGTATTTCCATAAGATAATATGAGAAAATTTTACATCGCAGTGTTTGTACAAAGCAGTGATGGCTATAGGAATAAGAATAAGATTTCTTTATTGACCCAGGCAGTTCAGAGTAACATTGAATTTAGATTATATACTCTAAATTCAATGATAGTATATCATGTAGAGGAACTTGAGGAACTTTTTTGCTTATTGGTGCAAAGTAACTTTGCTGTACAGCGTAGTTGAGAGAGAGAGAGAGAGAGAGAGAGAATAATTATTATATCAACTCTTCACTCTCATCTTTCTGCACAGAACGAATAAATTACGTAATTTATGCTGCATTTCTATTATAATAGCATAAATGATTCTAAATTAGCTTATAATATAACTAATTAGTAATTATACTATACAACATAATATTTATATGCTTTGTAACATATTTATTATGAAGTATATATAGCATATTATTATAGATTATGCTGTATTGAACAAATTGTGCTGATGAATATGAGCTATAGCATAATTATTATTAATAATTATACTTATACTATGTTATTTCGTATATTATAATTTTTGTACGTATGTAGTACATATCCAAAGTAACACTTAAAAAAAGTGTGCATTACTTCAATTACGAATCCTAACTTATTTGAGATAAACACTTTTGAGTTACTAAGCAGCTAAAATAATACATTTTAGCAAATTATTAACAATAAAGCTATTTTAACTTAAAATAACTCAAAACAACTTATGTTAAAGCTATTGTTAAAATGCATTATTTTAGCATTATTTAGCATTATTTTAGCTGCTCATAATAACTCAAAAGTTTTTATCTCAAATAAGTTAGGATTCGTAACTCATGAAGTATAATGCACACTTTTTTGAGTGAAATTATAATAAATGAGTTTTATAACTTAAAATTAATGATTTCCTTGTGTATTTCTTGATTGCCATATGACGCGGGCTATAGACATGCGGGTGGATGGGTGGTGGGTGGGGGTGGTTACATCACGTGTTGTATGTAGAGAGGGTGAGTTATGTAAGAGACGCGTGGCTGCAAACATTCCACCGTGATTTATCCGTGTCTCGCCCGCAGCTGCTGCAGTCTGCTCTCTTATCTGTACACACACGACACCCACTCACTTGAGATCACTTTGTGTCTCGGACAAAATGTATTATGTCTGGCTGCTTCTGCTGCTGCTGCACACAATGTAATGTCTCTTTGCAAATATATTGGGAGGGAAATCTTTTTTAGAGAAACTATTTCTAAACAGAGAAAGATTTATAGAAATAATTTCTACACATAGAAAGAATTTTGTGATTTCTTTAAATAGACACTAAATTCTTGTCAATTTTTTCAAATTTGGATTTTATTTTATTTCGAATGCTCCATAAATATTATAAAGAATATTATTTTTTTAGGATGCTTTTTTGATAAAAATTCCAAAATAGATGACATTGATGTTTTGATGTTCACCACCCATATACAACTTTAGAATATTATACTGATGATAACTGAGAAAAGTGATAACACAGATTCATATACTTCATTATAATATGTTTATATATTTGAATGTGTTTAGTTGTGTAATTCATTGCATTTTATATTGTCACTTCTCACTTTCTATGTTTAGTTTAGTTTATTGTTAACCAAAAACAGGCAATGTTACTTGCCCGATTGTTATAATTATATTAATTTTATTTAAGTTATTCTGACAAGACCAATACTCAATACTTGTTGTAACTATAATTGTTGCCATGAACTTCCTGGCTTAAATTTTTTGTTTATTTTTTTTATTTATAGTTTATAATTTTTACTAACAATTTCACACAGAGTTTGAAAAAAATGATTTTCTGTATATTTAATAAACCCAGCTAAGCAATTTATTGGATTTACATGGCTAAAATAAAGTATATACATAGTTTTATCATTATCATCATAAATTCTATAACATTTTGCAATATGGAAGCTATGTGCAATTAGGCTAGCATAATTATTATGAATTTATTTGTACACGTGTACATATAGCAAAAATAATATAGAATATACTATCATCCTTTTTTTGTATAAATTAATTTTTTATTTACCAAAATAATTCACTGAGTTTAAAGTATATAACAAAAAAAATCATGTACCGATATTTTTCTAGCGGCATAATATAATGTATAAGCCATCTGTTCTCCAATGTAATAAAATTTGCATTCTTTTGCACGATATCTGATTACTATAGTGCCTGCTCATTATAATAATATTATCGCACTCAAACTTATATATACTGTTAGTAGAGAGAGAGAGAGAGAGAGAGAGAGAGAGAGAGAGAGAGAGAGAATATTTAAGCATCAATACTTCGCTAATGACAAACAGCATTGTGTCGCTGTAAAATATGCAAAATAAACCTTTGTCTAGTCTTTTTTCTTTATATTTATTATTGAATAAAATTATATTGCTTTTTTTTTATATAAGAGAATATTAATACAGTATCTTGAATGAACTTTTTTTATTAAACATTAAATTATTATTATTATAATATTCACAGTATTAGTGAATGCAATAATAATAAAATAAAAAAGTCTTTTTCAAAATAAGTTTTTTTTTTTTTTTTTTTTTTTTTTTTTATTGAATGAAAAGTTTATAGTAATTGCTAGTTGGAGTGTTTGGTTTCAAAGTCGTGAACTCTATTGACCTGAAAGAAGCTAGTGATGGATATCTCTTTAAAAAATAAAAAAAGTTGCAAATTCATTGAAAAAAAAAATATACATGGAAAAAGGTTTGGATTAAATATACTTTTTAAATTTTAGACATATACATAAAAAAATAATAATAATAGTTTAAAAAAAAGTCTTGAAATTAAAAAAAAAAAAAAAAAAAAAAAACTGTTTCGTTTTTTATAAATTTGACCTTTTGAACGTTCAACTTTTTGTTCAGTACAATAAATATCCGAGTTATAAGTCAAGTTGGTGTGTACAGTATACATAACGGACATAATGAATTGTCAGACATTTATCATTATTTTTAATTAAGACTAATAATATTTTCATATTATTTGGATTCTTTCTAAGTAAAAATGTTTTAAAATATGGTATACTTACGACAAGTTATGCAATATTATTTTCAATTATAACGAGGGAGAAATTTCTAGTTCGGAGCATGAAATGTACAACCATAATTAAAATAGCAGATCTTATTGGTTGGCATGATTGACAAAGCCTTAATAAAGTTAATTATTATTATTATTTGATTTAAATCTCTACAGTTGATGTTGGGGGGGGGGGGGGGGCTAATTTGTGCACCGGGCTAATACTGAAGCCAAGATGCACGCACCCTGTCACTATACCCAAAACTTCGTGACTGCCAGGAGGCGAGCTAGGCTAAGGGGCTTCGGAGGACGAGGGCAACCCCCACACCTAGGTCCTCTCTTGGGCAGGGGATTGACGCAACCACGAGCCCTGGAACGCTACCGCACAATTCGGGGCCGGATGCCTACAAGATATTAACTATTATAATAATAGCACCATTATAATTATGTTATTATTATTAGTTGTTATTAAGTTATTGCCCATAAGTTAATTATTATTATTAAAATCAAAGTTGTTATTCTAATATTATTAATGATAAACGGCAAGTTTTTTTTAGTAAATATATGTGTACATCAGAATTTGCATAATATTTCTACAGACGTTTCTACAACTGTTTATTTGCATACGTTTGTAATTTAATATATATTTATTTAAATCCCTTGTCTTACATATTACGTACAACAGTAATATGTAAACTCTGCTTCATAAGTATATATTATTATTATTTGTTTAAAAGATATAATCAATCATTTCTGTATAATATCATGATTGATTATTACCATCCATCACAACAGCAGTAAAGCAACATCAAGTCACTTATGCTAATTAAGATGTAGTTTTTGATCTATAAATAACCCAAGTGTTATGTAAATATATCGCAAGTATTTGCTAACTTAAAGGCTGATATAATATAAGAGTAGTAAGAGGAGAGAGGGAGTCACATTTTGATTTTTAAATCATATCTTCATACCTGCTTTTATAGAGAGAAATTTGAAATAGAATTGCATCAGTATATTTTAGTCCTTTTCAAAAGACTTTAAAAAAGTATACTTGAAATTCTGGAATTGTGCATAATACAAAGCAATTGTATATTAATAGATTTTCAACGAATCTTCTCCAAGCCTTCAATTTTAGTGAATTGTTTTCTTGTTAAAGTTAAATATAAATCTAGCACTGTTACATTATTTTATTTAATATAAAAATAAGCAAAAATATTGTAAACTAAATTTTTTCCCGGTTTATACCCCAAAATTGTATATGAACAAATTTTGCATCTCGAACTCGAAATATCATAAATGTATTTTGTTTAAATTTTCTGCAATTTATGCATAATTAATTGCTGCGCTAATTTTAACAACTAATTTTGATTCTCAACAATTATAAACAAGGAAATAGAGGATTTGAAACGTTTTGTAAATTTTATATTAATTATGCATATTTTTTTAAATCCATCAAAAATGCAATCCTTTTTTTTTTTTTTTTTTTTTTTTTTTTTAGGTATATTCTGTTAATATTGAAAATAAATGTTTTTACTTTAATTCTTTTGAACTATAGGAGTTAAATTAAATTTTGGTTGTCTTTAATTGAATACTGTAATGTATTATGCACTTTCTTCACATGACTTATATACACTATACAATATATTATAATTATATACGTTTGTGCAATTTTCTCTTTTCTACATGTAATAAATTTGAATACAATAATTGAAAAATAGTAAATATAATATATACAGTTATTTCTTTATTCTCAAATTATGACTATTTTGACAAAAAATAGCAATAAGTCTCTCTCTCTCTCTCTCTTAAAAAATGTTTAAATTTCTTTATACTTTAAAATACAAAGTACAACATATTTTTACATTTTTTGTCAAACAGGTTTTTGCATTTTAATTTACAAAATTTAAAAAAATTATAACGTTTTTTTTATTTTTTTATTTTGATGTGTACCATATAAAGTCATAATTTAATTTAAAAAAGAGAAATATTACCATTCATGAACATAAGAATGTTTATACTGAAAGATAAAAATTAACGGTTAAATTTGAACTCCCTCACTTTTGAGTTGTATGTAGTAGTAAGTATAAAGTTGTGATAAAATGTAGATTATAATTTAGATTTAACATGAAGGGATTGGCACGCGAACATATGCGGTTCTTATATATTGTGACCTGACCTTAACCTGGTGTGTCTGGGTACTCAATGTATAACCACGTGTGGCTTACTTATTGTATCTCGTTTTGCTTTTAGGGAGAGGATCAAGCTGAAGATTTTGTTCTTCAGCTGCCATAGGGCTTGAGGGAGTTAGGACGACAGCTGGCTTATATATACAACACACGGACACAAATACGTAATAATACTTTGGCCCAATTTTTAGCATTATATAAACTACATTTTTCAATAATGTATGCAGAGTAATCCAAAGAGGATTCTTCCCTAAAAGTATATGTACTGGTCAGCTGGAAACGTGTATTGCTGGTCAAAATTATATTGATCAAATTTGCAACAAAATATTTTCCAAAAAAAACTTCCATCTAGGATAAAATATATCAAACAGCAACACAAAATTAAAAAACGATAAATAATGATGTCAATAAAATAATAATGAAATAAAATATGAAGTAAAAATTTGTGTACTTTCTTTTCTTTATAAAAACGTTTTATTGACTTTTAGAAAAAAAAAAAGTGTTTTATTTTGAAACAAAAAAACATTCAAATTAAAATAATCACTCTTTTTTTTTCACCAACATTTAAAAATAACCAACGGCATGAATAACATTCCAATATGCTTGTATACTTTATTGATAACAATTTAATTTCAATTGACTTAAATTTAATTAAAATTTACGAAAGCTAATTTTTGAAGTGACTTTTTGTTTTCCTTATTTAGTAATCTTTGCTTTGGTACTCCAGCACTGCAGAAAACAGTGCATAATATTTATTTATTTACTTTGTCCGTGTATATATAATATATATATATGGTGATTAGTTAGCGACATTCCTAAGTGATGGATATTCACAACAACATGAGCAGCTGGCGTCAGAGCAGAGCTAGCTAAGAGTGGAGTCTGCGGCACGCGAGGCACGCGACCATGCATCATGCAGACATCAGGCTAACCATCTTGCTTTGCATTGCCTTGCTTTGCCTGCATACTTTGCCTTGTGGTGTCTTGCACAGACTCAGCTTACGTCTCTACGATTCTATATACACAGAAAAAAAATAACAAAATTAACAAGATCTGCATGAACTAGATTCTTGTAAAGCAGATGGGAAAAAAATCAATTTTGTGGACCTCAAAAATAATAAATAGATAAATAAATAAAATAATATGGCAAGCAAAATAAGTACGTAAGTAAAAAAAAAATAATAATAATAATACGTGATTTCATTGTTGTAAAGAAATAAAACTGAGCTGAAAGTAATTAACATTTATCATTAAAAAATATTTACCATGAAAATTTTTTAATGCTTTTCTTCCCTCCCACCCCCACCCCTCGATGAATATTATATGTAGTGTGTTGTCGCTTTAACAGTTGTTAATCATTTAATTTGTATGTAATGTATATTATTTGGAACATTATATAAATATTTATACTTATTTAATAGACGTATAGTGTAACAGCTTTTACGCCTGAATTGTGTAGCCCAAATGTCATTTTATTATAAAAAATCCGGTTTTTATCTAAAGATAATAATATCTGCAACTTCTTTCCTTTTTTTCAGTGTATTTTGCTAGATAAAAGTAAGGCTAAGTATAAGAAGTGCCGCATGAGAAGACGCCAGGCGCCTAGTCGAGGACATGCTTCACATTTTGTAGCTACTTTGGTGTAAGCCGCGCGCCAACAAACTACATATTAATTAAGATATTTCGCCTATATGTATGTTGTCTCTATAATATGTAATAAGATATTATATATAGCAACAGCAAAGATAAATATTGGCGCCAGAGTGGAGTATGAAAATGGCAGTAAATACTTAATATATATTGTAAGTACAGTAACTTTTTAATTGGAGTCTTTGCCATTGATATAATAAATACTTAGAATTGTTTTATATACAATGTTATAAGAACTTGTTGGAGAGAGAGAGAGAGAGAGAGAGAGAGAGAGAGAGAGAGAGAGAGAGTATTAAACACTACTTCAATTTTAAAAACAAAACATATAAAATATATGAACAAGAAAATATATTTAAAAAAAAAATTATTGTGTGAGTTAAAAGAGTTAACTATTATATTGACTGCATATAGATCAGGGCTAAACCATAAAGTAGACTAAAATGTAAGAAATACGTTCATAAATATAATTGTTATACCGTACACATATAGGTAGTAATAATATACGTAAAGTAAAGTAAAGGTGTGTATAAAGTAAGTACGCTATAATAAGTAAGAGCGCGAGTGTGGCAAAAATATATACGTACGTATAGTGTACTGTATACTAGTACAGTACGTACGTGAACCCCTCCCTCACCTATGCTCTTAATATTTCATTACTCTCTCTCTCTCTCTCTCTCTCTCTCTCTCTCTCTCACCATTCTCTCTATTAAGGAAGCCTAGAATTATTTATAATATTTCATTAAAAAAATTGTAATACCGTTACAAAATTTTATTATTTCAATTCTATATATAATTATTATTATACAATACATGCAGTGTATACTGTATGTATATAATATAAAAAACATTTTTTTCAATTATTATTTCATATATATCACTTGAGATTAGCGTGCTATGAAAGTATATGTATATAATATGATATTAACTGTTGTTATAACACGACATCTCGGTGTTCATATATTTATACATTGTATTTTTAAATGTACTGTACGCCTTCGTTATATTATATACGAAGGGTGTTGGGGGTACCAAAGAGTTGTTTGCTTTCTTTAAATTAACTTTATATTTTTTTATTGCATTTTTGCATTTTCAAAAGCCATGAAAAAGACATAAAAAAAGCTTTATCTTTAAAAAAAAAAAAAAAAAAAGGCAATGAAAATGATATATTGAAAATCCTGTTTTTGTTTTTTACCCCCTAAAAGGATAAAAACCATAAGGGTTGTTAATTATAAGGGCATGGAAAAAACTTGCATATTTTTCCTATCTTTGGATGGTAGTTTCATTCAAATAGCACAAATTTGCACTGAGATATTCAATGTTATATTTATATCACTACTTCGTAAACACCCTGTACACGAATGTAATTTATATTTATTAGAATACAACATTGTTGTAAGTAACTGGTAAAAGAAAATATTTATCAGGGGAGTGATGTTATTTAACATTTTTGTTCGAGACTTTATGCACACAATTATTTTAATAGAAGTTGAAATAAATTTTATTTATTCACGGACTAAAACTATAACATTAGTTCAATTTAATCCAAGAATGTTTATTAAAATAATAATAACATAATTTATTCTATACATTGTTGATATAGCATTTTCATAGCATAACTGTAATATTGTACTGTATAATTATTTATATATATGTAACAACAATTTGTGCTTTATAATATAGTTATTATTATTATCTAGTATTATATTACGTACTTATTTTTCCCATTTATTTATTATTGTTATTTTATTAAAATAGTAAGCTGGCTTAATTAAATTTTAGGTATATTTTCATCATCAGTTGCATATAATGTTTAAAATATTAAAAGTATGTATGTATATGTATGATGCTTATAATAAAATATTTTGCACACGGATTGCTTAAAGGAATAGACCAGAGAAACACATAAGCATTTATATCACAAAAAAACTTGATGGGATTTACATAAATAACATTAGTTTGTCTCAAAACCCAACATTAGCCCTGTAGCCGTGATCTGAAAATTCAATTTATGCAACCCGCACAACATTTTCATACTAATTTTTGCATATTTCTGACGTCATAAACATGAATTTTTACGCAAATTGCATACTTTACAGTATTATCACGCTCTCTCGTGGGGCTACATTTACATTCTTGGTAAAAATTGTCATCAGTTTTCAAGATCCCATTTTGTGTTTATTCATTAAAATGCACATGTTGTTTTATGTGGTCTATGGCTTTAATTTATTTTTAGACTATGGTTGATTTCTTGATTTATTTGGTAGTTCTTGAAAGATAAATTAAAGATAGCATAAATCAGAGAGAGAGAGAGATGCTCTAATTTACATATAGATAAAAGAAGATATAATTATTTTGTTGATTTATATACATTTTATATATATATATATATATATATATATATATATATATATATATATATATATATATATATATATATATATATATATATATATATATATATATATATATATGAAATTAAAATTATGGAGATCTAGTATTAAATAGTGAAACTTACATATTTTTCAGAAAGTGTTATTAAAAAATAATTAACAAATTCATAACTAAAATAATCTTATTAAAATTCAAAAACCAAAATTGACATATAAAATTTATGCGTCTGTAAACCTCATTGATAAATTTATTCAATATTAAAAAATTATATTATGATTTTATCTTTAGAATAAAAAAAAAATTGATATAAATCATAATATTTTAAGATATTATTGAATGAAATGCTATAATGTAGAAAATTATCATTATTTATGAGTTTGAAATTATAAATAAAAAAAAACAGGTAGCTAGCTGTTCATATAAGTCATATTTTTGCTGCGTCCAATATACAAGTGTACTTCAACACATTGTATAAGTACAAAGTATCGGTTAAATAAGCGTTAATAAAGCTACGAATCAACTTTATATGAGACGTTGCTATGTGATTATTTATGGATGATATAAACAAGTTGCAGATTTTTATCTCTTACTTCAAAAATATTTCACTCAGCGAGACAATTTTAATTTTAACAGCTAACTATATAAAGTGTCTTGCTTGTAAGTTACATTGTATATTATGGAGTTGGATCACTTCTGCAAGACAACTGTTTGAGGTGTATACGTATTATTTTTGTCTCACGTTATCCATAGTGAAATCTATATGTTTTGTCATATTGTAAAAATTTATACTGCACAATAAAAATTTCTTTACGAAATATTTACTGTGGTTTGCCTCTACCTGTACATATATCTATACCCATATCTATACCTATACGACCCGTATACGACCTATGCCTATACGACCTATGCCTATACGACTTATGCCTATACGACCTATGCCTATACGACCTATGCCTATACGACCTATGCCTATACGACTTATGCCTATACGACCTATGCCTATACGACCTATGCCTATACGACCTATGCCTATACGACCTATGCCTATACGACCTATGCCTATACGACCTATGCCTATACGACCTATGCCTATACCTTTATCTTATACCTATTCCTATTCCTATGAATACACATACCTCTATTTATACATACATATATGTACGACCTAAACCTATGCATATACATACACCTATACCCAAACCCAAACCTATAATATCTATATCCTATTCATATACATAATATATACCTCTTTTTCTACATATATGACCTAAACCTATGCCTATACATACACCTACATCCACGCAAACCTGTAATACCTATATCCTATATATATATCCCCTACCAAAAATACCTATAATATGTACAATTTATGTTTAATTATGCATAAATATTGCTGAGATTTTGCTATAGAATAATTATTTCTACATGTAAATAAAAAAAGATAAAACAAATGCAAATAATTTTCCTTTAGAGATTTCGTCTCGGAATATCATGTGTTGTTAGTTGACATTGTATATTATTTAAAAAAAAATTTGGACAAATGTAAATGACAGATACATTTTGGTCAGAGACTTATAAAATAAAGTTATCGTCTTAACACAGTACTCTAATTAGCACTATCAGTCAAAAGCAATTAAAAGCATTTCAATTAATTTTAAACTTTTAAATTAGTAAATTTAATAGATTATTAATTAATTTAATAAACTAATATAAATACAATAAATGAGAAAAATTAAATGTGAACTATTAAGAATATGACTATATAAAAAGAAAATACAGCTCTATTTTAAAATGCTCGGAATATGAAACCATAAAAGAAAAGTTATACATTTATAAAATGATATAAAAAGTCTGGCAATGTCATTGTGATTTTGCTTGATATTTATATGAGCTGATAAATATAGTTTTGATATCTGACTGCCTATACGTAAGTGTTAAGAAGTGCTCAACTAAAAAGCTTTACATAATTCATTGAATAAAACTAAATAGCATGCATGATACGTGGGTGGAAAATCGTGATCTGGTTCTCGTTTTTTTAACCATCATCAGCGACCTTTTGAATTTTGACTTGATATAACTGGATGAGAAGACGTAAAAAAAAAAAAAAAAAAAAAAAAAAAAAAAAGTGATCCACCGCCCATGCACTATTAATATGACCAGCAGAATGTTTTGCAACCCAAGGAGGTGCGGCA
Source organism: Ecdyonurus torrentis (assembly GCA_949318235.1). Classification (NCBI taxonomy): domain Eukaryota; kingdom Metazoa; phylum Arthropoda; class Insecta; order Ephemeroptera; family Heptageniidae; genus Ecdyonurus; species Ecdyonurus torrentis. The sequence continues at coordinate 51,713,881 of OX439129.1, forward strand.
TATTATAGAGGGAGAGAGAGAGAGAGATTGCAATATATATCCTACGCTAATCATAGGTTATACAGTTTTCATTAACACTCTTAGTTAAAATGAAAAATGAATGAATTAATCAATAAATGATAATCACATATTATACAGAAGCGTCTTGCTCATTTACATACCTGGGTAACTTTTTTTTTTTTTTTTTTTAAGAATACGCCCTTCACTTTTAGAGTTGTTATATAAATTAAGGCTTTTACTTTTTGTTTTGCTTTATTCTTTGTCTATACGTAGAAGTTTGTTCTTAAATTTTGTAGATGGCAGATAGATAACGTTTGTTATACAACTGTTTTTATTATTTATCTAATATCTAATTGTATTTTATGATTTTTGATCTGCATACTCTCTCTCTCTCTCTCTCTCTCTCTCTCTCTCTCTCTCTCTCTCTCTCTCTCTCTCTCTCTCTCTCTCTCTCTCTCTCTCTCTAGCTATATCTCTCATTCCTATTTCTGTTTTTCTGTCAATGAATAAGAATAACACAGAGAGAGACAGAGAGACAGAGAGAGAGAGAGAGACAGAGAGAGAGAGAGAGAGAGAGAGAGACTGACAATCCAAAGTTTTATTGACTTATTTATTGGCATGCATATTTGTATTATTGGCATATTATTATAATTTTAAGTTGCTTAAACTTTTCCACGGTTTCTCAAGAATACTACAGTGAAATGCTAGCCTGTGTTGGTGTACGTATTATAATAAAGTTACCAATCTTAAATAGCTCGTTATGCAGAAGATATAAAATAAAAAATGTTTAAAAAATATATGTACGATTTTTTTTTCTTCTATCGAAACATTTTTTTTAATCGAATAGTATTTCATTGCTATACCCTAAATAACGCACTTATGTTTTACACATAAAAAAATTAATATTTTTTACTTAACACCTGATTAAACTATGATGAAATTAGTTCATTAATCTGAATAATTTTTACCCAATAACCTATCCAAAAACTTTTTTATTATTATTATTTTTTTTTATCTTTAATATAGGAGAAACATAAATATTTTTTTTAACGAAGGTCCTTTTTTGCAGCCACAGTTTTCAAGATAGCGAACGAATATAGGGAGTGATTTTGTGGAACTTTTAGCAGAGCACTAAAAAATTAAGTACCAATCAGCTCTGAAAAATTCAGACTCGAAGTCATTATTTTGAGTTATAAATAGAGATTTTGTATAGGTCTATATCAGCCTATAGTAGGTCTGTTGAAATAAATTTTGAAATCTGAAATTTCTTTTTTCCAGACACATTTTTCATAAATAATAATAATAAAAGTAAAATGTATAACAGGTGCCTATAATGACATATTACTTAACCTACTACTGTCTCTCTGCTATACTATACATATAAGTTTATAATTAATAGGTAAAAGGCTAGGTTATTAATTAGTCTATTGTATTCATTATGATTTAAACATGTTTTAATGTTCCCTTATTGTGTCTGGTATTGAACTAGAGGTGGGCTGACAAACAGACTTGAACTATTTAGTTTTTGCTTTTATGTAGGTTCTTATAGTTTTGAATGTCACTGGTATTTAAGGGTGGGCAGTTGCAAGAATACTGACCCTGCTATATTTCAAGGTCACTGGGACTGGTCAAGCATACTAGCTGTTTGTGGGGGTTGTGTACATACTATAGTAATTATTATAATAATTGTTTATTAATTGAGATGAGGAATTTTTCAATCATGCCCTTCAATAATTAAGTCCTTCATTTATTAATTATTTCAAAATATTGACCTTATATATTATAATATAAAACTGATTCAAAATATTTCATAACTTTGGGAGAAAAAATCTTGAAACACATTTGAATAGCTTTTATTGATGGAACTAAACTCCAAAAGAAAACTGAAATTAAATTGTTCAAATTTATAGTTTTGTACAAATACAAAATTTTAGTTACATTTTATTCCTACCCGTATAAATTTAATTACGTAATTTATGCTACGTTGAATAATTTCTGTGTAAATTGTAGACTAATATTGTAGACCACAAAAGTTGTTATTTTGTAATTATTCTGAACATCCTCACTATTATGTTATGTAGTATAATCACTGTACAATATAGCGTACATTAAGTTGCTATTTTAAAATAACATAAGTATTTATTCTGAACATCTTAAAGGAATATAGACCAGAGAAAAACATAAGCATTTATATCACAAAGCACTTGATGGGACTTACATAAATAGCTTTAGTTTGTCTCAAAACCCAATTGTAGCTCCGTAGCAGTGATCAGAAAATTTCAATTTATGCAACCCGCACAACATTTTTCATAGTAATTTTTGCATGTTTCTGACGTCATAAACATGAATAGTCACTTAAATTGCATACTTTACAGTATTTTCACGTTCTCTCGTGAATATTAACATTCTGGTTAAAATTGTCATCAGTTTTGAAGACCCCATTTCGTGTTTATTCATTAAAAAGCACATGTTGTTTTATGTGGTCTATGGCTCTAACTATTATGCTATGTAGTATAATCGATGTACATTGTAGTATTAATTATGTTTATGATATTGAGCATACATTTTGCTATATACATTTAGCTATAATAAATTATTAACTTGTAAGTGTTTATTTTTGTCCGTATATACAGTGACAAAAATAATATTGGTAATATAATAATAATTATGCTTGCTCATATTCCGCAACATTTATGCATAACATCATCTCATCACTCAAAAAAATTGTGCATTACTTCAGTTATACGAATCTTTACTTATTTTATTTGAGATAAACACTTTTGAGTTATTATAAGCAAATAATGCAAAAAAATGCAACTAAAAAGCAATTAAAAAAGCAACTAAAATTAGCAATGCATTTTAGCAAATTATTAACAATAACTAATTTAAGTTGTTTTCATTTTTTTGGGGGCTATTTTAAGTTAAATTAGCTATTGTTAATAATTTGCTAAAATGCATTAATTATTTGCTCATGATAACTCAAAGTTTATCTCAAATAAGTTAGGATTCGTAAATGAAGTAATGCACCCTTTTTTTGAGTGTATATTATGCTCACGGTGTAATAGTGATTATGCTATACTGCATAATTACTATGTTACATTGCAAACAGTTATACAACATAATTATGTAATTCTGATATAGCAAGAAGTAACATTTTTTTCTATATAACTTCAATGTAATATAAATTACGTAATTTATTATTTTATCCATGTATTTGTACAGATAAAATATATGCTTGTAAAACTAATAAATGAACTGTCACTTTGCTTCGCATTAAAAATTAAATTTGCAAATTATTTAATTTTATATATTATAATGTTATTATATGAAAAAAAAATGTTATTTCATCCACGCAAGTAGCCAAATAACGGTAAAAACCATTTAAAAATTATGCGGGGGTATATAATGTACAATTTGAATATTTTATCTGTATTATGTAAATTTTATTAAAAAAGTTGAAAAAATTATTTGGAAATGTTTGTTTAAAAAGTTAATCATGTTACGAAAATTACTTAGTTTCTTCTTCTTATTTACTGAATCAAAGTATAAATTACGTAATTTATGCTGCATTTATGTAATTTTAGTATAAATGATGCTGAATTAGCACATCATAAATAATTATGCTGTATTACATAATATTTATGCTATTGAACATATTTATTATGAAATATAGCATACGTTATGCTGGATTGTGCTGACAATGAGTTAGCATAATTATTACATATTTATTTATTTCTGTCAGTGTTATTAGATGTAAAAAATATGATTCTAATATTAAAATTTGTAAAATTTCATAATTTTACTTTTCTGAAGGTTTATATATTTAACAAAATTTCCCAATTATTGAAAATAAAAACCATTTTAAAATAAAAAAAAATAAACATATGCCTTGAACTGAAAATGTCAGTAAAATATCAAAATAATATAAAACAATATACAATATTATTATGACAAATTTATATAAATATTAAGTAAAATATAAAATAATATTTGCAAAAGATAAAGATCCTTTAACGTGGGTTTTATTTTAGCAATCAAGCTATATGTGGGATGATTTAACATGGTGATCAATCATATCGACTTACCTTGATATATCTTACATAGCAATCGATACTTCATGCGGTAAAATTATGTAAATATCATACCCATGTTATGTAGGACATTCTATATTGGTCGTAGGTTTACTAAATTTATTATTAGACTTTTATCAGTCGTGTTGGTGAATGTCACCAAGTTTTTGTGTTTCATTGATTTATATTACAAAATTAAATAAAAATATTTTATTATTGTTAATAAATAAGAAATGAAATGAAGTGTGAAGGTAAATGAGACTGATATCTTTACAATATAGAAATTATTTTTTATTGTTTACGTAACCAAGGAGACGTAATCTTTTTTTGTTGCGTAATGTTATAACTATAGGGACCGAATTTTCAGTTGCAAATGTCTGCTTGCGCCTGCAAGTTTGGTTGCTCGTTGCTCCTCGTACTGCACAACAATTTACTAAATATTTATAACTTTTGGTTCATTCCAGTTTTTTTGAGGTAAATTACAGGTAGATAGGAAATATTTTACAAATTGATAATACGTTGTGCAGCAGGAAAAGTAACTGCTGTTTTTCCGGCGCAAGCAGACATTTGCCACTGAAAATCCGGTCCCTGGTTATAACACTGCAAAGTATAGGATTAAATAACCATCAAGAATTTTTTAAATAGCAAACTGGAGTTCAAAATTTTCCAATCTATGGTCTATAGTGCACGGAATAAAGTAACTAAAGAGTTACTATTTTGACTTTTTTGTATAGTAAATTTGTTAGATATATACAATGTTTTTTAAGATGTAAATAGCTAACTATTTACCGCTGAAGAAATTACGTTTATACTAACAAGTTTTACTGTTTAAACTTTTTTCAACCAAGTTATTGATTTGTACTGAAGAGTTACATCTATGTAACTAAATAATTTCTTAAAGTTATGTTTTCCATGTGGTTCACGCATTCGACTTGCATGCAAGAGGTTAAGGTTCGATCCTCGCCACCGACCAGGCTTTTATGAAAGCCTGGCGAAGGCAGGGAGCTAACTTAGAGATTTGGGAGTCAAACAAAGTCAACCTTATCAGGTAATATCGGGCTTCATTCTTTCAATATAGAACGAGTATAAGCTAATAATAATTAGAAAGAGACGAAATAATAATAATAATAAAGGGTAATTTTATTTCATATTCTAAAAGATGACATTGTCCTGAATCAACAAATACGAGAATTTCTAATATTTTAGTTCTTTAAGTAATTTTAATTCATTTTTAAAAGTCACCAAATGACGTCACAGTCGGTAAACTTTTCCTATACATTTATAAAGTACTGACTGTGATGTCATTTTTCGATTTTCAAAAATTAAATAAAAATACTTAATGAACTCAAAAATTAGAAATTCAAGTCCCAATTGATTCAAGAAAATGTCTTCTTTTATAGAACATGAAAAAAAATTACCCTGTAAAATTTTTACCTCTTCCTCCTCATTGTATTAAAATAATGTCATAAAATTAGATGAAATAATAATAATAATAAAATTTAAAAAAAAAAACAAACAAAAAAAAAAAAAAACAAACATACAACATAAAAATTATTTAACCTTAAGATTTGACCTGAAAATTAGCAACAAGTTAAAAAAATATATTTACAGCGCACAATAAAATAAAATTGTAATAAAATGTATTTAAATTTAAGTGATCTGGGTGATGACTTTATTATACAACATAAAATACATAATTTAATATTAAAATTGTATATGAGCTCATAAAATATCCATGATCGTAATTATTTTTATATGTACAAGCATGATCTAACAATAAATTAAATTGATCAGGTAATAACTTTTTTTGTCCTAAATAATTTTAATTAAGTTGTATATTATATAGATAAGAATAATTACGTTATAAAGTTTGGTTTATACGCGTAATAGTATAAGTTTAATTAGAATAAAATATAATAACAATGAGCACATTCAAATCTACAATTTTATACTGATTGAATAATATTTACTATAATTTCGTCTTATTTCTATAGTTAATGGCGTAGAACACCTTGAACAAAAAAAAAATGTCTTATTTGCATACCTAAATAACAATGTTGATTTGGCCGGAGTCATTGATTTCTTATTTATTTTCCATTCACAAAAAGGCAGCTGCAGGTTTATGACGTCACAGCTCACAGCTCCTCTGTTTCCGTGCGCGTGGACTAGTGAGCTGTGACGTCATCAACCCGCAGCTACCTTTTTGTGAATGGAAAAGAAATGAATGACTACGACCAAATCAACGTTAATATTTAGGCATGTTAAGATATTATAGGGTGATGTGCGCATGACGTCATTCTGAGTGCTTTTCGATGCTCATCTTGAGTGATGAATAACATTGCTAAGTATAGGGCAAACATAGTTTTTTGGCTATTTTCTTTGGAAATTAGCTATTTTTTTGTGTTATTATTACTTTTCTTGCATACTTGAGGTACTAATGCAACCTGCTAACAGCATTAATGCTGTCAAAAAAATCGCGACGTATTTTTAAACTGGCAAAATGTGCCATTTTCCTATACTATAGCCAATGTTATTTAGTACTCACTTATGACGTCGACTTTAACATGAATGAAACTACCCTATAAACATGTTTTTTGTTCAACGTGTTCTATACGCCTTTAATTGTTATTATAATGATATAAATGATAAAACAAAAAAGGGAATTTGTTATGTCTTTAAAGGTGGGTTTTTGATCTTGGCCTACCAAACCAATGCCTAGGCCTCCTCATGTACGCAAACGCAAAAGGTGTATTATTATACTTTATACTATTATTATACAAAATAAAGTATTATTAAATTTAAATCACGCTAAAATGTTATATAAAAAAATGTCAAAATTTGACATATGAAAAGCGGAACCAACAATTGTCATATTTTAAAAGCCAAGTTATATTAAAAATAATAAGGAGCAAGCAGCACTATAAGGTAGGGCAATGTAATAACTTGACCTCGCATATTAAATTAAAATAAAATTATTGCCGCTGTGACTTTGCAAACCAACATCTGGTCCATTGAAATAAACACCCACTAAATTTTAAACTGACCTGAATTTTACTGATGGATGTAGTATATTATGTTTTTCATATACTTATAACCATGAATATTTCATACAGGGCATATTTATGAATTAAAATCGATCATTATCAGAAACATATAATGAAATTGAAGTACGTGAGTGATCATGTTACAACGGTTTTTTTAATTTATATCATGTATTGTGTTTTCATGACCAAATTGAATCAGATTTTTGAAGTGATTAATGGATATCCGTTTGACTCCTATATTTTTAGCATAATACCTGTTTGTATAAATTTATACCATATGGAACTACTGTGATATACAACCCAGGTCATAAGTTATTCATATTATATAGTATTAAACTATTTTGCTAGCTTGTAGAGCATGAACGTTGCTATTTTGTAATAACTAATATATAATTATGCTGAACATCTTAACTATTGCTATATTGTATAATAATAACTATATAACATTAATTATTTATTAGTATTATTATAAATTATGTTGTTATGTATAAATGTTGGTAAATTGAGCTAGCATCATCAACAATTTTTTTCCCGTGTAAGCTCTTAATTACTGCACCAAAAATTACATTTCTGACTGGTTAGTGCTCTCTATTTTATACCGGTAAGTTTTATTTAACCTGGTATAGATTATTTATAGCATAGAACTTTTCGATCTTGTTGCGAAAAAAGGTATATCTCGTATTTTGTCAGGGGAAGCAAAAGGCCTATCTCGTTTTTTTGTCAGTGGAAGCAAAAGGTCTATCTTGAGCGCCATCTCCATAACGTTCGGGAACGAGATAGACCTTTTGCTTTCACTGACAAAAAACGAGATAGGCCTTTTGCTTCCCCTGACAAAATACGAGATAGACCTTTTTTTTTCGCAACAAGGTCGTTTTATAGAAATGAATAAGGTGAAATAAAGTTTTAAAATTTGATATACTAATAAAGGAGAAAAAACAAAAAACAAAACTAAAAAAAGGAGAAAAAAAAATAAATAAAAGGAAAAAAGGAAAAAAAAAAAAAAAAAAAAAAGGTTCTACTCATATTTTATGTCTATAATATATATTCTAGTTCCTGTGAGGTGGGGCTCACTTTAAGAGTAGTTAGACTGTACATAAATATAATTGTAAATGATCTTCGTGATTATTGTAAGAGAGTTAAATATGCAGACGATGGTGAAGGTCGTGACGGGACTATTACTCTAATTTATGTCACTGATGAGATGAGGTGCAACTTATCTTATATTTAAAACAAGGATCTAAATACTTTAATATTAATTGTATGTAATCTTGAATACTTTATATTATCTGTTTTCAGATCCGGATAAGAACTTACAACGGTAATAAAAATGAAAATTTCGATTGTCAAAAGATAATTACAATGCAATATACAATAACTTAATGTATTCTTATATGAAAATAATTTAAATTTTCTTAATAAATTGCAGATATTATTATCTAAGGTGGTTGCGTCAAATATTTCTTTATGTGTTTTGCATACCAAATTTATGATATTTTTATATTAATTGTATGAATAATCCATGTTTTTTTTTTATTGTTTTTTTATTTATTATTTTTTTAGTCTGTAAAAGGTGTGAAGTGTTTTTTTCTTTAAGTCATTGAAAATATGAACAATATAATGTTATTTTTAATGATTAAACACAAAATGTGATCTACAAAACTGATGGCAATTTTTACAAGAATGTAATTATGGCCCCAACATAAGAAAGCATGAAAAAACTATAAAGTATGCAATTTGAGTTAATATCTCTGTTTATGACGTCAGAAACTTGCAAAAATTGGTATGAAAATGTTATGTGGGTTGCATAAATATAATTTTTTCTGATCACTGCTACGGCGCTAACAGTTGGGTTTTAAGACAAACTAATGTTATTTATGTAAATCTCATCAAGTGATTTGTGATGCAAATGCTTTTGTTTTCATCTTGTGTTTTTTTAGTAAATAATGCAATAGTGATTAATATTAATAAAATAAAAATCTGTGAGAACATTTCAAATTTATATAATTTATATACTCTCTTATTTCAGCTCTTTTGTACAGCTTATAAATATTATACTTTAAATTAGAATCTTGAGAAAGGAAGTTATTAAATTTAAATAGTTTTTCTGTTTGCTGTTAATAACTATATATTATTTTGATAACATATAATATATTATACTAAATTATCATTTTTTTTTCTTTCTTTTCTTTCTTTCTTTTTTTTTTTTTCTTTTTTTTTTTTTTTTTAAGAACAGTTAATAATTTTAAATCTTTGCGTAAAAAAAAGAAGAAAGAAGAAACGAAGAAGATAAAAAAATACTTGATTGATATTTTACATGGCATTTATATACATACATAATGAAATCTTCAAAAAATAAATCATATTAATTCTCCAACACGAGCCTAGGCTAAGGTTATCGTACCAAATTGAATGCTACTGAATCGTGTTCTATTTTCACGTCAAAATTATGACAGCTCCCGTCAATATATTAATCAATAGTTATTATCAAAATATTTCTATTCGATATTCACGCACTGCCTGAGCATTCAGAGTTAATTTATTTCTTTTGAGTAGAGAGAGAGAGAGAGGATGAGAAGGCTTATATAATTTAATGAACAGTACATACGACAGCAAGCACACAAATATTTAACGGTTCAACTCAATGTTGTTGTAATTAATTATTCATATATATAGAGATGAGAATTGAAATTATGATTTCTATATTTATATAACTGTCTAGACTGATGTATACAGTGAGAGCATTCAAGTCGGTTATCTCTCTCTCTCTTGATGATTTGTATTTTTAAAAAAAACTTCACACTATTTAAATCCAGCAACAAAAATTCAAATATATGACTTTCAAATATGATTTTTTTTTATTGTTTGTAAATTTAGTAGACACTTAAAATAAAAACAACAATGGAAAATTTAATTTTTAACGAGAGTGAGTGAGAGACAGAGAGAGAGAGAGAGAGAGAGAGAGACTTTTTTCTTTCTTCAAAATTGGAAGAAATATTATTTTTTATAAAAATTTATAAATGTTTCAAAACTGTAAGAAAATTTTATTTAAAACAATATTGCAGTTTGGAATTTAATTTTTAATTTACTTAGCAGTGGTGATGACACGAAAATAAATAAACAATAAATAAATAAATAATTAAAATAAACTAATGCAATCAATCAAAAGAAAAAAGAAAAAAAAAACTATAGAGGTTTCAAATCCCAGATTTGTATAAACATATAAATTTAAAAAAAATGTAGAAAACAATATAGTTATAAAATTCAATGTACTTCTTAAAATTCCAACAAATTATTAAAAAGATGCATTCACATATTCTTAAATTTGTTGTAACTAAGCGCAGCAAAATAATTTTTCCCATTTAAAACAATGCTATTTCACAATTTGCTGCGCAAAGTTGTAACAAATTTAAGAATATGTGAATGCACATATGTGAATGCACATATAAATAAATAAATATGAATAAAATAAATTATGTTACAATTTCTTTCTGAAATTCTATACAGCTAAAATTCACAGAGAAAAATAAATACGTAATAATTATGCAAGCTCAACGCACCAACATAATTTATGCATAACCAAATAAATTATACTATATTGTATTATGATTATACTACATAGCATAATCATAATAGTAAAGATGTTTATCATAATTATGTTATTACAAAATACCAACATTTGTGCTCTACAATAAAGCAATTTTTCAATGCAGCATAAATTACGTAATTGTTTTTTTACCCGTTAAAAAAAATCACAATACAACATTGGTATATTATAGTTCAATTGAATTCTCTTTCCGAGTCTTACACATTTGTCTTCCACCACGAACTTACTTCTTTGTACATACAACTTATGTATAACAAACCTTCATGTAAAGAGCTAAAAAAAAAAAGTGTTTCAATTGAATTTTTCACCAACAATTACTTAAAGTAAAATATCTTTTGTTACAAATTTTAAACATTGAAGTATAAAAATACTTTTGAAAACAAAATTTATAAGGAAGAGTATACGCTTTTTTTTTTCCTTCTTCAATTTATTTTAAAATTCTTAAGTCACGATCTGATTCTGAATCGTCTTCTCTTACAAACGAGATTTTATTTTACAGATAAATGAGAGCTGTGAAAAACTGCTTTATATTCATCAGGAATTACATAGCTTCTCCATTTAGTCAGAGAGAGAGAGAGAGAGAGCATTTCAAAGTTTATTATCCACTTTCTTGCATTTCTTATTTCAAACTTGTAAAGGAACTTTGCGTATTGAAATTTGATGCCAACAACACGATTTTACTTTTTACACGGATAAAAATAAAAACGTAATAATTATGCTAGCTCATTTGCAGCACAATTTGTTCAATACAGCATAAACTATGCTATTATAATGCATAATTAATAACTATGCGTTATAAAGTATGAATTATGAATATTATTTTTTTACAAGCATTATTTTGCTGTTTTAATTTATTATTATTTATGCTATAATGACATAAATACAGCATAAATTATGTTATTTATTCTTTCCGTGTAAATAAGAATTTTATTAGCGTTAAGATTAATATCAGAAAATTATTTTAGCTTATCTAGTCTATAGATGTTAATTTTTATTTCTTTTAAACAAATTTTTGTATACCCAATGAGGAAGAAAAAAGGGGTTAATTTTATTTCATACACAAACGAGGACATTGTCCTGAATCTATTGATACGTTAATTTATATATAAAATTTGAGTTTATAAAGAATTTTTCATTATATTTTTAAAAATCAATAAATGACGTCACAGGATCGTTAACTTAATGCATATAGACATAGGAAAAAGTTACTGGCTATGACGTCATTTCTGGATTTTAAAAAATTAATTAAAAATACTTAATGAACTCAAAAATTGGAAATTTACATATTTATTGATTCATATTCGGAATATGCAATTACCCCCTCAATTTTTTAGTCTTCCTCATTGCATTTTCATTAAGAATTTTAAATTTTAAATAAAACAATTACTTTTAAAATATGAAAATATGATATATCTGCATACATACAGTACTTAACAAAATGTGAAACTAAAAGATGTAAAATAAATAAGAAGCAAAGTAAATTAACAAAATGATTGCATGTTATACCGTAGAATAAAAATTTGCTGTTTCGGGGATTCCAAAAATGTGGATTTGAAAAAAAAAAAGATTTCAAATGTTTGATGCTACAGATTGTTTACTTTTTAGCAGCTTTCACAATTGACGTAAGACTTGACGTATATCGAAGTGTTTTTGTTTTCATCGTTGCAATAATTAAATTACATTAATTTACGCAGCAGTATTCTATTGTGAAAGTGTTTTTTTGACGTCAGTTACAATCGATTAAATAAATTAATTGCTATACAATAAATAAATAAAGTCCCACACTGCTATTTAAATTTAATTCTAATAGTTTTTGCTAATTCAGTCTCAAAGAAACGGTTGCAAAATAATAATAATAATAAATCTGGTGAGTAGTATATTATTGGTTTTATAGGCAAAAATGACCTAAAGCAAGTTTATCATAAATTTTGAAGTTCTATAGCGCGCTATTACATTTAAAGTGTCTATAGAAGATCAAAAATTTTAAATTACACATTTTTGGATTCCAGGACGTTCACAATGTAAGACTAGCGCGCTAGAACTCAAGTTATGATAAACGTTAATGCATTATTATTATTGTATTGTTGGTATAATGCATTTTTGTATATTACACATATATATTTTGTGCATTAATATGAAGAAATGTAAAGCAGAAAATAATTATGTAAGTGATAAAAAATTATTCCATTTTTTTTTTCAGAGCGCAGAAAAATCTATAATAAGGTATACATTCATATACACTGAATAAGTTAAGTACTGTACATATTATTTCTAATGGAACACAAAAGACCATTTTCAAGACTTGCATTACAATTACAAGTATTTAGTGTATTGTCAAAAAGATCGTCATTTAAGCTTCAGGCAACGTGTGAGAACCAAGTTGTGCTCTCTCTCTCTCTCTCTCTCTCTCTAATCAGGCTATGTACAATTAAACCACAATTACATTCAAACTATTGACAATAAAGAAATACTTTGTGCAATTTTATTTCCTCTGTCCCTCCCGCTGGGTAATTGTCCCCTAAATGTTACTACACAAGTACATCGGTCATGCACTTGGAGAGGAAAAAGAGAGTATTTATTTGTAAGACAATTATGTGTATTTTTGTTATATAAGCAGGCAATGTACGGTCATTGCAATAAACAATAAAATTCTATTGACATATGGGAATAACATGTATTTACATAGAGTTTTCGTCAACTGAAATCTCCATCTGATGGCATTGAATGCCATAAGCCAATACAAATTCATTTTTTAGTACATGTTGAATTTGCAAACTATGGCTAGTTAAATTATAATTACTGTTTTTAGAGAAATATATATTACATGTTTACACATCAAGCAAAAATCCAGCAAAAATTTCATAACAACATAATTACCACAAGAATTAGCAATAATTATGCAGCAAAGCATAAACATATTATATTTGCATTATAACGTGTACAATTCAATATAATAATATTATGCTAATATATGAAGCATAAATTAACAATTTAGGTGTAACAGTCAGCCATACATTTGTCATGGCTAGACCTCACCCTTTCAGTTGTATTTAATTTTTTTATTTTAATGAATAAAAATGAATATTTATTTACTTATACATGGACAAAAAGTAGATAATTTTCTCAGCACAATTTTTAATGCCAGCATAATTTATGCTATATACTGCACAATAACTATGATACAGAGCATAAATATTATATTGTACAGCATAATTATTTATGATTTTATAATTTAGCATCATAAATGATATAATGACATTAATGCAGCATAAATTACGTTATTAATGAAATATTTTTTTCTTGCCATATTGTACGTGTTATCGTGCTACAATAAATCCCAGTGAAGACATTGTCTTATCGACAGGTAAGGACTTTCCAATTAATGAAAAAGCACACACGGGCCGGCCACGGCCTAAGTACACAGCCCGGCATTTGCCATAACAGCATAGAGAAACCGTGGAAACGTCTAGGCAGGATGGTCGGTGCAATCACATCGATCATGCACCTCCTGAATGCTGTGCGTCGTTATTGAATGCATAACATGCATCGTGCAACGTGTTGTGCTCTCACACTTCACGTACGCACCTAGCAGTGGCTCGAACCTCGAACCTATACTCGGTGAGGAGGAGTACAGAGTTGCGAGTCAGTTGCCTTCACCACTCGGACATACCAGCTCGTATACGTAATAATTTTTATCCAAGCGCAGCACTAAGAAATACAATTGATTTTTCTAAACAATGTCTGCGATACGCTAAAGTTATAAAGTGTTACTATAGTGTGTACTTCAATAATTGTAATTGTAAAGAGGTGTGAGATTTTTTTTATATAAATATATTCCCTGCTTACAAAGCAGACAATTTCAGCATGAAATCACATCTCAGATAACTAAATATAACAATTATAATTGTCATCTAACCCATATTACATTATTTAGAACTAAATATTATTTTTGTATTGTTATAATTCTTAGAAGTATTTTCATAATTGTGAACTCCTCTTATAAAGTATAAAGTTGGGCGTATTTGGATTCCTCTAACTTAGTCGAGTGGAAAACACTGCACACTTTTGTATCATAAATTTATCAATACTCCCCGCTATCATTGCGAGGAGAAAATTTCATGCTACTTGTCATACTTATTATTGGTTTAATATTGGATTTCAAGGTTCTTAACCTCATTATAAATTATTACTATCTTAAAGCCCCTATGCACCTTTTTTTATCATTTAGAATACTAGATGGATAATTACCATACCTTATTATCCATGAATTAGACACCAACATGTTGATTTTGTATTTATTTTTATTTATTTTCATTTTGACAGTTCAAATAAAACTTATCTGACGTCACAATGTACCGGTGACTGTGATTGGCTGGCTTATCACGTGACCAGACCCAGTGGCTGTGATTCGCTGATGAGTCAGTCAGTCACAGTCACGTGATAAAGTCAGCCAATCACAGTCACCGGTACATTGTGACGTCAGATAAGTTTTATTTCAACTGTCAAAATGAAAATAAATAAAAATAAATACAAAATCAATATGTTGGTGTCTAATTCATGGATAATAAGGTATGGTAATTATCAATCTATAGTATTCTAAATAATAAAAAAAATAAGTGCATAAGGGCTGTAGCTTATCAAAAATTACATAAGGAAGTTTCACATATATATACGTATATTATCTTTTAAATATATATTATTATGGTACTAGTAATGTATAAAAAAATTTAAGTAAATAACCAGCCAGCCAGCCAGCCAAATAATGAATAAAGAAAAGTCATTAGCAATCACAAACAATATAAATTCTATGTAAAAAAAAAAAAAAAAAAAAAAAAAAAAACTTTTTCTTCCGTGATGTTTTGAAACTTTTCTAAACTCCATTGAATTAAGCACATGCACATAATAATTATTATTACTCTGTGAGTAAACATAACTATTAAACCTCACTTAATATTAAATTTCGTAAGACATTTTACTATACAGAATGCACTCACCTCTTACTAAAGTTTAACATAAACATGTATAGGGTCAAAAAAATTATACATACATTTTATAATTTGTTTAATGTTATAATAAAAATGAAAATATATTGATAGTATAAAAGTTTCACTTACAAGTAATTAATCATATATGCCGGCACTATTTACCTATAATAATGAAGTATCCTCTCAACTTTCATAACAGGCGTTCATAAATATTGTCGCGTGACATAATTGTCAAGTTTGGAACATAAATAATTAAAACTTGCATCAATTACACTCTCATTATTATGCAAGTGAGTGGCCGGCCAGCTACTGGTTTTCTTTACTTTATGATATAATGTGGACATTAATTTTTAGTTTCTAATAAAAAGTTATAATATTTATGATTTAATTAAATCAGGTGACTTTATATTTTAAGTGAAGTCATTTTTACCTGTATTGAAGTTACGGCAAAGATTTCTTTATTACTATTATTATATATTATTATTTTGTTTTAAGTATTATAAATAATGAAAAGTTATTATTTTTTTTTATAAATATATATAAAGAATTTTATACTTTATGCAAATACTTTGATCCTAACTTAAAAATTGATGAAGTTGATGTTCTTAATGTTTACGACACACTCAAATTCGTAACATTTTACTGACATTTTGCTCAAAGCATTATTAATTTTGACAAGACGTTTGTAAATGAACTTAAATTAATGTAGATAAATGTATCTTATTTATTTATTAAATTATAAGTAAATTGTAAATAATGACTAAACCTATTCTTGTTGTAACAAACAATGTGCCTGGCTCAATAAAAATGTCTTATTTCTTATTAAATTATTTATTCTTCCTCATAACTTCCGTAAACTTATGCATGTTGGTATAGACTGACACCCGCAGGGGCGTATTCACTATTCAGGGGGGTGTTTTTTGGGGTCCGGACGTCAGGTCTGAAAAACCATGGGAAAAGGAGGTGGTCCCCCCATCCCTTTGCCTATGCTCACTATGGGCTGGACCCCTCCCGTTGCAAAATCCTGAATACACCCCTGGACACCCGTAATGTCATTTCGAGACTTTCAAAAATTAATAAAAAATACTTAATGAGCTCAAATATGATAAATTTGCATATCCATCGATTCAGGATATTGATGTGTTACCCGGTCACCTATACTACCTTGAAGTATGCGTAACATTCACACATTGGTCGTAAGATGCCATACAAAAAACTGAAGCATATTTGTGTAAAATTGCTCACAGTCAGGCGTAATACACTTGCTTCTTTATTATAGCCAATAAATAATAAATAAGTAAAATAACTACAATAATTTTAATGTTATTTCATATTATTTCTCTCACGTTATAGGCAATGAAATTATTATTAACTACAATGTTTCAGTATAAAACAAAGAAAGATATTTTATATATTACTTACTAGATGATGATGTGATAAATGGTTACATTTACCCCAGTATATACCACAGAGTTACTTAACGTTCTCTCTAACAAGAGCAATTATCCACCATGATCTATTGTTTACATTTCGTGAGATGTCTTTGAACTGAAAATTAACCGTCACTTTTACTCTCTCATGTTTGCCGACCTTTTTTTTTTTTTTTTTTTTTTTTTTTTTTTTTTTTTTTTTTTTTTTGTGCGCAATTAATAGGGTGTAGGTTATTTAATTTTTTGTTTCTTTAACTCATGTTTCCCATCAACTTTTAGTATTGTTTCATATCTTACATGCGAGACTAAATAATATTGTTTAGAGGAATCTTCTTTGAAGTTAATTTGATAAGTTATAATTATAAAACAAATTTGTTTGAACAATATTAAAAAGGAGAACGTATAATCTATATTTTATATGAATATAATTGTATTTTAAAATTAGAAATATAATTAAAAAAAATAGCAATAATGCTATCGGGAGGCGGGGGATTTTTTTCAATGAATATTTTTACATTTTTACAATTATAATTTAAAAAGAAATACTTTTTTATAATTTGAAATACGTTAAAAAATTATTATATACTAATATACTCAAATATGTTTTCTCACAACACATACCAATGTTTAGAGAGTACCTGTAGACCCCTTTCACATCCTTGCGCTTTGTCGCCATGTTTGTGGTGCCTAATGCATTGTCCAGTATAGAGGAAACATCATTTTTCCTATTTTTTCACGTGAAAACAGTTCATTTCAACTGAACGAATTTTACTCATATTCTTCGAGCTTATTAGGGGTTGATTATTGTGCTAAACACAGGACTTCCATCAGAAAATTAAATAATAATCCGGGACATTTTCAAAATCCAGGACGGTCTTGGACGTATAATAAAATAAATATTTCGCATATAGACCGGTTGCACTCATATTTAAGAGGTGCCATTTTGTTGGTCAATAGCAACAGAAGCTTTAAAGCTCAATCAAAGCCTTATTTCTAGCTCCTAATAAGCTCGTCAAAGCACGAGTATATTTTCACTAAATATTCCATAATTGTAGAGGCTGTGTCGATGTAAGTATGATGAGTATACAAAAGATACATGGATTTTCTGTAAACATTAGAGTATAATACTCTGTACCACATTTCACTAGTAGACAGTACCAATGCAATATTGGTAGTATGAGTAAACATTTTAAATGCCCAATCTTTATAGTATTGAATTTTGTATAATTTTAGTTACTCTCTATGCATTATGCACATGAATGTTTAGAGTGATTAAGTTTAGAGTGATTAAACTGCTAGCCTCTACTACTTTGCATTCTTATAGTGTATATTAAACAGATTCATCAAACAAGTTGTTTTGTAAATTTTAAAAAGCACCACAGCTAGTACAGTGAACTTAGAGAGAAATATTTTGTACTAGAAATGTAAATGAGTCACTTAAGGTGATTGTGAGCGACAACATTGTAACATTACTTGTTATCACCGAGATGTCACTTGAAACATGGCATAACATACAGGTAGAGAGGGATCTGATCATCTTATATACCAATGACTTTGGAGACATCAGCATTATTACATGGAGTGTCTTGTACGAGAGAGAGAGAGAGAGAGAGAGAGAGAGAGAGAGATGAGCAGAGTAGTTGGAGTAACTCGTCGTATTAAGTTAACACATTAGGTATACAGGGATGTCATCTCATGGAAAGAATAAATTAAATACTTTATGTAGCATTTATGTTATTATAGCATAAATTTGACATGTAATACAATATTTATGCTATGAAACAAAGTTATTATGTATAGTATATATTATCAAGTTGTGCTGTAAATCACCTAGCATTTACTATGTATTTTTTGTTGATGTGCAAATAATGTACTTTGTAGATGACCTGCAACTGGTTACGAACGTAGACAAACCCTTTGTTATGCAGGAAGCGTGACTTTGTGGGGATGCTGAGTTATTTTGAATTGAATTGAATTCTCTCCTTGGCATTGTCTACTTATATGAAGTAATAACTATTGACGCATGCAGGATATTTTTTATCCCTCTCGTCATAACTTTAACAAAATAATTAAAAACACTTTCAGTGCTCCCAAAGAATGATATGAATGGATGGAAAATCGAGCTTTATTGAAGTAAAAGAAGAAGAGGAAAAGAAGAGAGAGAGAGAGAGAGAGAGAGAGTCATGTTCTTTTGCATGTGATTGCAAGTTGAAAGGAAGTAAGAATAATTATTTCATAGAATGTTATATATTAAAAAAATAATAATAGTAATAAAAAATGTATAAAAATATTATATTTATCTTCACACTTAAATCAAAATACATAAGATATTTTAAATATTTTCTAAATCATTGACAGATAGTTTATAAAATTGAAAGAAGAAATAAATTTTGAACTTGAACTACTTAAGTTAGCGTACTCTAACATACTCCGTTCCATTACTTTTTGATATAAACTACTGCACGACTTTGTATAAAGAAGTAAGTAAGTAAGTAAGTGACGACGCTAAAATGAAACCATTAAAATAATTTTCATCTATCAAACAATTTTGACAGCTGTGTCGTGATATCATCAAAATTATTATTGTCTGTTTTTTTCAATCTTCTCTTACGTTTTTCTTTTAATTGATTTTTTTTTATTACAAGTAATGTGATTCCATACTTCTTTAAATTATAATTAATTTAATTATTTAATTCTAAGAATTATTATATTGTAATTTTTTTGTATCCTGTTGATTTGTGGTTTTTAAATTTTGTCTTATCACTATATTATATAGTAACTTTAATGAGAGAGAGAGAGAGAGAGAGAGAGAGAGAGAGAGAGAGAGAGTGCAGTTTGAGTCTTAATACGGGTAGTTTAATAATTTCTGGCTTTTTTTTTTGCATGTCCATTTCTTTTGTTAATATATTATAGTAAGGACGTCTAAGACCTGTATAATATATATGTGCTTTGATGAATCCTATACTCATAGAAAATTACGTAAAGTGGATTCTCCGTAAACATTAGAGTATACCCTACACTCTACAGTTGTATAATACTCATATTACAAATAAAATGAAATATAAACAGTACCCAATACCCATGGATATAGGTAGTAAGTAAACATTTTAAATGTTTAAATTTGTGCGGGTTGCATAAGTTGAAAATGTATCAATATAAGTTTAAGCGAGTAATTGGACAAAAATTGTTGTTTTGAAAAATCACATTTTGTGTTTATTGTATTAAAAGAGCATGTTATTTGGTCAGGATGGTCGCTTTAAGTGTTTTAATAAATCTTATATCATAGAAAAGTATAATTAACAGTTAGCGTAGCGCCAATACACTTATTATTATAATATTATTATTGATTTCAGTGGTGTTATTAATATATTATAATTATTGGTTGCAATGGTACTATTATTTGAGGTATTTTATCTCATCAACACGATACAGAGTGACTTCCAAAAACAAGAAATTAAAATCTGATATCTCGAGTAACAAATGGGTTTACAAACGAAAGTAGTGTTAAAATCTTCAAGAACATGATGTGGTTATACTACCCACATAAAATAACAAATTTTATTTTGCACTAACATTTTCATGCTTTTCAAACTTAATATTAAGAAATTCTTTAACTTATATAAAAAATATATTTAAATGAAATTAATTTTAAAACCATAAAAAAACGTTAAAAAAGAAATTTTATTTATATGTTTTTACTTTTTTTTTTTTTTTTTTTTTTTTTATTCTTAAACTTTATTCTGAATAGTTTCGTTGAATTATCTCTAATTCGTGAATATCACACATGTAGATATTATAACTTCTTACACTTAACATCATTTTTTTTTTTTTTTTTTTTTTTTTTTTGAGAATTTTTTGAAAATATAAAAAAACCAGTTTGAGTTTATTGACCTATTACAATGTGACCCGGTGTATAGTTTTTTTTTTTTTTTCTTTTGAGTGATGGTTTGTAGAATACAAGTAGATAAAGCAAGAGTAAACCAATTAAGCTTCATGACATTGAAGTTTTATACAATAAGGACCATTTTTCTAGCTATCTTCAAAACCTTGTTTTGCTAATGTTTTTTAAGAATTCTTATTAAAAAAATTAAGTTTTTAAATAATAATAATAATAAAAATAAAATGTCACTATATATTTTAGTTTATTTTATTTTGTTGTAATTAAAAAGCTAAATACTCCAGGATGAAATAAATTAGGGACAAATTTATTACAACATTTTTTTTTCTTTAATGTTTGGACATAAAAAAAACAAACTTGGTGATATTTATTTTTAGAATTAAATATTATATATTTTTGGTATGCTTACTTTATAATATAAGTACTAATAATTTAGGGTAACTATGTAGCTTTATAATTGCTTTCATGTAATTACGAAGCGAGAGAGAGAGAGAGAGAGAGAGAGAGAGAGAGAGAGAGAGAGAGAGAGAGAGAGAGAGAGAGTAAAAAAAGAAGTTTCTAAGCAAAAAAAAATACTAATAACAATATTTGTAATAAAAAACCATTTTACTCCAAAAGCAATAAGGACATATGTAATTATTATAAGTAAAAAAATATATATATATAAAAAAATGACACTATTTTATTTTCGCATACCCATACCAATAATAAATTCTCAAAATAATGGGTTTAAAATCAAATTTGTAAAAACTCAATAGAGAAATAAAATATTAAAAACTTAAGAGTTATTATTAATTTTCTATATATGATATTGGTGATTAGTTTTTATACCAGGCTCAAGTGTGCGCAGGTGTTCATCAATTTTTTTTTTTTTTTTTTTTTTTTTTGCGAGATTGGCAAGGGTCATTATCAGATCTCTTCACCAGATTACAACAAAAATATATAGGAGAATTCTTGTATATAACAACACAGAAAAAAATTTATATAAAATTCTTTTATTAATAAATGATTTTTGAAAAGAAAATTTCGACTTATTTTATTAAAAGAAAAAAAATAACTCTATATAACGAAAAACGTCAATTTAAATTCTTAAAGATTTTTTTTTTTTTTTTTTTTTTTTTTTTGCGCAAAAAGTTTGACAACCGTGACGATTTTTTAATATGATAAAATTGTGTGTATTTGAAAAAAACAACTAAGGAACATTTTTAATTAGGCTTAGTTGATAAGTTTGACTTGTTTTCTTATGTTCAAGTTCTTTGTCTTTGTGAGAAATCAAAGAACGCAATTAAAGATAGAAATAACAAAAGCAAAGAGAGAGAACATTCTATTTTTAACATAACAAAATAATAAAGGTTTTCCGTTTTAATTCCAAGTAACTTAAAAAAACAATATATTTTAGAATTAAAAACTAATTAACCATACAAATTGGCAATTAAAATCACGTATTATTGTGTTTTAATGTAAGTCAATAATAGCTATTATAAACTTAAAGCTGCAGAGGAATTTACATAATTCTCGAGTATAAATACTTTACACAAGATCATATAGGGTCAAGCAAGCTAGGTATTGAAAATAAATTTATTGTCTTTTATTTCTCTGTTGGTAACTAAAAATAAGTTTAGCTCGTCGAGTGATGCAGTTTTGTAGTTGCATTTTGTGTTAGAGAGTGCATGAGAGAGAGAGAGAGAGAGAGAGAGGTTAGTCACGAATCACGCTGAGTGTCACGCCGTGTCGTGCATTGTCTTGTGTGTGATTTGACACCCACCTATACCTACCTGCCACATCAAACTACACGGAGAGAAAAATTATAATAAATTTTCTTATATACATTACTTAAATATGTATAGGGTGTATGCGGATGACGTCATATTTATTGCGCTTGGAGGCCATACTGGAGTAGTGCATAACATTGCTCAGCATAGGACAAACTTCATTTCAGCCAATTTTCTATGGTAAATCAGTTCATTTTTGGTTGTTGTTATTTTTCTCACATATACTTGAGATACTAATTCAACATATTTACAGCATCAATGCTGTCAAGAATATTGCATAGTGTTTTTAAACTAGCAAAATGATTTTTTTTCCTATGCCACCCATGTTATTGAGTTATCCAACATGGCGTCCAATTTAACATGAATGCACAGAACCTATACTAAATATAAATTACACGTAGTCAGGATTTTGCAATGTGAGGGGTCCAGCCTATAATGAGCATATGGTAGTAATCACGTATTTTTATTGTGTCTTTCTTGCCTGTCTCTGTTACTGCACAATAGGGTGGTTTCATTCATGTTAAAGTTGACACTATAAGTGAGCGCTAAATAACATGGGCCAGTATAGGAAAATGACTAATTTTGCCAGTTTAAAAATACTTCGCAATATTTTTGAGAGCAATGATGCTGTTAACATGCAGTAGTTTTTCAAGTATGCAAGAAAAATTATAAAAAAAAAAAAAGAAAAGAAGCTAATTTTCCAAAGAAAATAGCCAAAATCTACATTTGTCTTATGCTGAGCAATGTTATTTATTGCTCAAGAAGAGCATTAAAAAGCATTCAGAATGACGTCATGCGCACACACCCTATAGAGTTGTAAGAGACAAACAACCAAACAAAAAAACATTATTGGAAGATTATTTACATGAAGTTTTCTCTTTGTCTTTGTTTATTTTGCACTTAAATTTCAAAAGTGTATGCGCATACAATTTTAATGTTTCATCTAAAACTTTGGCAAATAACATTAATTACTTTTTTTTTTGTATAATATAATTTCCTCTACTTCAGACTTTAATAATTTATGTTTTTATTAAGAAAAAGTGCTCACTTCCTTTGCTTCATAAATATTAAAAATGTCAACTTATATTGAAACATAAAGTTTACAGGTCTCTCACAGACCTGAAGTTTAGTTTTCTTCAAGTGTAAAGATGAGGTGACCAACGTACTCCCTCACTGCCCATGAGGCAGAGCGAAAACGTGGGAAATTGATACTCTAGATACATGAGGGGGCAGCGTGAGAGAGAGAGAGAGAGAGAGAGAGAGAGAGAGAGAGAGAGAGAGAGAGAGAGAGAGACTACAAATTTGAAATACATACGTATGTGTGTTGATACCAGATCTTGTATCTCGTTGTACTGAGAGAGAGAGAGAGAGAGAGAGAGAGAGATCAAGTTTGTTTTAATCCTCACAGCTCAACCTTCATTCCTCCCTCTATATATTACTCTACGTGTACTGTCATCTTTAATTTATAATTTTTTTAAATTAATTTAAAATTTTGTTAAAATTCAAATTTGTTTATTTCTTTCCGTTACACAAACAATGCATCTGCTAAAAATGCTGTTCATAAACCTGCATGTTTTCTGCTAATAAAGTAACAACATTATACTTTGGTTATTTTAATGTAATGTGCATTTTTGTAACAAGAAAACAGGGTTTACGAACAACATTTAGGAAAACTGAATTGAAAAACTGTATAGAGATTTGCAACGGCTAAGTTTGACGTTTATTTCATTTTGATTCTAACGCTTTTGACGTCACGTTAGATTAATTGACAACGTTTAGTGACGTCATAACCGTTAATTCCACAATACTTAAAGCATTGTACAACTACAAGCTTTTTAATGCATAATTTAAAGGTGCATAATAAGTATAATAAAAGTTAGGTCATATAATAAAATTATATATCTTTTTATGCACTTTTTTTTCTTTCCTTTGTTATTTTTTTATTTTTGATTTCAATGATAGATAACATTAATATTGTGATTTGAAAATAACGTAAATATAATTTTACTATATGTGTGCAGCATAATTACTGTGCAATATAGCATAAATTATGTTATTTAAAGAATAAAAGTTTACTAACATTGCCCTAGTATAATTATTTTGCCTTCTTTTTTTTATTCGTGTAACCTTGCATGTACATAATTTTATAAAAAGTTTTTAAGAGGCGCATATATAATAATAATAATTAAACCAATTCAAAGTCAAATTGTCTGTATGGAATTATTTAGTCAAGTTTGATATTTTATGACCAAGGATGTAATTTTGTGGAGAGCTCTAGATGTATTTTTTTCTTCTGTTATATAAAATAGCAGGTAATGATAATAGAGATCAATTTTCATAGTTGAGAAACTGCGGTATAGATGCCTCTTATTGTTTGAAAAATATAAAACTTTTATATAGGTATCATCAGAAGGAAAAGTATTTTCATTTTTCATTGTTGGGAGAAATAAAACTTTTGCATAAAAGACAAATTAAATACTGCTAAATCTTGTGGATAAATGATTTATTTAGTTCATAATTATATTCAAAACAAGTTGATATTTTGTAAAATTAAAATATAAATTGCTCTCTACAGTTTATACTAATGTAATTCAATATTAAAGAATGAGCTAATGAAGATTATATTTTCAAGTATTCACTTATTTCACTTATTATTAATAATTTGTATTATAAATTGATTGATTTATATTGAATGGTGTATTGTCTTAGTTAATTTTACGTAAAATACATGTAAAAAATAAATAACATAATTTATGTTTCATATAGAATAATTCCTATATATTGTATAGAGCACAAATGTTGCTATTTTGTAATAACATATTATAAGTAATTATGCTGAACATCTTAACTATTATGTTATGTACTATAATCACTGTACAATATGTATAGCATACATTATATTGCTACATTGAACATTTGCTGTATTGTAGAGCACAAATATTGCTATTTTGTAATAACATAAAGTAATTATGCTGAATATGTTAACTATATTATGTTATATAGTACAAGTATAAAATATATAGCATAAATTATGTTGTTATGCAGAAATGTTGCTGAATTGAGCTAGCATAATTATTACGTATTTATTGTTCTACGTGTATAGAAACAAGTTTTGAAATTAATTAATAATATTTGTATAAATATATTTACATGTAACTATCAACTAGACTAACGCTGGTTGTAGCTTTTATTTATCTTTATCAAGTGCATCGGTCAATAAAAGTTTAATATAATATATTTTATGTAGTATAATATATTTTAATATAAATTTATAAATGCTAAACTTTGATTTAAATAAAATATATATGTGCATCAAATTTAAGTACTGTAGTATTAAAAATTGGTGGTAGTCAAAAAGTAAGCTGCTTATCATATATATACCCCTCTGCTTTTACTGTGATTTATATTTTATAGTAACAAGCATGAAATATTTAAGAAGTATAAACAATTTTTATATTACAAGAACATATTTTGAATTATTCATAATATATAACAATAAATATATATTTTATATGATGTGAATTTTATTTAGTCTTATCTTCCTTACAAATCTTGTATTATAAGTAACTGAATGTTTTTTGTTTTTTTGTTTAAGTGTACGTGCGCCAACGTCCTTGGGTGACCTTACTCTCATCATTACTGCCTTTGTATCTACTTGAGTGCCAGTGTTCCAAACTAAAAGCTTAACACGGAAGAGTTAAAATATAAAAATGTCTTCGCCTGGCTACCTTGCCTTACGATGCCTTGCATACTTTGGGATGTAACTGCTATATAACGAAATTTAATTTTTTTTTTTTTTTTTTTTTTTTTTGGCGGGGGAGCCAGTATAGAGAGAGAGAAGGCACGGCAAGGACAAGCAAGGTTGTCGACCGAGAGTAGAACAAGAAGAAGAAGGAACCATATACAGCAATACAGGCCAAGGCTATATATTCATTGCATTTTATATTTGCATCTTTCTATCTTAAATAAAAACTATACTAAGAATTTTAATGATGATTACTTTAAGAATTTATATTATATTATATTTTTTCACTGCATGTATAGTTGTAATGAATGCAATGGCAATGATCTGATAGTTGACGTCAGCTAGGTATCTTTGGTCATTACATCATCTTTATCCTCTTGATAATATCACTTTGTGTACCATCAGCAAAATGTTCTTGATGTTGTTTTTTTTATTGAGAAATATATAAGATATTTTTATTGACCATTTGGCAGTTTATATAGTATCATACTTCATGTTTGTAAACAACTTATCGCGTAAACAACTTATTTTAATATGCAAAACATCACAGGAAGAGAAGTAAAACATTTTAGAAATAAAGATAGAACAAGGACAGAAGACAGACACAGATAGAGACAGACAGAGACAGTCTGAGACAGTCAGAGACAGGGACAGGGGCAGGGGCAGGGACAGGGACAGGGACAGGGACAGGGACAGGGACAGGGACAGGGACAGGGACAGGGACAGGGACAGGGACAGGGACAGGGACAGGGACAGGGACAGGGACAGGGACAGGGACAGGGACAGGGACAGGGACAGGGACAGGGAAAGTGTGCGAAAGAGAGAGAGAGAGAGAGTGAGATTTCAACTAATGATTTTGTATAAAATATTTCCTGCGAATTACATGAAATATTTGCAGTATATATATTTGGTCAATCTAAACTGTACATTTTACATTTTACGAAGAAATCATTACAAGAAGGAAGTCGCATAGCTAATGAATTTTACAGCAATTAATTTTGTTTTTATTTTTACTTACAATTTTAATGTGGGCAACATTAACATTCACTCTCTTGAGTGTGAAATTAAAATTAAGCAAATTTGACGTCATTTGTGCTCAAGTCATCAAACTGGTTTTAAATTTAAATACGTAATAATTACAAAATAATTATAATGATCAAATAATAATGAAAACAATCACAGGAACAATTTCGTTTGCCCAAGATAGAATTCTATTTTAATTGCAGGATATTCAAATAAATATTAACTAGAATCTTTGGTTCTAATTTTTTGGTTACTATTGTTTTACGTTATTTCATAAAGAGTAATGATAATTAACTGATTAAAATAAATTAACTCAGTTTTTTTTAATTAAATTTTAAAAAGGTATCAAAAATCTAAAAAATTTGGGGAGTCACTATGCAGAACTTTGAATTATGAGTATGGGTGGTCAAAATAAATCCACGAGTTTTTTTTTATGCTTCAGCTGCTGCTCCTTCTGTTACTCCTGCTCCTGCTCCTGCTCCTGCTCCTGCTCCTGCTCCTGCTCCTGCTCCTGCTCCTGCTCCTGCTCCTGCTCCTGCTCCTGCTCCTGCTCCTGCTCCTGCTCCTGCTATCCTTCTTTCATATTTTTTAAAGGCAGCCTATTTTGCAACTGCATCAGTGCTGGCTGATACAATACAAAACAACTTTACACAATACCAAATTTGATGACAATGGACCCTCCAAATCTAAAGCTATGATATCTCTAATTACTCGCCTTAATTTTTAATTATATTAATGAATCACTTGCAATGAAATGTTTTTAATTGTTGCAACGTGTAATTAAAAACGATTTTTTCCATTAGAAATGCATTAAGAATTTTTCAAATTATATTAAAAAAGTTCGTGCATTGCAAGTCTTCATTATTATTGAGTTCACAAGACAAATAAAAAAACAACTTTAATGTTACATAAAGTAACATCATTAATTATTTGTATATTAATTAAATTTAAATATAAATGTCGTTATTTTATAAAGAAGGCTGAAAAAAATCTTATCCTTTTGTTCAATAAAACTTACAAACAGAATTTTAACACAGTTTATGACAAGTTAATTGTTAAATTATTTATAAAGAATTTTTATTTAATATTATTCCATTATAATAAAATTATGATGAATTAATCATTATATAATATATTAAAATAATTTATCTTTAAATAAAAGTGTTTTTAAACACAAACCTACTAGCGTGTTATCATAGCAGATGGTTGAATTTTATAATTTTGTTTTTATTGCGTAATTATTTGAGGAAATAAAATTGTATAAAATTCAGCATATTTGGAAATAATTATATAATTAAACATTATTTATCATTTTATAATTGTATTACAGCTCAATCAAATGTGCTTTAAGTGTATTATAAATGAACATTCAAAATAATTCTTTTTTTCTATACATGTTTTTGATTTTCCAAACATTTTAATTTAATTAGAAATAAATTAGTTTCTTTGAATTTAGACCTGAGATGTCTAATTTTATGCTTCAAAGTTATGTTTCTTCATTTCTTTCTCCCACAATCAAATAGACAAATAGAATCAACAGGTTCTTGATTGCTTATTTTTACTCAAAATGCGGAAAAGGAAGTGGCCGGAAGAGGAAACCACGTGACGGTAAAAGTGCGAGAAAAGTTGGTGCCAGCAGCAAGCTAGGCCTGAGCTACCCAGGAGCTACCTCCCACCTTTACTGTCACGTGGTTTCCTTTTCCGGCACTTCCTTTTCCACATTTTGAGTAAACATAAGCAGGTTCTTGTCTAACAAAACATAGACATTGAGAAATGATAGACAGACTTATAAATATTTGAACTTACTTACATTCTTGTATATTATTTTTGTCTACTTTATTTTGTGCTAGACTCATATATATAAATACATGTAAATAATTTCATACTTTAAGTTGTAGAATTCATATTATAAATTGACAACATGAACAATGTATATAATATGATTTAGTGTAAAATGTTATGTTTCTATGTAAGCTACATAAAGTACTTATATACCTTTGTGATTTTACTCCTAAATATTTTACTCCTGAAATTTTTACTTCATAATAAGTTACTGATTAATTAGGTAAGAATTGATTTGAATTTTGTATATTTTAAGTATTTTATACTGCACTATACTAGAAAATCCTCTCTCTCTCTCTCTCTCTCTCTCTCTCTCTCTCTCTCTCTCTCTCTCTACAAGTCTACAGATTATAAAAAACGTAAGTAAGGGTTTCAAAGAAAAGACTTGAGGTTAGTAGAGTACTACAATTACTTTTCATCATAAGAAATAATACTTTTATATTTCACTAAAAAAAACAACGTATACAATAATAATATATAAAATTATGTAGAAGATGGTGAAGAAAAATAAAAAAAAATGTTGGCCACCACAAAATAGTTTTGTGAAGTTGAGAGTGATGAACTCTCATGCAGTGTTTGTGGTTGAGACAACGACCTTGCCTTGGGCTTCGCATAGAGAGAGAGAGAGAGAGAGAGAGAGAGAGAGAGAGAGAGAGAGAGAGAGAGAGAGAGAGAGAGAGAGAGAGAGAAGCACCTGCCTACCTACCTACCTGCATAGTTACACCACCATCGTTGTCTATAACCGAGCAGGTCACAGCATCCGTTTTCTTCAAAATAATTACTTTACGTCATATAACTGTTAATTTCAAATGTATGAAAAGACATATTATTAATTATAAATAATTTTGACCGCATCATAATTTTTGCATTGTTCTATACGTAACACTAAAAGTGAAAAAAAAAAAATTATATATTGCATTTTTTTTCTATTTTGTTATAATGAGTATTATATTACTGTTTTATATATAATGATAGTTTTGTAATATTATTATTTCAAAGGAATTATAGTTTAATTGTATTTTATATTGATGCTGTGGGTCATATAATATTATGCAAATGTAATTATTACCAACGATGTATTGCAGAATAATATAGTAAAAAAAATAATAATAATGGTGAATTGTTGAACAATGCAATTTTTTTTTTTGCTGATCGGAGAAACATTCTCTCTCTCTGTCTGTCTGTCTGTCTCTCTCTCTCTCTCTCTCTCTCTTAAAAAATTACAAACATCGCTCTAAAAAAAAACAAACTATAATTTCTTTTTAATAGACCACTTTTACTCTTATAACAATAACTGTTTGTCACATATAAAAAAAAAATATATATATATAAGGATTTGATTTGATTTGGCCTGCAAGCAAATTTGAACAATGCAGTGTATTACGTCATATTGTTGTTACATCTGATGTATAGTAAGGCTGGAATGTAGTAGAGGTCAAAGGTCATGTCCACGAGATGTTGACGAGAATTATGACAAATTTCAAGAGAAAGTCACACCAATAAAATATGATGTAATAATAATCAATCAATTTCTCCGTCTTACGTTGTAATATTATATTTATACTTGTTATGTAAATTGAGAAATTTAATTTAATATTAATTATTTAATTTAATATTAATTATTTAATTAAAATATTATACAAGTTAATTGATATGTTTAATCAAGATCTCATGTTGAAGATTAAAAGTGTTTTTTCAAGAGCTTGCATTACATTATTATATTATATTGTAATATTATTATTTATATTTTTATTTAATTGTGATAAAAAAATTCTATTGTGATTAATAATAAAAAAATGCTGATAACAATTAATAATATAAACCAATTATTTTTTTTTTTACAAGTTTGGAACTATAAATAATATAAGGTGTAGAACACCTTGAACAAAAAAGTTGTGTAATATCCTAACAAACCTGAAAATCAACGTTGATTTGGCCAAAGTCATTGATTTCTAATTTATTTTCCACGCACAAAATGCCACTGGCGGTCACTGACGTCACAGCTCGCCTGATCCACGCGCGCGTAAACCGGGCAATCAGTGACCGCCAGTGTCATTTTTTCGTATATATTAAAAATAAAAACCAAGCAATAATACCTTGGTTGGATATAGATATGTGTTTTAATACTTTAAAAAAGAAAAAAAAAAAAAAAAAAAAAAAAACTTTCGCATTATTATTATTGTTTCCTATTTAAACTTTTCAATTAATATATTTTATGCAATATAAATTTAATTTAAATTTTTTATCTTTTATATCCGCGTAGTTGTATAATATATAGTTGTATTTTTCAATATTTGTTCCTACAATTCTTGTGTTATATTTCATACAGAAATTTCAACCATTAAAATTTAAGTACTTGAGGAAATGTTAAAAAATAATTTCAATGATTAAATTGAGTATTGTATGGTGTGTCCAACTAGCATTACATAATATTCCTATACGAGTATATAAGGGAGAAAAAAAAAAAAAAAAAAAAAAAAAAAAAAAAAAAAAAAAACTAAACAACGTTAAATTTACACATAAAAAAACTAATTACATTGTATTGTAATTACAATTACTTAAACGAAAATTCAGTTTAATTTCTACATACTTGTAAGAAGTAGCAATAAAAATTTATCAGTTATTTCAAAATAAACAATAAAAAAAAGTTAATATTATTTAAGACAAAGACATAATTACTGAAACCAGTTAAAAATTTAACGATCTTATTTTACTTAAATAGCGTGACATTTAAATTTTAGTGATAAACTAGTGTGTATATATATATGAGGAGTGGCACAGGGTGTAAAATATCAGAGTCAGAGCATATGATGTCGCTTAAGGAATTTACTTTGTGTGTTTGTGTTCTGGTGATCGCAGTGTCAGCAAATAAACCTCTGCTTAGAGATTATGGTGAGAGAAATATTACACTATCATCAAAATAAATTATTTATTTCTTTATTTCTTTATTTCTTTATTTCTTTATTTCTTTATTTCTTTATTTCTTTATTTCTTTATTTCTTTATTTCTTTATTTCTTTATTTCTTTATTTCTTTATTTCTTTATTTCTTTATTTCTTTATTTCTTTATTTATTTATTTATTTATTTATTTATTTATTTATTTATTTATTTATTTATTTATTTATTTATTTATTTATTTATTTATTTATTTATTTATTTATTTATTTATTTATTTATTTATTTATTTATTTATTTATTTATTTACTTACTTATTTATTTATTTATTTGCAACCAAAAACAAGGCTTGCGCCCATAACATTGGTGGTACACACAGTTATATATAATCATTTTAAAAATAATAATAAATCAAATTAATTAATAAATGTTAAACGAAAGAAGCATGCGACATACACACGTTACAATATGCATTATGAAAAAAAAAAAAGTTTCCTTATAAAAGTATATATTAATATAAACCATTAAATATATAATAATATATTTTTTTATTGTTTATAACTCTCATAATATACAGAAATCCAAAACCAAAGCCTAAGCTTTATCGGTTGGTTTTATTTATTTAATACGTACATAATTTTACACATTAAATCATCTGATTAGGTGACAAAAACCAAAAATACTCTTACTAAATAAAAAAAAAGGCAAATTATTACATACATTATCTTTTACATACATGTACACACATCTACACAAATATACTTGCATATTTATATAAAGAAAACAAAATTTCAAGCTTTGTTAAAGTAAAAAACACATTATTACTCCAAACAAAACTTAAAAATATTCTTTCAACTTTTTTTTTAACTTATTTTTTTATTTTAAACACTGTAATATTATTTTTATTGGTATATTTATTCAAAATACATAATTCTGCGAGTGTGAATACTTTTTAAAATTATTTAACGTTATCTCGGCTTTAAAAAAAATCCTTGCTACTGTTAAACAAGCAATATTATACTATTTATGAATTTTTGAACGACCAAAATATAACATAATATCTCTCCAGTTTACTTTATTATGTTATATGTTAACTATATTTTATATTGTATATTTTTTGTGTAAATTTGTATATTATTGCCTATCATTTCTAATTGTAGAAATTGTTACAATAACCTAAGCGGATATAGATGTTTACCCGTCGAAGTGAACGAACTACACTTTACAAATATCACTCAAAATGAACGATCTACGTTCAGCGTTTCTACGCGTTTTAACATGAGAACTAAATGGTTGAACTTGGAATTTGTAAAGTGTAGATCGGCCATTTTGAACAAAATTTGTAAATTGTAGTTCGTTTATTTCAACGGGTAAGCATTGATATGCATTATTTTATTTTTATTGTATATTGTGATTGTAGAATGAAACAAATGAATTTGAATCCCCTCAATCAAAAATCGTAAGATGTGACTATTAGATAACTATTATTATTTACACATACACATAGTATGACACTTAAATCTCATTGTCAGTATACTCTCACAAACTGGGGAGAAAACTTTCAAAGTATACAATTTGCTTTTCAATTTCTATTGTAGACCTGGATTTCATAACGTCATGTATGAATTCCCAAAGTTGTATAGTACTTTAGAGATTTTTTTTTTTTTTTTTTTTTTTTACCCCAGTTTGTGAAGGGTTACGAAAAATAATAGGTGTATGTGTGATGGCCCCGTGTCATTAATTTTACGTTTTATTCTTAATAATTTGAGGTCTTGAAACCTTTAGTGATTGTAATATTAATTAAATATTTACCTTAATTATTATTTTTTTTAAAGAAAACTTGCAAAAATAGGTTTAGCGATAAAATAAACAGTCACAGCTCAACAATACTAGCAAAGTGCTAACAGACGATTTTGCGTCCCTCTTGTATTTAATTCATTACATAACATGTATTCTTATAGATCAATGAGGCAGCAATAAATTAACTTAAATTTATTTTCTCGGCACTAAAATTTTTACTAAGCCTCAAGCCTCAAAACTTTTGTTTTCATGAACCTGAATGAGTAACCTGAATTTCTAACCGAATTACTTGAAATACAGGAAAACAAAAGCTTGTAAGCTCTGTAAGTCACAGTGAATATTTTATTATTTAGTAACTTCTTCATTGCCACATAAGAAAGCAAAGCATGTTAAATTGATTATTTCTACAATTTCTACAAGTATCCTGTCTATTATGCAACTAGTTGAACAGTTAAGCATTTCTGGTTGCCTATATTGCCCCTTAAACACTTAATAATAATAAAAAATATATTAATTAACCCTGTTTCTTATAACTAAGTAAATTTAATTAAAATACTATAACTGCATAAATAATTAGGCTTACAAAAAAGTAATTAAATAACAAATCACTTAAAACCTCTGTTAACGTTATCGTTAGCATAAGTTAACGTTAAAGGTAACGAAGTAGGATACAAATTAAAGTTATCGTTAAAGTTATAGTGTTGAATGAAATTAACGTTAACGTTATAGAAATTTCAGTAAGGACTATAAAACTGAATGTTTTATTTATTTGATGCAGAGGTGCTTGAGATGATGGCGCACCCATCGTGGCGTTTGCTCTCTCCTGAACGTTGTGGGTACTCGAACCAAGGAAGAATCATCGGAGGACATGAACCTGACCTTGGAGCTTTTCCCTGGCTCGTAAGACTCGGTTATGTAGGTAAATATACATTTCAACTGTGTAGGGGCACAGGCAGGGGGGGGGGGGGAAGGTTTGTAAATATACATTGCAACTGTGTAGCGGAGCAAACCTCCCTTAGGTTTGAGAAAGCATAGGTGAAAGATCGAGGGTGTTTCCTTCTCTTTATCAACCGTTACTCCCCTCCCGTCGTGTATTGTAATTTTATGACTTAAGAAAATTAATTTTTCAAAACAATATTTTCTATAATAAAATATTAACCTTGAAATAACTGCAATTAAACAAAAACAGTTTAGACTTTACTTAATTATTTTAAAAGTGAAATAGGAAACAGTAATTGTCATAAAGATTACATACCGATAATAAATCAAGAAATTACCGAAACAAACAAATAAAGGTTCAGTGTTGCAATAAGTATAATTATAAATGCAAATTAGTATCTTCTACATATTTGAACTAGTCTTTATTGACATATACGAGTATATATATGTAACGTATTTTCAAAGACACAGAGGGGGTAACTCTTCTGTGCAAAATAAAACGAGAAAGTTACGTCTTCTCTGTGTCGCTGATGGTACGAAATTCATCACTAAAAACTTCACAACCAATATTTAAATTTACAATGGTATAATAATTTTAAGGTACAAAAGATTTTTAACTCTATAGCCTCAAAAAAAAAAAAAAAAAAAAAAAAAAAAAAATCTAATACTTCACAGCATAATAGTTGAGATTTTCGGCATATTACTTATGTTATTTATTACCAAAAACAAAAAAAAGTAACTACAATGTAGTAAAGTAATATAACATAAACTAAGTGATTTATTTTAATCAAATTTTTATGAAAATTGTAATATAATTCACACCTTATTATTTTGTGCTTGATTGTGTTTTTGCTACCAGGGGTTTGATTGTAAACCGTTTATTATTATATTATTTGTATACATTATCCAACCGAGGCATAGCCTTAACGGTTGGTTTAGTTTATAAGTTAGGTTTAGATTAGTAGTTAACGACTGTTTTGCAACAATTAATTAACAATTAAATCCTCCCCTGGAAGACAACATAAAAGCTGTATCCTGACAAGTATAGGTCTCTCAGTGTCGTTATATTTTAAATTCGAAATTGAGCCACTTATACCCGCCAGTGTGCAGTGTTCACAACGACAAAACATCTACCTCTAATCCTCTCCCTTTGTATAAAAATGTGTAGAACTTGTTATTAGGTGTATGCATTCATGTTTAAGTTGACGTCATCTTGGATAACTCAAAAATATGTGCCGCATAGGAAAGTGACTCATTTTGAAAGTTTAAAAATACTAAGCAATATTTTTTTGAGCATTTATGTTTATAATAGCTTGAATTAGTATCTCAGGTATGTGAGAAAAATCAATAACAAAAAAATTAACAGATTTTCCAAAGAATATAGCCAAAAACAAACTTTTTTCTCTGCTGATAATGTTGTACATTGATCCAATATGGTTTCGAAGTGCATTCAGTATGACGTCATGCGGATACCCTCTATTGTTTTCCTATGTAAAGAAATACAAAAATTTATCTATGTTATGCTGGATTCACATATTCTAATTTTTGTATAATTTTTTGTGTAACAAAATTCAACGATATCTTTATTAATTGCTGAATTTTGTTATACAAACTGTAATGCAAAAATCAGAATATGTGAATTCAGTTTTATCTCTAGAGAATTTTAAAATATTAGCTGACCTTAGTTTTCTGGAGACAAAATTGTTGTTCGTAAACACTGTTTTGCTACAAAAAATGCACATTACATTTGAATAAACATGTAGTTAGTATTCAAGGTCCATATAAAGAGGTTGAGCGCAGAACAAAACTCGCGCAGTTGATTTTATTTTGTGATGGATGTACTTGATTCTAAGCCAATACGATGCCATTCACCAGTTACGTCACTGATAAGGTGAATAAAAATACACTCGGTGATATGACGTCTTTGGTGAATTCTTGGCCAAAACTTTTCCCGTAGCAACTAACCTCTTATATATGGACCTTGGTTATAGTATTATTGTTCATGATATATAGATGTAACCGTAAAAGTCACGTGTGTTGACACGTCAACGTATAAACAAAGTTGGAACAATTTAAACACATGTTATCACAAATAATTTACAAAAAAAAAAAAAAATAAAAAAATAAAAAAAAAAAAAAAAAAAAAAAAAAGGGTTCTATTTCTTTAATTAATTACATTGTTCCACCTTTGTTTATTCATTGACGCGTGTCTCGACTCAACTTTTACAACTTTTAAACTTTTACGTGACATGTGACCAATAATTTAATCATAATTTTAGTAGCAGAAAACAGACTGCAGGGTGTTTAACAACTTAAAATACTTATTTGTTTAAAACTTGTAATATTTTGTATCGTCAATAAAAATGTGAGTTGTTCATCCTGATGCTTAGCTCCAACAACTTTTGGTTTGGTTCACGACAAAGGTTGTCCCAGCTGAGCACCAGGCTGTTCTATTACAATCTACAAGCACAAAATTGTTATTCACTTAAGAGTACTTGCAATGTAGTTTGAAATTTAAAAGGAAAAAAATGCATGGTTTGTAATTTTTAGTGAATAGCAAAATTAGAAACTTCCAAAGTTCATGTAAATAATTGTTTATCTCTTTGAGTATTCTTGTTAGGGAAACAGACTTTTTTCATTGTTTAACGTGGAAATACAGTGTCAACTTTTACATTTGAGTGTCCTGAAAGAAATAAAAATCTTGGATTCCATGACACTCAAAATATAAGCGGTAGTCACCACTTTATTATTTAATAGTACTTTCAATGAAATATATTTATATTCATCTTAAAATGTAGTTTCATCTTAAAATGTAGTTAAAAATGCATCAATAAAGAAGCAAGTGGTTACCTTGCTATGGTGCTAGTTGCTATATACTATGGCATGTCAAAATGACAGCTACTTTCTTGACTTGGTCAATCTATAAATTTGATAGTAGTGAGTTTACCTGTACTAAAATTATCACAGGAAAATCAACGAAGTCGCATATCATCTGTTTTTGTGGCGAGCTATCTGTTGATTTAATATAAGATGTTTGCGACATAAGCAGATTTTGTGTGTTCGTTCACAATCAGCAGGCAATCTGTCTATCTGTTTCTCTCTCTCTGTCTCTCTCTCTCTCTCTCTCTCTCTCTGTCTCAGTGTCGACAGTTTCTTCTGTCCCTGTCCCTCTGTCTCTAGCTCCATCTCTCTGTTTCTGTCTCTGTCTCAGTCTCGACAGTCTCTATCTGTCTCTGTTTCTGTCCCTGTATTTCTGTCTCTATCTTTATGTTTTCTGTTTCCGTCTCTCTGTTTCTATCTCCGCTCTCTGTTTGTGTCTCTGTCACTCACACTGTCACTCTCTCTCTCTCTCTCTCTCTCTCTCTCTCTCTCTCTCTCTCTCTCTCTCTCTCTCTCTCTCTCTCTCTGTTTCTGTCTCTGTTTCTCTCTCTGCCTGTCTGTGTCTCTACTTATCAGTTATCACTGTCCTTGTCTCTTTGTCTCTAAGAAAGTATAAGTCCAAACTTCATTGCAGTAAGGCTGGGTAATAGAATAAATTTTTTTTTTAATATACTCTCAGCTTATTTCTAAAATAAGTTTCAACGTTTCTCAACGTTTCTAATTTTTTAAGAACATTATTGTCAATAGCTTTAAAATATAGCTCCTTATATGAAAAGTTACATTTTCAAAGCTATTGAGTGCACTATACACTTGCACAAAGTTGCTGTATTATTGAAAGCCTGGAAAACATTTTTACGGTAATATCAAAATACAAATACGTTGCTGGCACACAAAACTGAAGTTACAAATGTGTTACGTGAGCTGGGTTCACCAAATAGATGGAAATTTAGCTTACAAAATCAACAGTCGGAGAAGAAGAATTATTTTTGTATATTTGGTTGTACCAGAAATGCAATTTGTATGAATGTGAAGCAAATGCATTTTGAGTGCAGTCAAAAATTCAAATAAAAAAATCACTGGCATCAAAAATAAAATTGAATTAAAACTTTTTTCATTGTTTACCAAGCCGAGTGGTGAAGGCAGCTGAATCGTAACTGTGTACTCACCGAGTATGGTTCGAGTCACTGCTATATAGGTGCGATAGGTGCGAAGAAGAAAGCCATTTTATTAATCTGAAGAATTACTGTGCTATGTCCTTTACAAATTGAAGTATAATTTTTGTAAAGCCTGTAGCTTAGTCTTTGCAGTGTCGAAATTATAAAATGACATTTCATTTTCTAAGTATCATGCTGTACATTCAAAATTACCAGCGTAAATGTAACAATTGTACCTTGCACTGGGTCACTGTGTGTATAGAATAACTCTATCATTGGGTTACTATATATATATAAGATAGCTATCATTAGGTCACTAAATATTTGTCACATTGTTGGATCAATCCAGTAAAAATTTTGAAGGAGATATACAGTAGAATACCGTACATGACAATAAAGCACAATTTCAACAACAACAAAAAATGTGGCTTATATGAAAAACAGTTGATTTGCTTGCATGTAACAATACTGTACTACCATCTACGTCACTTTTTACCGTACGAATAAGTTACATTTAAGTATTTGAATATAATTTATGTAACAATAAAACTACTTATTTTCTACTATCAATATAAAATGTAACTGAATGTACTGGGTTGATTTGAGAGGTTGTATGCCTGATTTTTACCCAATATATGCCGTTAATTATTATTATAAAAGGGAGAAGAGTCAGAAGAGAGATCACTTGTACCGTTTGTAGCTTATATTATGCAACTGCGATATACTTGATAACGTAGTTGCATTTCATAAGTGACAGGCTGTACAAAATATGCAACAATATCTCGCCAAAACATTTCCTGCAAAAATTGTGTTATTTTCTTCAATTTTTCTCTGTCTTGTAAATTGCAAACAATATATCGATTCTAAATGTTTTTTTTTTTAAAGAAAATGCGTCATTTATGTTGCATTATTGCTATATTGTAGAGCACAAATATTGCTATTTCATAATAACTTAAGTAATTATGCTGAACCTATTAACTATTATGCTATGTAGAATAATATCACTATACATTATATAGTATAAATTATGTTGTTATGTATTAATATTGCTGCATTAAGCTAGCAATTATTGATTGTTTATTTTTGTACATGTATGTAAATGTAATTAACGTACGTACATTAGATACTTTGGCACTACAGCTGGTATATATATTTGTGATTGACTATTATACAGTTGTAATGTCTATGTGTCTGTGTACCCCTAGCAACCTCAACTGTGTACCCTAGCAACGTCAACTGCGTACCCTAGCAACGTCAGTACCCCTAGCAACGTCAGTACCCCTAGCAACGTCAGTACCCCTAGCAACGTCAGTACCCCTAGCAACGTCAGTACCCCTAGCAACGTCAGTACCCCTAGCAACGTCAGTACCCCTAGCAACGTCAGTACCCCTAGCAACGTCAACTACGTAAGTTCCCTTAGCAACGTCCACTGTGTACCCTAGCAACGTCAACTGTGTACCCTAGCAACGTCAACTTTGTACCCTAGCAACGTCAACTGTGTACCCTAGCAACGTCAGTTCCCCTAGCAACGTCAACTGAGTGGTTGGTTGTCAAGTCTCAGTTCTTGGGGTTATAATGCTGGTTACCGGTGGTGATGTTTAACCAATGAGATATGTGCGACAAATCGGTATAGAGGACCCCTAATTTGTAAATCCTTCAAGACTACCAATAATGTTTAAAAGCATCAATAACATATACAAAAAATAACTTGTTTAATGGAAAAAAAAATTTAAAAATCCACATTGATTTTTAATTTATTTTTAATTATTTGCAAGTAAACGTAATGGAGTCACCTGTATGTGATGTCACAGCATCCCGATAGTCTGATTGGCTAGCACAAAATGTCACGGAAAACTTTCACGGCATCCCCCCCCCCCTTAATAATTGCGACTGTTAACTTGTAGATATTTTTTATTGATTGTGATGATAGCTATATTAATTTTTTGTGTTTGATATTGATTTCAGATCTAAGTCAGGAAGGAGCTCCGCAGCCTTCTTTTAAATGTGGCGGTTCTCTTATTAACGACAGATATGTCATCACTGCAGCGCACTGCATCATTGAGAACACCGAGCCTGGTGTCTTGTGAGTCTCTCTCTCTCTCTCTCTCTCTCTCTCTCTCTCTCTCTCTCTCTCTCTCTCTCTCTCTCTCTCTGCTACTACTACTGTGCTGATTATTGAATAATTTAAAGAAATAACTGCTTTGAGGCTGATTTTAAGCGATTTCGATCTCATAAGCTTCCGTTTCAACGTACTGCGCACTCGCAGTACGTTGAAATGGCTGTGGATGTATTCAAAATGAAGTCAGCCTCCAAACAGTTGTTTCTTTATTACATAGCAAACAAGTAAAAGATTTTGATATGCAGGAAGGTGGTGCGACTGGGGGAACACAACGCCAAGTCAAACCCTGACTGTGCGGAGGGAGTGTGTGCTCCACCCGTGCAAGATATTGATATCGAGGAGTTATTTTGTTTCACGGGATACGGAGTGCCCAAGTCGAAGCACGATATTGGGCTGCTTAGGCTGCAGCATAGACCCATAATGAATGGTAAGTTATAATGCCAAATAATAATATAAATAAAAATTTATTTGGCCGTATTATCATTTAAGGCAGACGGGGACCAACTTGGAGTCGCCATTAGTCAAATTAGAAACCATATTTTCTGAATAATTCCTTCTATACGCAATATATATTCAGTATCTTCTAATTACTTGTTTTAAAATTATAATTTTGTCTTTGTTTTGACAAATGGTTATAGTTATTTATTTAAATTAAAAATGTTTCTTATTATTGATTTAAGCGTTGGCACTTAAATTTGAATTTTTACATTTATATGCGTATTTCTTCCATTAGAATAACATTGGGTAATTATGTATGAGCAA
Source organism: Ecdyonurus torrentis (assembly GCA_949318235.1). NCBI lineage: Eukaryota > Metazoa > Arthropoda > Insecta > Ephemeroptera > Heptageniidae > Ecdyonurus > Ecdyonurus torrentis. The sequence goes on from OX439129.1 coordinate 51,755,843, forward strand.
GGTTTTGTTTGAATTTTTGCAGAATACGTTCGTCCTATCTGCGTCCAGTTCTCGCACTTCATGTACAAAGATTACACAGGATGGAACGCTACAGTAGCCGGGTGGGGAATCACAGACATGAGTAAGTAGGAGAGGAGAGGAGAGGAGAGGAGAGGAGAGGAGAGGAGAGGAGAGGAGAGGAGAGGAGAGGAGAGGAGAGGAGAGGAGAGGAGAGGAGAGGAGAGGAGAGGAGAGGAGAGGAGAGGAGAGGAGAGGAGAGGAGAGGAGAGGAGAGGAGAGGAGAGGAGAGGAGAGGAGAGGAGAGGAGAGGAGAGGAGAGGAGAGGAGAGGAGAGGAGAGGAGAGGAGAGGAGAGGAGAGGAGAGGAGAGGAGAGGAGAGGAGAGGAGAGGAGAGGAGAGGAGAGGAGAGGAGAGGAGAGGAGAGGAGAGGAGAGGAGAGGAGAGGAGAGGAGAGGAGAGGAGAGGAGAGGAGAGGAGAGGAGAGGAGAGGAGAGGAGAGGAGAGGAGAGGAGAGGAGAGGAGAGGAGAGGAGAGGAGAGGAGAGGAGAGGAGAGGAGAGGAGAGGAGAGGAGAGGAGAGGAGAGGAGAGGAGAGGAGAGGAGAGGAGAGGAGAGGAGGAAAAAAGTTCTCCTAAAGTTGGTGACTAAGCGCACGATTGATATTTTGCTTGCAGATGTTCGACGTATGACGTCAATACTTCAGATGGTAGACGTGCCTATCCTCCCCATGAAAAGGTGCATAGACGAGGAAACTGAAGAGAAAAATCTCGATGAACTTCAGGTCTGCGCGGGAGGCAACATTGGCAAGGACTCGTGCGGGGGAGACAGTGGAGGGCCCCTCATGTTGGTGAGTCATCAGCTTCTTTATATATAAATAACCAATTTAACTCTAATGAGGAAGGTGAATTTTTTTAACCCCCACCTTTTATGACATTTTTTAAAAGAGCGTTAAAAATTTTTGAGGCGACATTTTTTCTTAAAATAATTGGAGCATGGGAAGTATTTTTAATTAATATTCGAAAATTGACCTAAACAACCTGTGACGTCATCAATCGGGCATTTTTTTCGGAAAGTATTGACCGAGAAGGTTCAGTAGCCAGTTTTTTTAAAATTCTGAGGATGAGCTGATTTCATTAAACTGGTTACTGAACCTCGAACGATTAGTATTTGCCTAGAAAAAAGTGGACTGATAACGTCACAGGCTTTCTAGGCCGATTTTCAAAAATTAATTAAAAATACTTCGCATGCTCCAATCGTCCTAAGAAAAAATACCGCCTCAAAATTTTTTAAATCTCTTTCCAAAAATATCATAAACTCAACCACAAATTTTCAATTCACCTTCCTCATTCAGTCAGAGTACTTGCCATCTACGGACTTTGTTTATTTTTATATTATATATTATATTATTATATTTATACTTTGTTTACATCCACAACCAGTGACATCACTTTACCGTACTCTGATTGGCTGATTCAAATGTTCTTGTAACGGCTTATTTAGAGTTTTCTTTGATTAATGCCCAATCTTATACAAGATCCAAAACAGGATCAGAGATATTTACAACCCTTTTCCTTAAATAATTTCCCCCAGATAAGCACATAAATTTTACAGGTAATCAAAGTAACATTGAAGTTAACACGTGACAAAATTAAGCTCAGATCATATATGAAACGTGTAATATAAATATTAGTTAGTTCATGCAAACTATACACAGAAATATTGAGCTAAGATTTTAGACCTTAGATCTTATTAGCTTTATTTAGACTTTTAGACAAGATAACAATAAGATAAATAGATAAGAGATAAGAATGAACGGAACTTTAAAACAAAAAAACAAAAAAAAAAAAAAAAAAGCTCAATGTGTATATTTTCCTTGAGCATCCAATCATTCCTCTTTGCAGAAGAAACTATTGTAACTATTATAACTATGCTAACTATTTTGTAACTTTGTGTGTGTTTAGACGGATTCTGTAGGCACTGGTCCAGTGTTCTTCCTGCACGGCCTGGTATCTTACGGTCCTAACAACTGTGGAGGCACCACAGCACCAGGGGTCTATACCAGGGTCTCGGGATATATGCCCTGGATCCTAGATCATATGAGACCTTAGCATCAAGCAAAGAATAAGCTTTTTTCTCTTACAGTCCTATAGTATAAAAATATATAACCAAAAAATAAATATGAGAGCAATCACGTTATCTTATATACCTCTGTTATATGTGGTTTCCAAATATCGCTATCCTCCACTTTGCAGACGTGAACCTTTTTTTCAGTGTAAAGTCTTTGTAAGAAAAAAAAATTGTACACAAGTGCAATTATAAGGGTGAAAATAAGTTTTTTTTAATTATCAAATAATTACTAAAAATGCAATTTAAAAGTATTATAGATTTCAAAATACAAATATATTATACAGTGGTACATTAAAATGCCTAGTTTCTAAATTAAATTTTCTTTTCTATTATTTCCATATTAATGCAGAAAAAATTGTACTAATACCAAAAATAAAAACATATATTTGTATGTTCTATTTAATTTACTATATAATGATAGTAAATAAATCATCTTTTGTGACTTTTTTTTTTTTTTTTTTTTTTTTTTTTTACAAAATAAAAATTCTTATTCTGAAGGCCTTTTATTTAAATCAGCACCTAAACTACAAGAAACAAATATATTGTTAATTGGTTTGAATAGTTTTATTATAGACAGCAAACAAATAATATTTCCCTGTATTTTTACTATAATATTGTAGAAATAAAATAATAATAAGAAAATGTTTAAAAAAAAAAAAAAAAAAAGGCGTAACAAATGAGAGTTAATAAAAGTAATCAATACTATTTGTAAACATCATTACTTTTTGTGTTCTATTGTTTTCTTATTCACTACAAACTATAATAATTGAAATTAAAATACCAATGAAAGTTAAACATTTGAACAAAGTTAAAAATAAACAACAATCAATAAATAAACACATCACATACAAACTTTTCACATAATTAAAAATAATAATAATTGAAAATAAATACTTAAAAATGAGTTTACTAATTAAAAAAATATTAATTAAAACATTGTAATCTAAAATCGTAATTAATACAAAATATATCCTTCTCTAGTAAGGATTAAAATTTTGACCTTTTTTTTTTATACATATAAAATATATGAAGACGCTTAA
>OX439129.1:51766508-52024008 GCA_949318235.1 Ecdyonurus torrentis
TCTCTCTTTCTCTCTGAAAACAATTTGTATAACATGCGGTATATAACATAAAAAAAATTATGAATAAATATTTTATTCAATAAATCATACTGAAGTTTTCTTGTTATTAAAATGTTATTGATCTCATTCATATAATTGAACAAAAGTCAATAAACGTTTTAAAATGTTTCAATACTGCAACTTACTTTTTTGTTTTCCTTATTAACAACATTTGAAATTTATAAGAAAACCATAACATATATAAATACTTTATAATAATAATAAAAAAAAGTTTTAATATTTAAAATATTCTGCCGATTTTTATTTCTTCATCGCATTATAATATATTTTTTCAAACAAAAAAATGAATGAATAATTAAATTAAGTATAAATTAACCTATAGATAAACGTTTTATATGATTAATTGATTAATAAATATGCAAAAGTGATAAAATATTTAACAACAAATTGTCAATTACTTTTTAAACAGAACTCAAACTTTAAAAAAACATCTTATAATAATAGTAAAACTATATAATAACGAATATAATATAAAGAATCATGTTAAAACTATGATTACTCTTTGATTAGTTGTAAAAAATTAACTAATCGTCTTTTTCTTTTATACAGAATTCTACTTTGTAACACAAATTTCTATTTTTTAAGTAATTTTCTATCTAAAAAAAAAAAAGTTTCTTATTTCCAGAAGACGGACTTAGAAGATATTAAAGCACGCATGCACTTAAAGAAAATGTTTTTATCTGGAATTCTGTCTTATATACTCTAATGACAATACTTCAAATTTTGACTGTCATTTTATTTGTTATTTTATATCCGGATGTTACGATAAAATTAATTTTTATATTTTAACCTCATTTTCATATACCTTCCTCCTGTTCACTGCGCTATAGCATGTGCTTAATATCCAGCATTGTTTTTATGTAACATTATTGAGATCGATTGAAATAATGCATTATTAATGATATTACATCAAATTTTCATTACTATAACTTTTAATATCATTTATCTTTATTGATGGAAGGATGCTGTATAATACAGGTGAATAAAAAAGAGACATCACTTCATAGGTATTAAATCTTAGTATAAATCGTAGCTTTAAGGATGTTCGATAATACTTAATAATTGTTAATTTAACTAAAAATTGTGATTTGAACTGGGCGATATCTGTGAGCAATGATGCTAATTAAAATATTCCTGGCTTTATAGTTTAGATTTATTTAAGGGTACTTATTTAGTTTTGTTATTTTTTTGTCCTTTTTTTTCTATTATTTAGGTATATTTATTTTACGAATCAAAATTTATGCAAAATGATGTTTCTATGGGCTTACAACGATAACTTAATATACTCGGTAAAAATCTTATTATAATATCACAGAAAGAATAAATTACATAATTTATCCTGTATTTATGTCATTATAGCATAAATGTTGGAACAACATACTATTTATGCTATCTCTAACATATAGTTATTAAGTAAGAAGTATAGCATAAATTATGTTGTTTTGAACAAATTGTACTGAAAATGAGATAGCATAATTATTACGTATTTAATTTCGTTCGTGTGTATTTTTGTTTTCAAGAAATAAATTTAAATAATAAGAACACCCTGTATAGTACATACATTGATATAAATAATCAGAACACCCTGTATAGAACATACATTGAGATAAATAATAAGAACACCCTGTATTATAGAACATACATTGAGATAAATAATCAGAACACCCTGTATAGAAAATACATTGAAATAAATAATAAGAACACCCTGTATAGAACATACATTGAGATAAATAATAAGAACACCCTGTATTATAGAACATACATTGAAATAAATAATCAGAACACCCTGTATATAGAACATACATTGAGATAAATAATAAGAACACCCTGTATAGAAAATACATTGAAATAAATAATCAGAACACCCTGTATTATAGAACATACATTGATATAAATAATCAGAACACCCTGTATAGAACATACATTGAGATAAATAATAAGAACACCCTGTATTATAGAACACATACATTGAAATAATATGAAACATTAATCACAGGTATATATAAAACAAAAAAGGTTGTAGTATAGATAGATATTATTTCATCAAAGTTAAGTCAAGATAATGATATAACGAACGCTCAAAGTAACGGTAGCTACTAGTAACGAGATTAGAGTTAGCTTCAGTACAGCATCCATCAGTAGCTACATGCCTGCCTGCCTGCCTGCCTGCCGTGCGCAAGATATATCAACACACCCACAACCACACCCACATGCTGACCTGCTTTACATCGATTAATCGAATCGACCTTTCATCTTATATATATATATAGTAATTTATTTTTATAATTTATTTTTTTCATTATTTAAGTGAGGTTATGAACTATAAGCATTAATAAAATTTAATAGATTACTTACAAAGTAATTTTTATTGTGTACATGTAAATCGATTTTTAAATTTATTCTACGTGTATTAAACGTTTATATTCATCATAATTATTATATTTTTTATTACTTGTAGCCAATATTCATGTTTTAAGCTAAGTAATAGATATTTGTATTTAAATTGTTTTTGCTATTAGCTGTAATTGGTTAATTTGTGCTTTCCAATATTAACTTAAATAATTACATGCGGGTAGTGTGTAAAATGACGTATTGTATACCATATTTGTATTTTAAATTGACGCTCAACAACAATTAGAGGAACGCTGTGAAAAGGTCCAATATCTTGTGAATTATCATTATGTTTTTTATTTATTTATTTTTTTAGATCAGTATTTCTTTAACTATATTTTATATTGTACAACATAATATTTTTCTATGTATATTTTTTCCGCCGCTTTTTTTTTTTTTTTTTTTTTTTTTTTTTTTTTTTTGGTCTCTATATGAAATTTTATAGAAAAAAATAATCTTTTTATATAGCTCAAAATATATTAAAAAAGAACAATTGACAATTTTGTGTTTGTATCACTGAAAAAAGTGTGCATTATTGTACTTCAGTTACAAATCCTATCTTATTTGAGATAAACACTTTTGAGTTATTATTACCAGCTAAAATAATACATTTTAGCAAATTATTAACAATAGCTAATTTTTAGTTGTTTTGAATTGATTTAGGCTACTTTAAGTTAAAATAGCTATTGTTAATAATTTGCTAAAATGCATTATTTTAGCTGCTCATAATAACTCAAAAGTGTTTATCTCAAATAAGTTAAGATTCGTAACTGAAGTAATGCACAATTTTTTTTGAGTGCATATTTTAAAGGAATAGATCAGAGAAAAAACATAAGCATTTATATCACAAAACACTTCATGGGATTTACATAAATAACATTAGTTAGTCTAAAAACCCAACAATAGCCCCGTACCATTGATCAGAAAATTCGATTTATGCAACCTGCACAACATTTTCATACTAACTTTTGCATGTTTCTGACGTCATAAACATGAATTTTCACGCAAATTGCATACTTTACAGTTTTTTCATGCTCTCTCGTGGGGCTACATTAACATTCTGGTAAAAATTGTCATCAGTTTTGAAGATCCCATTTCATGTTTATTCATTAAAAAGCACATGTTGTTTTATGTTGTCTATGGCTTTAAATATTCAAAATAAACATATATATGTCAATGCAAAAATCAAAATAAACAAAATCCTTGAACACAAAAAAGAAACATAAAGGTTTTTTATTATATATGGTTCTGGTAACCCACATTAATTTTCTCCAACTTTAAGCTTGTTTAAAATAAAAATACATAATTTATAAATATATAAAAAAACGTCAATATTTCATTTATATTATACTAACATGCAAAATATGATTTTAGAAAAACAAAGGAAACTTCATGTAAATCACAAATCATTCAAATCAATTGACAGCTAAGCCATGTAGGCCACTCCAATGTAACGATATACCAACAAATTATTCACAAAACTACTTTCAATCGAGAGAACCTGAAAGATAAATAAATCTTATAAATATTATGAGATATATATAGAGAGAGATTGATATCGGAAATATGATTATTAAATTATGATCTACATGAATTTATATGATTGTTCTAATTTATTTAAGTTAGTCACGATTGAGACATAAAATATTTATGCACAGAAAACTTAGATTATCGTCAATAAATAAAAAATATTTATGTTTTTATGTTTAGTTTAGAAGCATAAGAAACTCATTAATATGTTTGTGTGGAAGTCTGTACTATTTAAAGTTTATGACTTTTTATCCATTGATTGATTGATTTGACTGATTGATTGATTGATATATACATCAATGCTTAGTAACAACATAAGTTTGTGCTGAAATGATTTAATATTATATCAATCACATTTGATAACAGAAAAGATTTAATGCAAAATTAATAACGCAGTGTGATATTAAAACATTTTATTATTTTTTTTTTATATAATATAAGTAACTTAGCACTTAATCGTGCGTTATTTTAAGTATGTTTACGTTTCACATTAAGTAGATTTAAGTATATTAAGTAGATCATTTCTCATTGTCTTAATTTTTAGACCAGACCCTGCTGTGTTGATGTACAACAATGAGGAAGATTCCATAAAGTTATAAGACCCTAGCTGTTTAGAGTACATTTTTAGAAAGAGTATAAATAGTAGATTCTTCTGAAGTCAATATTTACCTTTATTAATTACATTTCAGTAATTTATTCGCCTATGAAAAGTGCCCGCCACGCCCCTCTAGAAGACCCTGACGTCATTTTTACGATCGTCTTCTGCATATTTTAACGCACGAATTTTAAAACTAACGTTTATTAATAATAATAATTAACACAACTTAAATTAGACATGAACACATTGATTTTGTATTTATTTTGACAGTTGAGACATATCTGACGTCATGATACTTTGAATTTCTAACTTGACTCTTCCTCAGCTAATCAGATTCAAGATAGAAGTTTAAAATGACGTGACGTCAGATATGCGATACCTAAAAACTGTCACAATGAAAATAAATACAAGCATCAATATTTTTATGTCTAAATTATGGATTGTAAGGTACACACTAAAAAATAGACGTGTATAATCGACGTTCTAAACGTTGAAAAGCTTGTACACAGTTTCGTCATGCTTTAAACGTAGATATTTAACGCTTACGTGTGACGTCACAAACGTTTATAATCAACGCTTAATTACAATTAGATGAAAAAGAACCAAACTCAACTGGTAATTAGTATATACTCTATCATGAATTTTTGGATGACCGATTTGGGTATGAAAAATCGAGTTACATCCAAAAATGCAATAAAATTTCTAACGGGTTGGTAACTTTTCGAAAAAAACGCACTTTTTGGGCAGAAATAAAAAAACTCAAATTTTTTTTTCGTTGATTCTAGTTAAAGAATAAAAAATAAACACTATTTATTCTTATGCATATTTTGATTTTTCGCATAGAACACAGGAAATTGTGTAAAGTAAGTTTTTATATTATTTCTAATTAGGTGGAGAAGGACGTTTATTCCGTTGAAAATTGACGATTTTTATCAACTCTATTTATGCTGATAAATCAACGTTTAAAGTGAAATTGTACTTAAGCGTTGAGTTTTCAATACAATAAGAGTTGAGTTTTGAAACGTTAATTATCAACACTTATAACCGTTGAAAAAACACTTATTCCGTTGATTACTAACGAAATTTTTTAGTGTGTATGTTTTTTATTATTATAAATGTAAAAAAATGACATTATAAAAAGTTTGTATTATAGGAATGTTAAAAAGCAATGAGCCATTAATACATAATCTGTAATCCTAGTTTAATGAATAAGTGCATGCGTGTGTTATTTTTACTTTAATAAGATATAAAATTTTATTAATTTTAATTCATTTATTATTTGTACTGTACTGCCAATGTATTGTGAGTGTACTGCCAATGTATTGGGCTCAAGCCTGTTTTTGGTTGACAAATAAATAAAGTAAGTTAGCACTCTAAAAAATGACGCATTACTTGCTACTCATAGTAACTTAAAAGTGATTATCTTAAATATGTTATAGTATTCGTAACTAAAGTTATGCACCATTTTTTAAAGTGAGTTTATTTATTATATTTTAATAGAAAAATAGATTCTACATACTTTGCAACTTATAGAAACAACGTGAAATTTAAAACCTTCTTGATTAATTTTTATTCTCTCTCTCTCTCTCTCTCTCTCTCTCTCTCTCTCTCTCTCTCTCTCTCTCTCTCTCTCTCTCTCTCCCTCTCAAACCACAAGATTTCCCGACACGAAAGTCTATAGTATGAGATGAGATGAGACAGCAGGGTTGATTACAATTAACGTGGACTACAGGGCTAGAGTGCTATAGCTCGGCTGGCTACTTTACTTCACCACATTCGATCTACTGAACCACAAATACAATTCTTTTTTTTTTTTGTACATTTTGTGGTGATAGAAAGAAAGTATATATTATAAGAATGGTCAAGTCACACAAATTCCAGTGGTTAAACATGAGCAACAGATCAGGTTCTCAAGACTTTGATTTAAACCTTACGACATATTGATTGATTGATTGATTTGTCCGCGAGAATATGATTTCCTGATTGAAATTTAGAATTTGTTACGTGTGTGGGTAAAATGTGAATATATATTTTTTTACTTACAATGTTGTTTTGAAATAATGGAATTGTCTTGCACGGACGTGTGCTTGTATAGAAATATATATCCGTATGGGATATCCATTATATATGAACATTGAAATTTGAATTCTTATAACCGACGAAGAAGAATGTTTTTAATATGATAACTGATAAGGAACTCTTATTCTAATGAGAAAGACTAAAAAAACGTTATAGGGGTAATTTTATTTCGTATTTTATGTACGGGTCTTGTCATGTACCATACTTGGTATTTTGGGCTGAAAAAGCCTGTTCGACTTTTCTTTCCGTCTGCCTATAAGTTCATTCCAATGAGTGGACAACTTGTGGGTTTGCGCGGTAAAGCAAATAAAACAAAACAATAAAAAAAGAACATTGTGCTGAATCTATTGATATGCAAATGTCTAATTTTTGAGTTCATTTTTTGAACATCGAAAATGACGTCAGGGGTGTCAACTTACGCATGGGGATAGGAGTAAATTAGAAACCGTGACGTCATTTTGCGACGTTCAAAAATTGATTAAAAATACTTAATAAACTCAAAAATTAGAAATTTGCATATCAATTGATTCACAGAACAAAATCCTTTTTTTTTTTTTAGATTTTTTTTTTTTTGCAATTTTTTTTTTTTTTTTTTTTTTGCAATTTTTAACACACTATATTACAATTATCCAACCAAGGCAAAGCATTATCGGTCGGTTTAATTTTTTTATTTATACCTTACATATCTATTATGTGTCTCTTACATAAATGAAATAAATTTGCTATACAGTACATGCTATCTAATATACACTCTAAAAATTGGTGCATTACTTACGTTACGAATACTAACTTATTTAAGATAATCACTTTTAAGTTATTGTAAGTAGCTAAAATAATGCATTTTAGCAAGTTATTAAATAGTTATTTTAAATTAAAATATCTTTAAAAAACTTAAAACAACTTAAATTAGCTATTTTAAATAACTTGCTAAAATACATTATTTTAGCTATATCGTAATAACTTAAAAGTGATTATCTTAAATAAGTTAGTATTCATAACTAAAGTAATGCACCAATTTTTAGAGTGTATATATAATATAGTATAGCAATATAGATTATGTTGCACTGCACAAATCATGCTGTAAATAAGCTAGCATAATTATATACGTATTTTGGACCATGTGCACAAAACAACATGAAATAGGATGTACGTACTTAATTACTAATTAGTATAAAACTTTATCTAGGATACGCTGATGCTGTAATAATTATTTCCAATACCGGACATATATAAGGATTTTAAAATTAATTAAAACAATATAGTAATTACAAATTAATTACTCATTTTTTATATACTTTTTTTTTGCAGTTTACTAAGTCAGTAGGACTAACAAAATTTAGTTTACTTTATATAGATAAAAAAAAATACGTGAAAAAAATTCACATCCTGATAAAAAATTAAGTTAATGTATTTTTAATATACGGTCTCAATATTATCGATTTATTGTCCATTACATAATGTTCTAACAATCAAGAAAATCTAACTTTGATTGCACTTCAAAGAAAATACATTTTTACACCAAAAATGTTATTATGAAGGATGTCTTGTCTAGAAAAAAAAGTTTTTTTTTTTAATTTTTTTTTTTTATAATATAAAATTTTGATAGCTTTGATCTAAAGTATAATTTATCTCGTGCCCTCCATATAAAAAGTATATTTCTGGGTGGCTCTATATATTTAATGTTATATAAAAAAGATATAAATTTGGTTATTTTGCAATTATGCTCGTACTCATGTAACATATAAAAAAAGTGCTCCAAGATGTAATTTGTTATACTTTTATGTTTCCAAGAATAACAAAAAATGGTAATTACTAAAAAATCATTAAAGTTTTTATTTATTTTTGTAGAAGGAGAATATAATATATAAAAAATATTTAGTTGCAGATCCAAGTTTTTTTTTTTTTTTTTTAATCAAATTAATTAATACCACCTTAACGTCTGCTATACATGAATTTTATGTAAGTAAACACTAAAAATAGGAAAAGAAATTTCAAAGAGATACATTATTTGTTAATAAAATGTAGAAAGAAGAAGAAGTGCCAAACCTAAAATTATTGCGTTTTTTTTTTTTTTTTTTTTTTTTTTCAAACTATATGAGTTATTAGTATTTAAATTTTTAATAAAATTAATATAAAGTAAATGTAAAACATGTTTCTATTAGAAATAAAATTCTATAAATAAAAATATTGTTTCTATAATAATTGTGTGTAATTGCAATATACCTTATTAAACTATTTAAAAATATATAATAAAATATAGAAGCTTAAATTGTGTAAATAAAACTGGAATAATATTAAAATAATCTTACTCTCAAATGAAAGTATATTATGATAAAGGTGAAATATAGAGTCGTGTGTATTAAAATTAAATTGTTCTTACACTACCGGGGTTCGCCCAAGCATTATTTTACCCTCAAATAATTGTCTTATTCTGCCTTATTAGGCGTAACTTGCATGCTTTTGAGGTAATGTTAACATGAGGTGGAATATTGTATAAAATTGGGAATAATCGAGGCCAACAATAAAGACGAATTAATCAATGAATAAAACGTTTTTCTTTTCTAATTTTGTTATCATAAATATTTTCTTTCTCTTTCTTTTTCTCTCTTGTAAACATATTTGAAGTGGTTATTTCTAATTTTGTTATCATAAATATTTTCTTTCTCTTTCTTTTTCTCTCTTGTAAACATATTTGAAGTTTAATTGTATTGTTGTGGTTATTTCAAAGCGATCCCTCGTAACTCCCCCAGTGGTGCGCATGTCAAGTACTGCACTCGCTCGTAAAGCTAAGCACGACCTGCTATACACTGATGTTCTCCAAGTCTTAACGAACCGTCCTTGGTGCCTTTCTGCTAGAGGATTGGCCTCGACTTTGGATGTTAAACCTCACGATTGGTCGATTACTTTACATCCAAAACTGAACCATCGTACTCACTACACTGGGTCAAATTAACAATCAATTGAAATGTTTTTTATACTTTAGGTATTCAAAATTGTTGTTAAATTGAATATTTTATGAAAATATTACATAATTCTTGCATTCAATTAAATTATAAACAAAATATCGTATATTATATTTACGTTTCTATTGTTAGCCAATGAGAAGTTCAATGGTCAAAATCAATATATAATACGAGCAACGTTGTAATTGGTGCATAGTATGGTCCTTAACATCAGTACTGGTGCTCAATGGTGCTCATATTGCACTCTATATTTGTACACACTTGCGATTTCAATCTTTACATGAATGTACACTTTTGTTTTAACTTAAATTTTTGCAGCACATCACGTAAAAGCCTTCGGTTCGATTATTGTATTTATACAATAACAATAAATAATATAACGATATTTGGTTCTCGATGCGTTATAGATGGGGAGTTTTATAAAAGTTATCGTCATAGATCAACAAAAATTGACGATATTATCATCGCATCGTAGGATTGTTATTTTTTATTTTTAATAATAATTTTAGTATTTTAATGAAATATACATTATTAGTTATATTACAGCATTTGTGATAAAAATTTAAGAACAAGGGTAATTAGAAAAAAATATACATAATTCTTCTACTTTGCAGTTTTTTTTTTTTTTTTTTTTTTTTAACTAATAAATTCTCACTTTTTGCATTTCTTCACATAAAAAGAAAACTAATGAACAGATTTTAATTTCGCTTGCATTTTTAAAAATGATAAATGTTGGGCTTTAATTTGATGTATAAAAAGTTTGATTTTTATTCAAGCTTGGTATTTTTATTTACGTTTAGATTTCTCAAAGACTTTCTGTATACGTATAATAACTGACTTTTTTTTTCTTTTTTTTTTTTTTTTTTACACTATAAATTTTATTGTCAAATTTTTAGTATTTGTAAAATATTTCCTCTCTTTCATTGGTATAACAATATTTAAGCATTATAAATAGCAGAATAAAATACGTTTTTATTTTTTTTCGCATTTTTATCGCTATACTTTAAAAAAAAAATCAAAAATTATGTGTATTGTTGTTAATTGTAGCAAGATGTAAAGCCAGAAGTGGGAGCTAGGCTGACATACAATGAAGTGACACACGGTGGACCATGTGGAGTAGTTGAAGGACCAAGTACGATATGCACGTCAGTGAAGTGTGAGTGACGCACGCATCACTGTCACGCCTCACGTCCATCAAGTCACGTCACGTCACTAGACACTTCATTTACATCTAACGGAGCTTCTCAATTACTTTATTATAAACTTAACAATGTAATGATTTGTATAAGTTATAGCAAAACATGTAGTATAATAAAACATTTATTGACTTATTTTACATTTTATTATATTATATGCATTACTATAATGCTACTTTACAGCAATATTAATACGCATAGTTATTTATTCCGTTATTTCATTTATACAATATAAATATGTATGATTTTCTTATTTAAGTATATATAAGAATTAATATTGATTTATATATATCTATCTATAGACTTCATTTTAAATAAATGTGTATTTTAGTATAATGCAAAGGTAGGATTCAGGAAATGCATTTCAAGCATGAAGTGTTTATGCTTATTAATCTTATTAGGAGTACGAGCTATCAATATATAATTCAGTTCAATATGAAATATTCAGGCTTCCAGAATTTTAGATCTTTCTTTTTCCAGTTCTATTTAAATACTAAAATTCTCTCTCTCTCTCTCTCTCTCTCTCTCTCTCTCTCTCTCTCTCTCTCTCTCTTCTTTTGCTTTTTAAAAAAAAATCATTAGTGTTGACTTTCCTTCTATCTACGTCTGATAGTATCAAACTTTGGAGCATCATATTATTTTAAATATTATAAATTACGTAATCTAATAACTTAACACTTCTGTAGCCTCACAAATAATAATAAATGGTTTTTATTAGAGGCCAAAAAAGGTACAAACCCACTTACATGGTCCTCTGACTTTCTTAGAAACAATTTACAATAGTCAAAGTATTTCTTCATTACATCCAAATATTTTATACATAATTATCGAATATTCACATAGGAGAATATATTCTGTAATTAATTTTTACATATGGAATAGTATTAGAGAAATATAAATTCAGTCTTGTATATAGGAGAAAATTGTTTATAACTTACAAACTAGGAAGAAAACTTGTAAAGTAAACAACCCCACTATATTAATTTCTATTGTACACCTGTATTTCATGACGTCATGAATTCCTAAAGTTGTCTACTTTATAGTTTTTTAACCCCAGATTGTGAGGATACAAGGGTAATTGAGGGAAATAATATGTGTATGTTATGTTCCATCTCATGATTTTTACGTTTTTTATTTGATTTTTTGAGGTCTTTTTTTTTTTTTTTTTTTTTTTTTCAATTGTTAATTTTGTGACAAGTATAAAATTTCCCCAACATTAACATCAATATAATATTATACTCATGACAAGACAAGTTTTTGCGATTATTCGATCTCCAGGAGAAGGGAAAAAGTGGCGAATCCGGTAAGACGATAATGTCTTTGAATGTGTACACTGTACAGTATACTGTTATAGGGAAAACTTATAACCTCATATCTATTTCTTTATACGTAAAACAATAAATAAATATGACTAAATTTGACCAATAGTAAAGCTAGCTATAGCTATTGTATCTAGCTTTCATACACATTTTATTTCGCATAAAAATACATTAGCAAATACGGACAAAAATCATCGAATTTAAACTTAAGAATCACGTAAAAAAAAACTAGCTATTTCTTCATTACAAAATTATTGAGACATATAGAAAAAAATTGCAATAAATTATAATTTTTACAAAATTAAACTGAATTGGCATTAAATGATATCTAATTACATCTTGCTTATACTTTCATTAAAATTCTATGAACTTGTGCCTGTACTGTAAGTATACTTCTTATTATAATCGTGATTTTTGTGACGTCATATATCTTGGACAGTGATAAATTAATGTAAGATTCGTGCATCAGGTAAAGTAAAGCACATGCACATTGCATTCACGATTTAATGCGCGCGCAACTTTGCAGTAATGTACAGATCTATTTCACATGACATGACTAGTGAAAGCCTGAACGTGATGATCTTATTGTTGTACTGAAGAGAGAGAGAGAGAGAGAGAGAGAGAGAGAGAGAGAGAGAGAGAGAGAGAGGTCATTAGTGTCAATTAAAATTATATAAAACAACGTTATCAATTATAAAGCATCTGCTTAAATCTTTTTATATACATGAGAAATGTTTACGTAATGTTAGATATAATTGAATTCTCTCTCTCTCTCTCTCTCAAAGCACGAGGCACATAAGATAAGTAGATGGCTTAGGGCTTAGATATACTAAAGAGAATAAATATCGTTATTCATTTTTTTGTTACTTTTCGATTGATTTTATCCTTGAAGTTAAATTTTGCAAGCTATTTGAACAATGTAATTTTCAAATTTTGACTCGCAGTACACGTCTCCAGCTGACCAGTGCTAGATGAACTACAGTATATGTAATACAATGAGGGTTCTCGCTGAAAAGTAGTGGTCAGCTGGAAACGTGTATTGCGGGTCAAAATTACGCATTAATCGAGATCGGGCAACAAAATATTAAAATAATAATAATAATAAAAAAAAAATTAAAAAATGAAATTTTCCTTGGTATACCTAAAAGTCATCTATTTACATTTCTTTTCAACGGGAATCTTCTTCGGATTACAGACAAATTATAAAACATCCCAAGTTACAATTTTTAAGAGGAAACATTATTGTTATGATTTCTATATTGAAATTGCTCTTTGATAACTAATAAAGTAGATAAAGTACGGAAGGAAGGAAGTATTATTGGAATTGGATATTGCGATTTTTGTATAATCCGATTGCTAAGTCATTTAAATTAACTTCCTTCATTCATAACACGGGAAATATTTTCAATGTAGGAAGTACCGCTCAAAATATATGACGCTCTTTAGTTTTGATTTTAGCTGAATTTTTATTTTATTTTCGCAGTTTAATATAATTGACTTTTTTTTTTAGTGAACGTATTACTTACTCGATCCTTTTTCTTACTGAAAAATGAAATTTGATTTCTTACTTTGCAAGAATAAAATATTTCAATCAGAAAACATGTGTAGAGTATATAAATATTTTAAATCCCTATAATTATACAAAATGCTTTGATTGTGTAGTACGTCAAAATACGAGTACTTTTTAAATGCTTAATCTCTAGTATTGAATTTTGTATAACTTAAGGTACTCTCTATGTATTAGAGTTTGTTGTATGTTGTATAATACACATAATATTAAAGGCGTAGAACACCTTGAACAAAAAAGTTGTGTAATATCCTAACAAACCTAAAAATCAACGTTGATTTGGCCGAAGTCATTGATTTCTAATTTATTTTCCATTCACAAAATGCCACTGGCGGTCACTGACGTCACAGCTCGCTTGTTTTACGCGCGCGTAAACCGGGCGAACTGTGACGTCAGTGACCGCCAGTGACATTTTGTGAATGGAAAATAAATTAGAAATCAATGACTCCGGCCAAATCAGCGTTGATTTTCAGGTTTGTTAGGATATTACACAAAACTATTTTGTTCACGGTGAGACAATGTTTAGTGATTATAACCTCTACTACTTTGTATACTCACTTAGTATAATATAATGCAACCTGAGTGCTGACGTTGAATGAATTGTACTACAATTCAAACTCACGTTTCCATCGTCAAAAAAGATCATAAATTAACTTTTAATTAATCACGGTTATAAAGAACAAATAATGTTACAAATATGTTGGTTTGAAAAACTATATCAGATAAGTGGAAAAAGATCTCTTGGAATTTTGTTAGAAAACAACACTCGATGTTTACAGTAAAAAAAAAGAGTTATAATTTCACTAAACTTGCGCACGATTTGTTACTGTATAAAATAAATATTTGAGAAATAAATATGAGCTGCAATTTATTATTAGTCTAACTGTTTATATCAAATCTTTATTTTTTACATTTAAAGAAAATAAAACTTCTATCTCACGACCTTACATATGCTAGACATTTAGATTACTTTTTATCACCTTTCTGCGCAAATGTTGCGTCCATTTTATAAACTTTAACCTCTTTTTTATTACTAGTACAGTTTGTTGGCAACATCATGAAATTTAAATTACATTAAAGATATAGTGTATATCAGGTAGAAATTTCTTCATGGAATTGTAGCAAGCTTGTTTTAAAATTAAATGTAAATGTATTTAAATGTTTTTGACTTTTGATGCTCCTAAAAATGAAAATACAAAAACTGATGAAATCTCACTTGCACACAGAAAACATAAATTCAAGAAATTATTCAGTTACATAGATGTAACTCTGCAGTACAAACCAATAACTTAAAAAAGTATAAGGGTTGTATATAGATGGCTTGTATTTAAGAATTTAAAAAGAAAAGTTCAAAACTTTATGATACCATTGAAAAGTTAATAGTAACAGCTACCTATGATAAAATTTTCAGAACCCGTGACCATCAGCTAAGAGAGAAAATAATTATTGAAATTAACATGAGATCTTATGGGACTAAAACTTCAAAAAATCATAATTTAAAATCTAGCATGGTGACCCCCCAATTTTTTTATATTTTTGAAGATATCATACCCTAATGTATTACTGTGCAAAATTTTATATTTTTTTTTCTTAACAAATTTTTAGTCAAATCCTGCAGTAGCTGATTTCCCGCCTTAAAAAGTAACTCGTTAGTATAAATTTCTTCAGCGGTAAAGAGTTAGCTATTTAGATTTTAAAAAACTTTGTATAATATCTAACAAATTTATTATAAAAAAGGTATATAAATAGTAACTTTTCAGATACCTATTTTCGTGTATAATAATATATCGATATGATTGTGATTATATTTTATCATTCAAAATTACTTGTTTTTCCCACAAAAATAAATTTATATTTAGAGCAAGTTTTTTTTATTATTACCATAATCGTGTGTACACCGCCCACAAAGATAAAAAAATAAAATAAAAATAGTTTAAGGGGTCGTGATTATAAGTGCTAACTCTTTTTGCACATTGTATATAAAAGGTAGGAAATTATCTGAGATTTAACACTAAATTTGCATAAGCACAGTTTTTTTTCTCCTTTAAATATCTATGTTGTAATAGATTTTAATTGTCTAATAATAAACTGTATCATGATAAAATTGAATTAAAGATTAAAATAAAGTAATTATAAAAAGCATTACCAAATAGTGAAAGCATTTGCTACACGGACGGAAGTATATATGCCACGAAAATTTCATCATTTAATCTCCTCTGTTTTCAATTCAAGTACCGCACTCTATAAAAACACGACAAAAGATTTTTTTTTTTTTTTAAATGGCTTACTTTATCTCTCGGTACGTGAGCTTGTATCAAAATTTAAATGTTTAATAAAAATTGTTATGAAATTTTTTTGTCCATCGAGATAATTGAAATTTACAGTTGTCGTGTCTTTTAGATTTAAATATAAAATTATAATAACACATTTTATTGTTTGTTGATTGATTGATTGATTGATTGATTGATTGATTGATTGATTGATTGATTGATTGATTGATTGATTGATTGATTCATTCATCTTTTTATGCTTTAATTTTCTCTATACTTTATTAATTTATACGTAGATGTATAATTAAATTCACATTTAATCTTAAAATAATTTCATAACAAATTAATTAAAAATAATTTATTCCTTGAATGTTAATTACATACGGAAGCATACCATAAAGTTATTTAATTAAAATTACATATTTCTATGTTATTTTATTTTACAACTTCAATTACGTAAGGTAAATAAATAAAAGCAAGTGTTTTTCCTTGAAATATTTCTATTTACTTTACAAGTTAGCATGGTACTCAATGTTAAGTGTTTGTAAACAACAACTACTAATCACTGAACACAAAAGTAAACAAACCTTACAACTTGACAAAAACAAAGAATTAAAAAAACAAAGGATATTTATGACAATTCAGTTTTTATGCTTAAAATCGTACTTTTTAGCAGCACAAAATAGTATGAATGGAAACATTATTGATACCTTTTCCTTTTTATAATAAAGCAGCTATGGTTCTGTATCTTTTTAAAAAATATAAAAATATATTTTATTATTATAACAGAGATCCAATTGGTATGGCATCATGATAATGACTGACTTTCACGGGATTATTTAAATAGACAAAGTTATCTGAGAGCATTTTTGATGTCACGATTGAGTCCAATCCTATATATACCTTGGGTATCCAAATTTTAAAGTTGCAAGTCTGTAGCTTTATTGGTTGAGGATTGTTTATAAGTTTTCACACCACATCTGCCAGCAATTGAGACCTGACAACAACTATGGGTCTGGACCATATATACATATCGACGGCTACGCGGCTAATGTGATCATCAGAACATCTCGCGCGCACACACAATCTGACTTTCAGACTTCCTCGCCGCGCCACACAATCTGACTATCAGATTTTCTCGCGATTCGCACAATCTGAATATCAGACTTTCTCGCGATTCGCACAATCTGAATATCAGACTTTTTCTCCGTTCGCACAATCTGAGTATCTGACTTTCTCGCGCTTTTGCTGTAAAAAATATAGTTAGTTATAATGTACGGTACAAAATAATAATAATAATAATAAATAAACATCTTTTAATTTTTTTAATTTAAATGTCATTAAAAACAATTATTATTCGTAATTATAATAATAATAAATAATATTTCTTGAAAATTGAATACTTGATTTTTATACGGATTATATATATGATTATGATACTTTATAAATGAATTACATATATTATCTTGCTATAATTTTGTTATTATTTAAAAACAAATTATTTTAATCGATTTGTTTTTTTCCTAAAAAATGATAACCTAATAAAATAAAAAATTACAATTTGAAAATTTCAGAGACTAAAGATTTAATAATGCCGAAATTATTTCTTAATTAACTTTTTAAATAATTATGCTCTCTAATTGATAAATATTAAATAAATAATGTAAAATAGTTTTATATACCTACAATGACATTTTAGTTAGTAATGTAATATTTTTACATAAAAGAGACAAAAAAAAACTCCGACTTCTCTTTCAATCAAACAGGGCACAGTCAAAAATATAAATATAAGAGTAGGTATAATAGTAAATAGTACAAAGTCTAATAGCTCTATTTTATAAGCAAAATAAGCGTTTCATTCAGTTGAGGTCTGTTCATCAGTCAGTGCAGTTCTAGTGAAGCTATTCTTTTAGCTTAAATTTTTTTTATACAAGTTGTACATTAAATTAAATTCTGTGGCATATGCATGTTAATTAATAATATAATAATAAAGAATGAAATCAAAAATACATATTGCAAAATCAATTGTGTTATTTTATGTAACTTGTGAACTAAGTGTTAAAATATAAAATTATTAATTAACTGCTACTATTTACATATAAGTTATTAAACAACATGACCTTCATGGGGTAAGTCATCATAAAACTGTCTGATAGTCACTTTGTGCGTGAATGTCTGATAGTCACTTTGTGTAAAACGACATAGTCAGATTGTGCAAACGGCGAGAAAGTCTGATAGTCAGATTGTGCGAATCGCGAGAAAGTCTGATAGTCAGATTGTGTGTGCGCGCGAGATGTTCTGATGATCACATTAGCCGCGTAGCCGTCGATATATTACTTATTTTATTTTTGTTTTTACACTTTTAATAATATTATAAATAATGGAGTAAAGGAAAAACAGTATAACGATTAAACACCAAACACATATAGTATATAGCAGGGGTGTCAAACACGCAGCCCGCGAGGTCATTTTTTGCGGCCCGCGGAACCTCCAATTAAAATAAATTGACATTTAATAAAAAATATATAAAAAAAATTAAAAAAAAAATTTAAAACAAAAATTGTGTAATTACAGTTTTAGTCCCACCTTTTCATAGTTTTAATATTAACAAATTTAATATTTTCAATTAAACATATATTATTTGCGTAAAAATCAACAGCCACGCCCCTTTTTTGAAAATTTTTTCGTCTCCGGCGAGGCCCTATCCACCCCTCATTGAAAGTCTGCGGCCCGCAAATGATTTCTAAGGGCGGATTTGGCCCGGCATGCAAAATGAGTTTGACACCCCTGGTATATAGAATACGACTGTTATTCTAATAATGAGAAGAAAATACAATAAAATTATATTTAAAAAATAATTATAAATTAAATAATTTGAATGATATTAACATTCCAACATAAAAAAAACGCCTGTATGTATATTACAGGTATTATTGTTATAATACCTAATTATTACCAGGCTAATATTTACTAAATTGTATAATATACAGGATTGATGTACAGTACTCTACCTATTAATTAATATAGTAAATTTTCTCTTGTATGCAATTATAAGATAATGGTTCCAAAATGCTTAAAGATAGAAAATTAGTTGAAGTATCAATATATTGTTGAAGTGTAACATATTATATTGATATGATGTTACTGTAAGCTGTAAGCTACAAATGTCTAATAAATAATAATAAAGTGCATTTTTTTCTACCTGTGATTGGTTCACCGATAACACCTATTAATAAAATTTAAAAAGTAAAAGTGCACTTAACTATATCTTTAAGTTACAATTTGCAATCAGATTAAAAACTAATGAGAATTATATCACTGAGTGCATATATATAATAATAATATGAATGCAGTTGCATTGCTTGAGGCAGGCGTGAGTTGCATTTAAATATGCATTCAGCGTGCTGCACGATGCATCAGTGACATAGGTGAACTTTGACCCCGATATTAAGTACCATCAAGTTATATCTTATATAATTATATAATGAGAGAGGAAAGAAGTTTTGCACCTTAAGAAATAATAAACGTTAAAATATATATTCTCAATGTTCATATATAAAATTGAATTAAATTATACACTTAAGTTTTCTATTGTTTTTAACTTCATTATTTTCTTAATGGAATTAACTTGTTTTTCAAAGAAATTTTAAAACTTTATGTGTAGTCTGTGAATTTGTCCTTTTTTTTTTTTTTAATTCATTTGAATTATATTTAATTCACGCATACAGTTATATTGTTTGAAAATTGTGTTTTCTACGAAATAAACAATCAAGTGAATTATATAATAATAATATGTGGTATAATGTAACAATACTCTGTAGTAATTGTTATATTATATAATATTGTCGTGTGTTTTTAGAAACTGTAGTTTGTGCACTGAAAAAAAAAATACGACGAGTTTCAGTAACGTTTAAAACTAATGTAAACGTAATTTAACTATTATGTTATCTTATAATGTAGAGGGATGAATAAAAATATATGTTAAAATAACAGGTATACCAAGATAATAAATAAAATAATTTCATATTCCGAGAGTTTTTTTATTCAGCTTTTTAAAATCAATTTAATAACTTTAAGCCTAGACATATATACGTATAGACGTATATTATGTCTATGACTTTAAGTAATAATTAAAAAAAAAATTTGTGATATTTTGTATATCAAATTAAAAAAAAACAAAAAAACAACAACAACAACAAACAAAGGTACTTAAACAAATTGTGCTGAAAATGAACTAGCATAATAATTACGTGTTTATTTTTTATTAAATTCGTAATTTATGTGGTATTTGTGTCATTATTGCATAAATGATGCTATATCACATCAGAACAATACATATAAATAATTATTCTGTCCAACATACTATTTATAATATGCTAACATTGTTATCTTTACCTTTTAGCAAATATATTATGCTGTATTAAACAAATTGTGCTGAAAATGAGATAATATAATAATTACGTATTTACTTTTCCTGCGTATGTATATAGACTATATTATAGTTATTGTTATTATTCATAAAAGCATAAATTATATTTATTTATTTTTCCGTGTATATCCTAACAGAATTAAAATAAATATTTTAGTTGTGCTATAAACAGATGTTGGCCTGTAAACAAATTTTATAATAATAATAAATTACGCACTTCTAGTAAATCCTCATGGGATGGGCTTTGTTATAAATATAATAACATAATATCTTAAATAACCTTTGTCATAATATGAAGAAAATTAAAACAGAGCTAAAATCTATGTCAAATATTACAACATAATTTAAAATGCTAAAATAACAATGATAATAAATGCGTCTATTTAAAACTTATTAAAATTGTATATATAAAAAATTAACTGTTTACAACACGCTGTACACACGTACATAAATAAGTACATCGTAATTATGCTAGTTCAATGCAACAAAATTTATACATTATATATTGTATAGAGATTATACAGTACTATATAAAACAGAACAGTTGAGAAGTTCAGCATAATTACTTATGTTACTACAAAATAGCAATATTTGTGCTCTATACAATATAGCAATTACTAAATTTATTATTCCGTGTAGTTGGGTTAAATTTGCAAGTTTAATGCTTGATTTAGCCCAATTAAAAGTCATTATTAATTACTATTAAAATGAAATAATCCAGTAAATTATATATGAATTTTATTTTTTTAAAAAAAAAATATTTATTTTTTCATTTTTACAAACTTGGCAATAAAGTTGTTAAATCAATGCTTCGTTATGGAAAAACGACTCTAATCACTTAATTTGCAAAAATGCAAGTGTTTAATTGAAATCCCCTGCAAAGCTATAACACATTCTTCCACAAACTAAAAAGCATAATAAGTAAGTAAGATATTTTTCTCTCACGTTCCCATGGTACTTAAAAAAATGATTACTAAACAAATATTAAAACTTTGAGTGTAAATACTTAACGTTCCATTCACATTTCTAAAAAATAAATAAACATTAAAAATAAACTTCAAAAGAAAAATATCCAAGAAAATTATGACTTTGAAAATGACTTTTAAAATCAGTGAACTTGAAGTAAAAATAATTTACTAATGTGTCAATTTATTGTGATTTTTAATGCAATTTGAATATAACTTTGTATTAAATAATATTAATGCATCACAGCTATTATATTTTGCTTTTTAATTATTGTTCTTAAAATGCAATAAAATTATGTTTTTTTGCATAACAAATTACATTATATATATAAAATATTGTAATTATAGAGCATGAGGAAAAAGTAATTTGAAAGTGCAATTTAATTGAATTTAATCTCTCTCTCTCTCTCTCTCTCTCTCTCTCATCTCATCTCATCTCAACAGACATGTTCGTTTTTCATGCTCTGTTTTAAAACTTTTGCTTTATTGAAGAATAAAAATCTTTGATGTTGCTTTTATTATTTTTTTCTGTAAATCGTACAATTTTTTTAGTAGATATAAATATTTGAATTATTCATAAAATTTACATATATTATTCTTTTCATAAAAGGAAAAAGAAAATCATTTGGAACAAATGTGGCATATTATTATTCATGCATGGGTAAGTAAATATTTTGAATAAAAAATAAAGCATTCAATTTTAGATTAAATGTTATGCATAAGTTGAAGCATGGTTAATCTCATATAATAATAATATAACACGAGAAAATAAAGTTTTCATAATTTATTCTGCTGTATTTCAAAGTAACACGCTTCTATACAAAATATTTTGTACTTTGAAGTGTACAACTTTACTATGTTGTACAAAAAAAAAAAATTAATAATAATAGTAATAAAAACTTCTTTCTAAGTGGTGTAAAATAACTTTGTTGTACAGCAAAGTGACAGTTGTATCTTCCTAAAGTGATCTTTTTAAATGATAAACAATGCTTCATACCGGCGGTGACTAGCACCAACCAGAGGAAAGCTAGAAAAAGGCACGGTACCTCTAATTTAGCATTGCGCTTATGGGAAGAAACTTCATTTTTTTTTTTTTTTTTTTTTTTTGTTGCAATTTTTGAGAAAACTACAGCACCGATTCTAGAACAATTTAAATGTAGGATACTAGGCATACTTTAACGTGTTTTAAGACTTTTTTTTTTTAATTTGCATTGCCGGTAAAAGAAGCATGAATGCCACAATATCATACATATAAACAAGAAAAAGAAAAAAAAAATAAAATAAAAGGTGCACCGAAAATACTCCGAAAATATGAATATCTTGCTCAATTACGACCAGAATATAATTATCGAACATAAATAGATAATAAGAGATAACCAGTATTGGAAGAAAAAAAAGAAGAATAAAAAAAACGTGCTTGCATATATATAAGAAAAATATTTCTTTATGCATTTTAAGTAGCTTGCCTCCCTGCCTCGTCTTTCTTCTTTATGAACGTCAAGTTTTCTGTTATGCATCTTATGGGCGTATTTATATTTATATATATATGTATGTACCATATTTTTATGACATTTTAATACCTTCAGTCAAAGATATAAAAATATTATTATACTTCCAATGTTACGAAACAAAAATTCTTTCTGCCTGTCTCTACCATGTATAATACCGTGTATAGATATGTAATGTGTATTATAATAAGCTTCACTTCGATACGAAGACGAGAATGTAAATGAATTTTTAACTGAAGCGAGACCACTTTTTTTGAATTGTGTTTCAAGTTAATTATGTCGCATTAAATTATGCAGAGGTGAGATTTAAAATTAACATACTGTACCCCAGCAAGTTGATATAATGCATGTAATTTGAGATTTCTGTTTTCATATCTCAGACAATCGCGTGTTGAAACTTGACAGAAAAAAATAAATAAATTTTTAAAGAAAATATAGATCAAATTTCTTTGATTAATTAGTTAATAATAAAGATTATTAAACAAGTAATTAAAAAAATGATGACTAATTAAGTAAATAAAGTTTATATATAGGTAAATGACAGTAAATAGAAAACAGTAGGAGAGTGTAAATTTTGCAACAAGTATTATTGGTTTACATTAAATTCTAATTCATAAAAAGAACCTAAAATTAAAAAAAAAAAATCATTTCTCTACCGCAGTGATTGTTTACTCACTACCAATACCAATAGTGCATCTCTACTAGTGAAATGTGGTAGAGAGTATACTCTAATGTTTACAGAGAACCCATAATATAATACCTTATGTACTAATCATACTTACATCGACATTAAAACCTCTACAAAATTAAATATTTAGTAAGAATACACTCGTGCTTTGACATATCTAATCAACATATTATTTCGTATAGGTACTCTGTAAACATTTGTGCATTGTAAGTAAACAGTTGCTTTCTGAGTGCCCGATTAAAGTACCGATTGATTGCCGTATTAACAACTATATTTTACTTGATTGAAACAGTATTTATTTGCCTATTCCAAAGAGAGAGAGAGAGAGAGAGAAAGACAGAAAGAGACAGAGACAGAGAGAGAGAGACAGAGAGAGAGAGAGACAGAGAGAGAGAGACAGAGAGAGAGACAGAGAGAGAGAGACAGAGAGAGTGACAGAGAGAGACAGAGACAGAGACAGAGACAGAGACAGAGACAGAGACAGAGACAGAGACAGAGACAGAGACAGAGACAGAGACAGAGACAGAAACAGAAACAGAGACAGAGACAGAGACAGAGACAGACAGAGACAGACAGAGACAGACAGAGACAGACAGAGACAGAGACAGAGCCAGAGCCAGAGAGAGAGACAGAGACAGAGACAGAGACAGAGACAGAGACAGAGACAGAGACAGAGACAGAGACAGAGACAGAGACAGAGACAGAGACAGAGACAGAAACAGAAACAGAGACAGAGACAGAGACAGAGACAGACAGAGACAGACAGAGACAGACAGAGACAGACAGAGACAGAGACAGAGACAGAGCCAGAGAGAGAGACAGAGACAGAGACAGAGACAGAGACAGAGACAGAGACAGAGACAGAGACAGAGACAGAGACAGAGACAGAGACAGAGACAGAGACAGAGACAGAAACAGAAACAGAGACAGAGACAGAGACAGAGACAGACAGAGACAGACAGAGACAGACAGAGACAGACAGAGACAGAGACAGAGACAGAGCCAGAGACAGAGACAGAGACAGAGACAGAGACAGAGACAGAGACAGAGACAGAGACAGAGACAGAGACAGAGACAGAGACAGAGACAGAGACAGAGACAGAGACAGAGACAGAGACAGAGACAGAGAGAATCTAATGGAAAATAACAATTACAACAATTAATGGCAACTTTTACATTTTCTATACCGTATGACATTTCTCTGCAATTTATGACATTTTTTACGATGCTGTAATTTAATCGATAAATGTACTTAGGAAGTTGAACATTATTTTAACACCTACTCTATATTATACAGTTATATACTTTATATATACAAAATTAATTAATTAAAATATATAATACTTTGACCTTTATCTTTATGTCAAGAAAGAGTTCAATGAAATGAAATGTCCAGATAATGTCAAGGTGTATGTGAAGTACCGTATATTTTCTAGTGCAGTCAGTGTACATCGGCTTTGTGATTGCTTCTTATTTCAAAGGAGGTATTCAACTTTGAGAATAATAATCTCTTTCATAACAGATTGAGAAGTCATGCAATTGAATTAAACCATCAAGTCATCGTTTTTTTTTTTTTTTTTTTTTTTTTTTTTTTTGAACTCGCATTTGTTGACATTAATAATATAATTTTAATTTAATTTCTATACCTTTGTCAGTCTTATACACATTGTATATCCCAGTTACTTTTAATGCTTAATATAATGTATATAAAAGAATTAGATTCTATGTACCGTAATATGATTCAATTTCAATACACTTTTTGTTATACTAGATTAATTATTATTTTAGACTTTAAAATATATACTTATTAAGATTTTCTTATGTAACATTTTGTAGTATAGAACAGTTCAAGTTACAATACAAAACACATTTATATTTTATAATAACGTTATATGAGTATTTATAGCTGTTTCAGTTTTATGTTGCTATGGATTTGTATTTTGGAACAATTTATTATCAACAAACTTAAAGAGAGCCCCAAAAATTAAAATCAAAACCCTTAAATTCATGATACAGGATAATATTATGTATCTATCTATCTATTCATACACATATTATATCCCTCAACTCTTCTGTAGTCTTACAAACAGGTGTTAAAAAAACTGTAAAGTAGGCAACTTTTAGAATTCATGACGTCATTAAATCCAGATTTGCAATAGAAATTGTAGTGCAGGTTGTCTACTTTACAAGTTTTCTCCACAGTTTGAAGCCAGGATCTTTATTCGTAAGAAATGTGCCCTCTTCTTCTCACATCTTTACTGCAATTTATAGCTTATATAAGAGGGGGTGACAATTTAAATAAAAAATGTGAACTTTTTATTAGGGAGTTTTCATTTTAGTCTTTTTTTTTTTTTTTTTTCATACTTGAAATAATAATTATTGAAAAAACTTAATTTTCCCAGTTTAATATAAAAATGTATATTTGACACGTTTAATTTACATTTTATAAATAATAATACACCTTAACTTCTTTCAATTTTCTATAGCAAAGTTTTTTAAATATTAATATTGCAGCTTCAATAATTACTATTTTTAACAACAAGAATTCAACACGGAAAGAATACAGATTACTTAATTTATGCTGCATTTATATCATTCTAGCATAATTGGTGCTAAATGGGAACAACATAATATTTATGCTATGTAACATTTATTATGCAGTATAGCATAAATTATGCTGTATTAAACAAATTGTGCTAAAAATGAGCTAGCATAGTTATTACGTATGTACTTGGGTTGGGTGTGAATTAAACATTCAATATATACGCAGGTTTGATGATGCTTTGATAATATGTTGTTTCTAAATACAGACATGTCTCATACATTGGAGGTATTGCTTAATTTTACATAATGGCGTGTACTTGCCACATTGATCTCCTTAAAATATGTTATATGAGCTAAATAATAAAATAAAAATAACTCAAAATTTTCAATCTCTTTTATACAATCAATCAACTTTTATTTACAAAACAATTAAAATTGATGCCATATATAATAAACAAAAAAAAAAAAAAATCGAAAACTGAAAAAGCAGTTATGCAATTTTTTAATAACAAAACAATAAAATCTCTTAACACATTCCATAACTTTATAAGGAAATCTTATAGATATAATAAAAAGAAAATTTATAAAATATAAAAATGTATCACAACACCTACAATTGAGTGAAATTTTGGTTGATCTATTGCCTAACAAACAACACAAAAATTATAACAAATGCGCTTGATTGTGTCACCGTATACATAATAATAAAATATATTATATTATAGCGGTGCATATGAAAAATGCATTCAATTCTATAAAATAACGTTTAGGGCGTGACTGCATTCAATTGAATGCAACTCCTTTCCTCTCCTGCATTCTTTGCATTTCAAAACTTAATATTTCAAAGTCATTTCTTCATATGTTATTATATATATATATATATATATATATATATATATATATATATATATATATATATATATATATATATATATATATATATATATATATATATATATATACAGTGCTGTAGTGACAATTATTAATATTAAAATCATTAATTAATACTTTAATCTCAATGTTTAATTCAATTTAATATGAATAAATTATATACCGTTGGTTGTAAAATACATATTTAAATACATGTTTGTTGCTATTTTTTACATGTCATTTATTTTCAATTACCATTTATATAATATTTTTTATCGTTCTATGTAAAGTAATTAAAGTTCTCCTTCTCTCTCTTAAAATGGTAAAAAAAAAAAGTATAGAGTTCATTAAAGGTAATAAAATTATTCTGGATACAAAAAAAATGTGCGTAAAAATTTAATTAACGTTAAGTTTGAGATAGCAGAGATGAGAGAGAGAGAGAGAGAGAGAGAGAGAGAGAGAGAGAGAGAGAAGCAGTGAAGCCAACGAAAGTGACGAGTTTTTCTTCTCTCTCTCTCTCTCTCTCTTTCTCGCTCTTAAGTTCATCGCTCTCTTCAACTGTCAACAATGCTCGACTGAATTCAATTGTTGAACCATTTTTGTCACTCCATTATATTGTTAAGTTATGGCGTAATATCATTCCTACCAGGGGGCTGATTCTGTAACTTTGTTGCAAAACGATCGTTTTCAAAAACGATTCCGAGAATCGGTTTGTTGATTCCGAGACCAAAACGATTTGCGTAAACAATGCGATTCTGTAAGCAACTCGGAATGGTCTCGGAATTGTTGTTTACAAAACGATTTTGAAATTTGGCAACACCGCAAAATTTGAATTTTAGCGCGAATATTTTTGAATTTTTTTAACCCTATTGAATTTTTAAAGTTATTTTTCTTTAATATTTATGCATTTTATTTAAAATTTCTTATCGGTAACTAAATTTCAACTAAAATAAGTAAAGTTTATAAAAAATTACACAATTTAATTAACTTTATTTTGGATTAAGTATAATCTTTGCTTTTATTACAACTCTTTGAAATTTGATATTGATGTTTAATGGCTTTTATTTTTATTCATTAAAAATTATTTAATTAATTTGTTTGTATTTTTCTTATTATAATGTAATTTAATATTATCAATTTATTATACCTTTATTGATTAATTATATTATTATTCACTCTACCATCAATATGTAAAGTTGGGGTTCTCTCTCTCTCTCTCTCTCTCTCTCTCTCTCTCTCTCTCTCTCTCTCTCTCTCTCTCTCTCTCTCTCTCTCTCTCTCTCTCTTCTATAAAATAAGGTATTAACACAAAACTACGTAGGATGAAAGTATTATATTGAAATTAGAAGAAACAATTCCTGAAACATTATGAACTATTTTATGTCATGAGCTTTTTAAAATTTTGTTTTCTTTTCCTTTTTCTTTAGGTTTCCTATTTTATAAGATATAAAATAACAATATAACTGCTCGATATATAATATATAATATAAGGATGCTAAACAAAAAAGTTGCGTGAGTATGTAATACAAATTAGTAAGATATTTGTTTCATATTTTATAATTCTATAATTAATAACTCCGCAAAACTCTACATATCAAATTTTATATAAATAATGCTTTCTCCAAAAATTAAAGTAGTAGTGGTTTAATTTTAATTGCTAGATTATTGAATGAAAAAAAAAAATGAAAAAAAAAGGACATTTTAATGCTCGCACAATCACAAATATTTAAGTGTAGTTAAATATTGTTATAGTATAGGGAACGTATAACTAAACTATAATATATGAAAATAAGAAAAGTCAACTAATTTATTATTTAAATATGATAAAAGAGATTAGTGTATGTATGGTTAAAAATTGGAATAATAAAGCATTGGTTCCGTTCGATATATTTTGCGTAATACAACCACGCAGCTACTGCTCGATTTTATAAAGGTCTACATAAAAAAAAAATAAATAAATAAAATGATATTATATTATATAAATAATAAATGATAAGATGAGAGAACTTATGCAAAACGAACCCGAGTGCCTTCGAGAGTTAGCACACGCACTCCTCTCGTATTAATGATTGTGATATTGAGAATGTGCATTTTTTCACGTTACAATCAATGAAGCAAGTCTCATTTCAATAAAAATTATTCGTTTTTTCATCTTGCATCTACGTTTAGCTGCTACTACTTAACGTACGTAACTATTTTTTATATTTGTTGATAGCGATATTGTATAGCAGCTAACATTCAAGTTTCAAACTGTATAACTTCACGTTAATTTATAGTACCGACTGTACCGTACATGAAGGGAAATATTTTTTAAAGAAATCAAAATAATCTTTAGGCGTAGAACACCTTGAACAAAGAAGTTGCGTAATATCCAAACAAACCTGAAAATCAACGTTGATTTGGCGAAAGTCATTGATTTCTAATTTATTTTCCATTCACTAAATGACACTGGCGGTCACTGACGTCACAGATCGCCCGGTTTACGCGCGCTTAAAACAAGCGAGCTGTGACGTCAGTGACCACCAGTGGCATTTTCTAAATGGAAAATAAAATAGAAATCAATGACTTCGGCCAAATTAACGTTGATTTTCAAGTTTAATGAATTAATGGAGGTTGCTGGTTTAGCGCGCGGGGAGATGCGGGGAAAGGTAAGGGTCCTCTAATTTAACGTTACGTTTATGGGGAAAAACACGTTTTTTTTTCGATTTTTGAGAAAACTACTCCACCGATATCGGAGAAATTTAAATGAGATATACTATAAATAATTCTACGTGTTTTTAGCCATAGTCATTTAAAAGCATTTTTTTTAAACCTATAACCTCCATTGAGGTAAATGAGTAAACTTACTATCACCCTTTTTTTTTTTGCACCCCCCCCCCCCCCCCAAAAAAAAGGATTGGAGTTGCTTTCATCGCGCTAGCTCGAGTAAAAAACAAGTTCAAAAAAACAGCTCGAAGTCATGGGATCGTAATATTTGTATATTATTTAATGTTTCTTAAATACGGGACGTATTTGTTTTTCTATTTTTTTTTGTAATAACTTTTTTACACAGTCACACACTGATATATATTAATTGATAGAAAATTAAATGGGGATTACTTTAACTTTAAATATTTTTTATAAAAAATATATAGTTTTTATGGAGAAAATAAAAAATAAGGGAAGCATTTCCTCAAATTTTGATCACATCATAATACATACGTTTTTTGCGCCGTATCACATGATATCGATCTAATTAAGATAAAAGCGCAAACCTACTTTAATCCTAATTGTTTTCTGCAAAAAAAAAAAAAAAAAAGGATTGCCGTTGGTTTCTTTGCGCTAGCTCAATTAGTGAAAAAGTTAAAAAAAAAAAAAAAAAAAACGAAGATACGTAATATTTCAATAGATAAGTTTTTACGATCACGGACGTGACTAGGAGCATTTTTTAATCTTTTTACCTAATTCAGCTAGTAGCGCAATGAAGCCAATTCCTTTTTTTTTTTTTTTTTTTTTTTTTTTGAAAAAAATTAGGATGAAAATAGGTTTACTCATTTATCTCAATAACATCGAGATCATGGCCTATGAGATAAGGCGCAATTAAACATGATGTGACCAAAATGTGACGAGGTACGTCTAGTATATTTAATTATCTCCGTAATTTAATAAAAAATATATATAAAAAAAAATATTTTAGTGATCTCGATTAAATTTCCTATCGATTCGTATATTGCATTGTGTGATTCTGAAAAACGTTATTGGAAAAATTGAATTTAAAAAAAACAGCTTACTTCCCATATTTAAGAAAATCAAAATAACATATATATTATGCAAATGTTACGATCACGTGACTCCGAGCATTTTTTTAAACTTTTTACCTAATTGAGCTAGCGCGATAAAACCAACGCCAATCCTATTTTTTTGTGAAAAAAATTAGGATGAAAGTAGGTTTACTCATTTAACTCAATTATATAGGGATCATGAGATAGGGCGTAAAATACGTGTAAACACGATGTGACCAAAATGTGACGAGGTGCGTCTAGTATTTTTTAATTATCTTTGTTATTTTTAAATATTTTTTATTAAAATTAAAATATTAGTGATCCTTATTAAATTTCTTATCGGTTGGTATATTGCAATGTGGAATTATTGAAAAAAAATCCAATAAAAAACAAGCTTACTTCCCATATTTAAGCAAAAAAAATTATATGCAATTAATTATTACGATCACGTGACTTCGAGCATTTTTTTGAACTTTTTACCTAATTGAGCTAGCGCGATAAAACCAACGCCAATCTTATTTTTTTATGAAAAAAATTAGGATGAAAGTAGGTTTACTCATTTATCTCAATTATATCGGGATCATGAGATAGGGCGTAAAATACGTGTAAACACGATGTGACCAAAATGTGACGAGGTGCGTCTAGTATTTTTTATATATCTCCGTAATTTTTAAATATTTCCAAATGAAATTATTATATTAGTAATTCCCATTAAATTTCCTATCGATTGATATATTGCAATGTGTGATTAATAAAAAAAGTAATTGAAAAAATCGAATAACAAAAAAAGCTTGCTTCCCATATTTAAGAAAAACAAAATAATATACAAATATTACGATCACGTGACTTCGAGCATTTTTTTGAGCTTTTTTTCTAATTGAGCTAGCGTGATAAAACCAACGCCAATCTTATTTTTTTATGAAAAAAATTAGGATGAAAGTAGGTTTACTCATTTATCTCAATTATATCGGGATCATGAAATAGGGCGCAAAATACGTGTAAACACGATGTGACCAAAATGTGACGAGGTGCGTCTAGTTTTTTTAATTTATCGCCGCAATTTTAAAACTTTTCCAAATAAAATTATAATATTAGTAATCCCCATTAAATTTCCTATCGATTGATATATTGCAATGTGTGATTAATAAAAAAAGTAATTGAAAAAAACGAATAAAAAAATAAGCTTGGTTCCCATATTTAAGAAAATCAATAATTACGACTCGCAAAAGGTTCGATTTTGAGTGTGAGCAAAAAATTTACGTTTCACGCCTTTTATATGTATTTCTGTGACTCAAATTCATAAAATTAGAGCTCATAAAATGTTTAAAAGTAATTTTAAAATCCTAAAACATTTTTTTATACACTAATTAAAAAGATATTAACGAAATAAAACGAGTCTCGTTTTCATTCCGAGTGGTCTACACCGCTCGTTTTCATTCCGATCGTTTTGGTTTGTTGATTCCGAGAATCGAAATGAAAAAAAGTTACAGAATCGCTCTGTTTGTTGATTCCGATCGGAATCAACAATAACGATCGTTTTCAAAAACGATTTGTTGAAAACCGGCTTACAGAATCAGCCCCCAGATCTACCGCTGATTTTGCTAATGAGACTTTTATTATACACAAAAACAGCAGGGAACATTTGCAATCATTATAAATTTTATACAATATTTAACTTTGTAGTCTTCTTTTTTCTATTTAAGTAACTTAGCTAATTAAATCAATATAAAATCAATCACAAATAATCAAGAATTTAAAATAGAAATCGGAGAAGGATAATTAGTGTAAAAAATCAACTTTAATTGCATATTAATAGCTTTCAATTATTTGTGACAGTTCAATAAAACGTTGAAAAATTGCAATTGTACAATATTTAAAGTTTTAATTGTCATGTATTTTTTTTTCTTTTCAAAGAACTCGCCCAATTAATATAAAATCAATCAAATAATCAAGCCTTTAAATATAAATCAGACAAGTACAATAATATAGCAAAAAATCAAATTGTCAATATATATAATAGCTTTCAATTATTTGCGATTAGTTCGATAAAAAGTTGAAAAATGAGACCCTTTTTTTTAATAAGTTATATAATTTCTTTTTATATATGATATCATCTCATTTCTTAATTTCAAGTATAATTATAATACGTATTTTTTTTTACTATAATAAATTATATTATATTTCATAGTATATCGATCAGATATAACATATTAAACTTGAATTGTTATTCTTGTTTTTTTTTTGTTATGTGTTGCTTTTTTTTATACAATATAATATAACCAGTCTTGAAAGTAAAAAAAAGTGTAAAAATCACACTTTTTTGTAGAGATGTATAAAAATCATTGACACGCATGGAGTATACGGGCAATGCACTCGGTATAGTGCAAGCGACATGGAGAGAGAGAGAGAGAGAGAGAGAGAGAGAGAGAGAGAGAGAGAGAGAGAAGGTATGCAGATGAGAAGGAGAGTGTAAGTGGTTTATATTATTAAGTTTAGCCAGCCACCACAAGTCAAAGAATGTGGATATATATAAATAAATAAAAAAATAAAAAAAGATACATACATTTTATTACATGAAGTATAAGCTAATGGACGTGTCGCATTCTTAAACTGCATAATAATTTGTCATGATGTCACGTGACCCCATTGCAATGTACTGCATAATATTATATACATAATACATGCATACAATATTCAATTATAGCCCCAGCACACGCCTCGTGTTATGCTGTAATGTAATGTCTTATTTTATGTAATATATATATATATATATATATATATATATATATATATATATATATATATATATATATATATATACACATACATACATACAATCACTGTACATACAAGATTAATATTTTAATATAATAATAATGTGATATAATAATATTAAAATTATACAAAGTGATATTCAAGTTGTAATTTATATGTATAGAAAATTTCCCTGTGTTTTGTATATTATAAATATGTATATTTACATAATATAGAGAGTTTAAAATTGTACATTTTTACATTATCATGTATCCATTAAAGTGCTAGTAATAAAACAATCACACTTCATTTAAAGTATTTTTATAATCTACTTTTTTATTGTAGCTGATTGAAGAATTTAGTTTTCAAGTTCTATAGAGATTGCTCTAAAGATTGTATTTTAATTTTTTATTTAATTTTTCTTTGTCATTTAGCATTCCAAGTTTATATACTCGATATTAATAAGGTGAACAGAATGCTTGATATTTAAAGTTATTAATTGTACAAATTTATATTAACTATTTATATGAAAAAGTTAGCTTGTAGATTCAATTTCACTTTCTTTTATACGATATTTAATAGAAATTTAGGAAATAAATATAATATAATTTGAAACTTGCTCTCGAAAAGGTGATTGCATCATTTATATAAAAGTCCACAACATATCTGAGCTCTAAATAACATATAGACTGTTATCGGAATATAATACATTTTGAGAGTTTCAAAATACTTAGCAATATTTTGAAGAAAATTGATGATTTAGTTTTTCAAATATGCAAGAAATTTAATTTTAACAATAAAGATGAACTAATTTTTCAAAGGAAATATATAGCTATATAAAAACCATGTTTATCCTATGCTGAGCAATGTTATTCATTGCTCCAGTATGGCGCCAAAGTGCATTCACTATGACGTCATTTGCATACGCCTTATACTATACAAAATTTGTATATATACGTACTGTACTTATGTGTAATAAGTACTATATGTGTAATTTCAATAGTTCACAATAAATCTTAAAATTAAAAAAAAAAAAAAAGTAAATTATTGTCAGCCTCCCCCTCCCCCCTCTTTTCCTCATGTAACTATACTTGTTATACCAAAAAGTTCTTCATTAGATGAAAAAAAAAAATAACATTGCATAATTATGCGATATGCTATCCAAAACAGTCACATTAAAATATAGCAAGACTTATGCTGTTATTATAACTGAAATCGAGCTATAGTTGAATTGTTACGTATATATATTTTCAATGTTAAAATGCTTCAATTAACATGCAGCAATATTTTTATTTTCTTGTTGCTCTACCATATAAAATGCCACATCATGACACAAAAGGTTACTAAACTGAAGATTTGACAGTGAAAAAATGTTTAGTTGTTCCTCTTCACGAGCAATTTACCTTCCAAATATAAATTAAATTACTCGGCTCAAATAATAAAAACTTTATAGTCAGATATTTTTGGGACATTCACGCGTAATTTACTCGTTTGATAATTTTTATTCTTAACAATTTTAATATACAACAACAACAAAAACAAAAAAAAACTATACAGTAACTTGTCTTATGTCAAAACATTTTGCATAAAATGTAAAACAATGCTTCTTGCGCAAAGAAATAATAAATTACGTAACTTATGCTGTGATTATGTCATTATAGCATAAATAATGCTATATTAGAAAATCATAAATATTTATGCTGTCTGTAGAATATAATATTTATGCTATTTTAGTAATTTTGAAGAATAGTATAATGATATTATATAGGTTTTGCTGTATTGAATAATACTGTGCTGAAAATAGACTATGGTAGAGACTCGGTTGTTGGCTTGCTAACGGCTTTTTGTTATTTGAATGGAAAAGGTCGATTCCATAGACTTACTATGGTCGATTCTCAATTGTTGGCACTTTGAGAAATATTGACTTCAGTGCATTTTTAATGTCATTATTGAGTCCTAGCCTTTACCCTGGGTATCCAAAATTAAAAAATGTCAATAAGTCTCTAGCTTTATTGGTGGAGGAGATAATAATTCTTGTTAAGTTTTCAATCTGCCAACAATTGAGATATGCCAACAACTGGCTCTGGACCAAATTTTATTTAATTTCTTTTTTATTAGACATTAGTAGCTTACATCAATATAATAAGTTACAATAATTATAGTTAAGTTGCGTCTCGTCAAATTTCTCTAATTTTAAATTACACATAAAAATAATATAGAATAGAAAATAGAATAAAAGAAACTGTGAATACATAAACTCCAACACATTTTCATTAACAATTTTTGTACTCTCATCAAACAAAATTTTAACACTATAATATTCTTTAGAAATTAATATTTTTTTACAAGATTTTTGAACAAAGCATTATTATTAACATCTCTAAGTATTATTGGTATAATTATAAATATATTTATATATTTATATAAATATTTATATATATTTATATTTATATATATTTATAATATTTATAATATAAATTTATTATATTTGTAATTACTACATTATGTAGTTATTTTTTGTTCGTACGGCAGTGAAATTTTTTTTCATTTAAATTTTTCCAAAATCAATGCAGAATAGTTTTCTTGACAAAAAAAAAAAAAAAAAAAAAAAAATCTTCTCCCCATAAGCGTAATGCTAAATTAAGAGTCACTCGCTTTTTACACTAGAGCACCTACTACATCACTACTACTTCATACTACTTCACCTACTACATCACCAGCGGTAACAAGCATTTAATAAATTATCAACCAAATAAGTTTATAATTAATTTAGTAATTAATCAAAATTAAGATGGTAGTGATTAATTGGAAATATTTATTGATTTACGCAACTTCAAAATTAAAATTTCTGCTATTGTATTTTTCTCATAAACCTTTGTGATCACTTTATTAAAAACAATTATTAAAGAATATTAATTACGAAAATTGTCCATTGATGTGTAATTCAACTGCTTTAAATGAAAATGAAATGTTTAAAAATAATAATAAACTAATA
The DNA here is from genome assembly GCA_949318235.1 of Ecdyonurus torrentis. NCBI lineage: Eukaryota > Metazoa > Arthropoda > Insecta > Ephemeroptera > Heptageniidae > Ecdyonurus > Ecdyonurus torrentis. The sequence goes on from OX439129.1 coordinate 51,802,996, forward strand.
CTAAACGGTACAACAGCAATACGGAACTTGTTAGAAATATGTAACGACTTTTTTTTATCTCTAATAAATTAATACAATTTATTTTTGCAGACAATTTTAATGAGTACAAAATAAAATGCTCGCATGGTTTTAAAAAACATAAAATTTAATGTATCGTTAAAATATTTGAACTTTATTTGAAGTTCATGAGAGAATTACTGAGAAATGTCAGTTATATATAAGTTTCTGAAATTATTGTCTTGTTAAAATAATTGTCATTTAATTAAAAAGTTTCATTAAAAAGTTTGTTCAATAAGAAATTTGTTAGAGAAATATTTTATGGAGAGTGTTTATGGTATGGACTATGGACTTTAGTAGACATTTAATGAAGTAGAGATTTAACTATAAAAAGTTGTAAAGAAAGAAAAAAGAATGTAAACTTTTGCAGTGATATACTAGGACATCAAGTGTAAAAAAAAATTGGGGGGTCACCATGCTATATTTTAAATTATGTTGAAGTTTTACTCTCATAAGAGCCCATGTTAATTTAATTAAATATTTTCTCTCTTATCTGTCAGTCACAGGTTTTAAAATTTTTATCATAGGTAGCTGTTACTATTAACTTTCAAATGTAATCTAACAGTTTAGAAGTTTTTTTTTTTTAAATTTTGAGATACAAGCCATCTGAATACAACCCTTAAGCATTTGTTTTTGCGTAACAGAAATATATAATTGTTATTTAAGGTATTTCTATAGATAGGTAATCCAAAGAGAATATCGTTATTCAATTTTCTGTTGCCTTTCAATTTATTTTATCCTGGAAGTTATATTTTGTTGCCCATTTGATCAATGTAATTTGACCCGCAATACACGTCTCCAGCTGACCAGTACTTTTCAGCGGGAATCCTCTCTGGATTACATATAGGTTATCTACTTACATTATTGTTATTAATGTATCATACTTTTCTGCAATATTTTTTTCTTATTTTCATTTATATTTTTGTTATATTGTTATAAATTATTAAAAATGACAGTAACATATATTATTCTAATACTCAGTAAAGTCACGTAGAGTTACCAAATCTTTTTACTTATTATTTCTATTCAAAAAGTTTTAATTACATAAAAATTCATTGTTACAATCGTCATTAGTTTTCTATCGTATAGAAATATATTTTTTATTCTAACAATTGATTTTATTTTTGTTACGAAGTACAGGAACATTTGATATTAATAATGAGATATTAGCGAGACGTGACAAAGCTTGTTCACGACAATTGACATGTGATTGTTGCCACGACAACAATGTGAAGAGAGAGAGAGAGAGAGAGAGAGAGAGAGAGAGAGAGAGAGAGAGAGAGAGAGAGAGAGAGATGCTCTGATATTTTTGTAAGAATGAGTAACGTCGGTAAATAGCGTATCACTTTTATATTGAGCCATCACGTAGCTGGAGCAGCAACAATTTGTGCGTCAATTACTTCATATTGTCTTCAGGAAGTATGGAGTGACGATTGAAACATTAAACTGAAATAATTTTTGTTACATAATTTTTAATATATAGATCAGCAACATTTTCAAGATAATTGTATAAAATTTTGTCATAAGAACGTTTGTTTACAACCTATGATACTATGGCCTAGGGATAAATTAAAATAAATAAATAATAGTCTTTATTGCTCAATCAAAGATTAACAGCAGTTGAATTATACATATAATAATTATAATGTGTTGAACAAATGGCGCAGTCAGGACAATGAGTCCTATCAACTGAACCGGAAATAAATTATCCATTTTTATAGCACCCAAGCTGTTAGAATTATTTACACGCAAAAAACAACAACTAATACTAACAATGTAATAGGTAGAAATATAACCTAGAACACAGGTATTATTATACTACAATAATACCTAATGCAGGTGCACTGTGTATTGTAGTATTATGACTACCTGTTCTAAGTTCAAGTGTACCTATTGCAAAATACAGGTTCATGTACCTGTCATTAGTAGTACTTTTTTTCCGTGTATAATTATATACATTTTATTATAATACACAGTTTGATTGAATAATATGGTAGATATATTTGATAATATTAATAAAAAAAATCTTATATACATGGTTCATTTAAAAATTATTTTGTTTGTCTGTCTGTGTACACATTATAATATGAAATTAAAATGTATGAAATAAAATTTCTAAATCTTATTTTGATTTATTTTACTTAAATTCAATTTGTTTATAAGTATTTATTCAGATTTAGAGCAGACGTCTTATATAGTAATCATGGTCTTAAATATATACTGTACAGTACTATAATATATAATTATATCATTTACCCAATATGCTGTACAGAACATCATACTATAGATACAAAATACATACAATTAATCGTATAAATTAATTTAATAAATTAAAAATTACTGAACAAACTGAGTACAAAAAAAAATTAAATAAATAAAAAAAATTTTATAAAAAACTAAAAACATGCTTAGGAAACAATATCTTAAAGGAATAGCAGTGATCAGAAAATTCAATCTATGCAACCCGCACAACATTTTCATACTAATTTTTGCATGTTTGTTACGTCATAAACATGAATCTTCACGCAAAATGCATACTTTACAGTATTTGCACACTCTCGCGTGGGGCTACATTAACATTCTGGTAAAAATTGTCATTGTTTTGAAGATCCCATTTCGTGTTTATTCATTAAAGAGCACATGTTTTTTTATGTGGTCTATGGCTTTAAACTTTAAACATTAATATATCAAATGGACATTAAATGATCTGATGAATGCTTTAGCTATTCGTAATATAATTAGTTTCCAAGAACCAGCATTAAAGTTTTTTTTTTTTTTTTTTTTTTTTTTTTTTTTTTTTTTTAATACGAACTATTACAAATTTAATACCATTTTTATTTATTATTATTATTTACAATTTCAATTGCAGTGTAAATGTACAAATATTTCGCAATATTATCATCTCTAACGTTATATTTTATGAGAGCAGTAAGTGTGAAAATTTCCGAGTTTTATCTGATTTCTCTCTCCTCGGCCTGGCCTGTGTGTGCAGGATGTTGTACGTGATGTGAGTAATTACATTATTTTATTACGGGAGATTACCTCGGCTCACATGCACGTACATCGAGCGTAGACGTGATAACACTTTATCTAGAAAACTGATAGCAAATAGGAAGTGATGTTTCACACCAAAGAATAACAAGACAAAATAATCATCTTTATTTAATACTCTATTTTTGTCACAGTAAAATTGTGACGCAAAAATATTACTGCACCTAAAAACACGACGTATCAACATTGCTATTTCCTTCCTCTGTAACGTCTTTTAGGGGGGAAAAATAACTATTTACATACAAAATATATTGTTAATCGTGGTTTCACTTCTTATTTTTATCAATGTATCTGAAGTCATGAAAATAACTAAAATAAACATCTTAATTTATTTACTTAGTATTTTTGTTGTATAAAATATACGTAATTTTGAAATTTCTATTTTTTTTTCAATTTATTTGTTTCTAAAAGTTACTTTTTATAATAATTTTTTTTTTCTTGTTTTACTGTATGTCTTACTAAGCCCCCGTATTCGAGAGGACCGTTGAGCAGTGACAAATCGGGTAGCCAGGAAAGGCGCAAGCGCCCATGTTAAACCTGATCTACCCTTTGAGGGATGAAAGGATGTAGAAGGAAGAGGTAGAGTGTTGGTAGAAAGGATTGGAAGGTAGCGTCTGTGGCCTATAGTTAGGAACTGCCCAATTACAATTATTATACGAATAAAAGAAATTCCTATTTTTTTTCTTTTGCATGAATTAAATAAGACGAAATAAGTAATAATAAGAATAATATGAATTAAAGAAGGAGAAAATTAAAATTTATGTGCTAGCTAAATTTCAGTATTTCATAATATCTTATAATTTATACTATATTAAGTATAAGAATCACACACAGCATTCCAAAGTATCAACATTTATGCATGCTTATGATAAAATGCAGCATAAATTAAGTATTGTATATACGTAAGAAAATATTGTAAATCAGTTTTTGTCAAATTTGATACAAAACCGTAAAGCCATTGATTTGTAAATTTTAAATCTTGATTTTTTGTTAGAAATTTCAAGATATTAATTAATAAATAATTAAAACTAATTGATAATATTTTAGCTTTTTAATTAGCTACCAATGACCTTCCATTAGTTAACATAACTATACATTAAACACAAGTTATCTCTTCAAAATATAATAAAAATATTTCTGTAGTCACAAATTATTTTTTTACATTAAAAAATGACTGTTATTGCAGCTCATAAAATAATCCAATAAATAACAATATTTATCGTACAATAAATACCATCCTTATTTTATTATTACATTAGTTGATATTAACAATCATTGCACATAAAACATGCAACTTCTGAGGCTCTTCAACTTCTTATTTTTAATTAGAAAAAAAAATAATAAAAAAGCAATTTTATTTATTGTGTGTGCATATTCTGCTTATTTGTTTTGATTTCAATGATAACTTTTTGATCTATTACTATTAGTCGATGATTTCTCGTTCTCGTGTATCTCTATTAGACTTTTTTTTTTTTTTTTTTTTTTTTTTTTTTTTTTTATGTGAATGAATAAAATTTTATTCAAATCGTTACTAAAAACATAAATTACATTTTACACAAATTGATTTGAAGAAAAATGTACGTAATACTCACAATAATAGTGTTAATATAAGTCGCACTATTATCATAATTATTGTTAGATAAATGGACAAGAAATTACAAAAATTATTTCAGCATGCTATTGAATTTACCACTGTTTATCCTACTGGAGAATAATTCCACTGTTTTTTTTTCCTGTATTAGTTTAGTTTACGACTCGAAGAGTGTAACGTCAAAATTTAAATTTTAAAATGCTGTTTATATATTTATTGCATAAAATTTCATTTGGTGTCTTTTTTTTTTATTTATTTACATCTGCCTGAGAAAGAAAAAAAAAATGCAAAGTAAAAATGAGACCATATTGTACAAAAATCAAAACAAAAAAAGTGACAAAACCCCCCAAAAAATTGCATAAAGACTGGGAGGAAAAATTGTAAATAAGACAGCCAGCTTTACGATTCCTATCACAATCATGGACGTCATGGTTGTTGTTTAATTAAAATTAACTTTAGCATTTTGCCATATATTTACTGATAAAAAAAAAGTAGTAACCCATACAGGAAAAATATTAATACATATACAATTTTAACAGATAACTACTATACATGCGTATTTGCGTATATTATATGTATGCATTTTCAAAAATTGATTTTTTCTTTTATGTTTTTTTTTTTAATGAAAACGATTGTTTATTTATTTATTAGATAATTTATTTATTTATTTATTTATTTATTTATTTATTTATTTATTTATTTATTTATTTATTTATTTATTTATTTATTTATTTATTTATTTATTTATTTATTTATTTATTTATTTATTTATTTATTTATTTATTTATGTATTTATGTATTTATGTATTTACTTACTTACTTACTTACTTACTTACTTACTTACTTACTTACTTACTTACTTACTTACTTACTTATTTACTTATTCATTCATTTATTTATTTATTTATTTATTTATTTATTTATTTATTTATTTATTTATTTATGCTCTATCTATATTAACTATAATACCTTTTTCATCTATACCTTTGTCAACTGCAAAATATGGGAACCCAATAAGAGGTCCAAAAGTAGTAACGTGTACACCTCTATAGACAAATGTTTCCGAACGGAGCTGCGGAGGCCGCTGCGTTTACTCATCGATAGCATAAATATTGTATTTGCGGGGTGCCTTTATTCAAATCGTTCTCAAACTTTTGTCCAGAGGTTTGCACACGTTTTTGAAAATATATTTTACCATCTAAACCTAGCGCGTGTTTTTCTCATAAGAACAACATTATAATTTTAGCGTATGTATTTGAATGTAAATATATCATCATATTTGTGCGTATATAACACCAAAGTAATATTTTCTAACAATATGACCACAGCTTATATGTACTGTATACATTTAAATTAGGTATCGTATTCACTGCAATAAAAAACAATTAGGAACAACCGTCTTTACATTCCTATGTAATTAAACAATAATCCTAAATAAAAAAATGGTTTACACACGTGTATTAAAATATCAGGTACCAATAAAATATAAACAAACAAAATAAGATTTCTTTATGTATAGGTAAAAAAGAAGGAAACAATTATAATTAAGTATTACGCATGTAAATAACTTAGAATTTTCTTTAATTACTTAGAAAAAAAATATATAATTTATCAGGAAAAAAATAGTGTTTCCGTGTGACGCTCAATTTTTTTTTCTTTTGAAGTTAATTTTAATTTCTTCCGTTTGTGTATAAAGATATAGTTGTACATCCCGCAGGTACTCTCTCTCTCTCTCTCTCTCTCTCTCTCTCTCTCTCTCTGACGCGATATTATGTGAATAATAATAACAACATTATCTGCAGCGTAAGAAGTAGCACACAAGCATGTGATTCACAAATTACAAGTAATTTTATAATAACATTACCTTTTTTTATTATTTTTTTTTTCAGTTTTTTTTTTTTCAGTTTTTTTTTTTTTTTTTTTTTATTATTATTATTTAGTTTAAATGATGTTAAATATAAAGTTTATACTACATAATATTTTTTTAGGGAGAAAGTTGTTTGATATTTTTGTATGTAAACATGATCTCTCTGCTTGATAATAATATTTTACTCGATCAATATACGCAGCTGTGTACGTACACCACGTACTATACTTCCTGCTTCCTATATGTAATACATAATGATATGTATACGCGAGTTGAGAGTAAATCTTATTAAATGAATTAATTAAACAGTTAATCACACTTGCTTTACGCCAAGTTGCACTGCCTGATTTATATATATATATAAAAAGTAAAATTTTATAATTGTGATGTTTATAATCAAAAATTACTATACAGTAATTGCGATATCAAAATAACATTCTCCGGAAGGAAATTATAGCTATACTGCGGGATTTTACTAAAAATAATAAAGAAAAATCTGAAATTTTGCACAGTGATACATTATAGGATAAGGATGCTTCAAAAATGTGGGGGGAAAAATGGGTTGTCACTATGCTAGATTTTATTTTATGAATAAGTTTTAGTCTTTTAAGAGTCCATTTTAGTTTCAATAATCATTTTCTCTCTTATCTGATAGTCACGGGTACCTTAAATTTTAACCATAGCTGTAATAACCATTAACTTTCAAATGACATAACGTTTCGAAGTGTTTTTTTTTAGATTTTGAGGTACAAGCTACGTATCTATATAAATACAACCCTTAAATATATATATTTTTTTGTTTTTAAGTTCCTAGTTTTAAAATGAAATCTTGTAATTTTTTTGGGTGTTTGTATATATTATCATTAATATACAAGCATTGTAATCAAAGTAAATTCAGTTTCTTTATTGATCATAATACCAATTGGTACATATTGATTACAAAAATACATAATATAAAAGATTATAATATATTTAATAAAATAGTTTCTGTCATCCATATTATTAAGTATAATATATTTTTATAATATTTAATAAAATTTAAATCATATAGCTAAAATACAATCATATTTCAATAATTTGGAAAACGTTTTTCATAATTAATATAATAATCATATGATAATTTTTCATTTTTATTTTATCAGAAATATAATATATTATATTATTAATACATTTCCCTGCTGAAAATCGTCTATGGAATCTTGAACTTTTCTTTGGAATATTGAACAAAAAATGCAATTTTTTGGTCAATATTCCACAGAAAAGTTCAAAATTCCATAGAAGTTTTAAGGACTTTTTCATCAGGGTTTTTATAGCACATTATTTTATTTTTTAAGATATCTGAAATAATACTTCTGTAAGTTTTTATTAATTTAATACATAAATAAAATAAATAAAATTCATATTGTAAAATTTAAAATTGTAACAATGGTTAATATTTCATTACATATGAAGGAATAATTTTATTTTTGAACCATGAACAAAAATATAATAATTATGCTATAGTTTATTATGGCAGGATTATTTATTTATTACATATAAAAACATAATTTATGCTGTATTGTGTAGTGACTTTATATGCTATTAATATGTAGCATATCATAGAAGTTTTATTGTATCGTAATTATTATGCAGTTCCAAACTAGGAAATTCTATATGTTATAACTTATAAATACAGCATATATTACGTAATTTAATTTATCCGTTTGATTGTCGATGTATTGAGTCTCGTGGAATTACGCAGTATTAAAAAAAATCATTATACGTAAATAAATCCCTTTTTTTTTTTTTTTTTTTTTTTTTTTGCAAAATTATAACTCCAATACGTGGACAAAAATAAATAAGTAATAATTACGCTAGCTCAATAAAGCAACATTTATGCATAAAAACTAATTTATGCTATAGTGATTATACTACATAACATAATAGTTAAGATGTTCAGCATAATTACTTATGTTATTACAAAATAGCAATATATTTGTGCTCTACAATATAGCAAGTGTTAAATGCAGCACAAATTACGTTATTTATTTTAATAAAAAAACTTTTGTTATTATTATTAAATAAAAGAAATATTTAAACATTAACATTTTAAAAATTTAAGATATTTTTAACAAAGGCAATTGAGTCGGAAATTTAAAATTTTATTATTACGATTTATTATCCCAGTATTTAGTTGCAATGACGAAGGAAAACCATAGAAAACCTCCATGATGCGTAAAATAAGATAAATATTAAAAGCATTTATAAAAAAAATGTCCATATAACTTTTAAGTCAATGGAGCTTATCGGTTTATAGCGCGCGTGGAAACGCGAGGAAAGTTAAGGGTCTCCTAATTTAATACACATATGAGGAAAATCACTTTTTTTTTTTTTTTTTTTTTTTGGCGATTTTTGAGAAAACTACTGCACCGATTCCAAAGAAATTTAATTACAAAATACTAGACACATTTTTACATATTTTAAGCCATAAAATTTTTTTTATAATTTTTTTAAACCGATAACCACCATTGGTCCACAGTAACCCTGAATGATTGCACGTGACCACAAGTTGTTTTTCTGTATAGTACATTTTAAATAATAACAGTCTGAAATTAAATTAAATAAAAAGACAGTTACATAAGTTTAAAAATTATAACATATCCATCAAACTATAACTTAGACAGATTTAAATTTAAAATGAAAAATTTGAACCATATTTAGAATTAAAAATTAAAAAAAGGTTTTTAGTTTTAGCTTATTAAAAAGAATGTTGTATGAGGATTAATGATAAAAAAGAAGAACAACATTTGTTACTTCTAAATATGGTTTTAATTGTGGAGAGAGAGGGGGGGGGGGTTGCAATGACAGATTCCTCTAACTTCATTATATGACTTCATTTTAAATTAAAAAAAATAATAACCGATAAAATTCTTTGTAAATGAGATAATGTTTTTTAGTTAAGAAAGGTGATCTCATCAGGTATTGAGTGAAGTGAAAATTAAACACAGAAGCGATGAAATAAACGTCTTAATAATGTCTTTTATTAACGGGATTAGAATAGATTTGAATAATTTTATACACAGAAGGAAGTTAGTAGTAAATTTTGATCTTAATCGTCCTTAAAAAAAACTGGTATATGGGCTTTTTTTCTTTTAAAGAAAATTAGGAATACGGTATTATTATCAAATTTGTAATTTATACAGTACAGTTATTATTATTTTAGATATATAATATTTTGTTATTTAAGTATGAAAATAGAAAATGTAACCTTTTTAAGGTACTCGTAAGTATTTTATTTATCTCAAATTTTTTTTTTAAGTTCAATAGATAATAAATATGTTATTGGCACTTCTCATTCCAACAAAAGCTAAATTTTGAAAATATTTGTAACAGTCAATATAATGACCCTCACCGGACAAAAATAACTACGCAATAATAATTATGCTAGCTAATTTTCAGCAATACTTGTTCAATACTTATATACATATATATTTCATTGTTATGTAACACAACAGCTTACATTTACATGTTACGAGAATCTAAATAATAAAAATAAATGACAGTAGTAAAAATTATAGAGAAAACCTTAAAACTTCGTCCATGAAACCAAGATGCATATTTAAGTATATAAATACACTGGAAAAAAACTATGTTGTCACAACTTTATGTTATCAACATATTATATACTTTTTAGACTTTTTACTACACGAAAAAAAAAAATTACGTAATTTATGCTAATTTAACCGTACATTAAATATAATTGCTATATTGTAGAGCACAAATTTGCTATAATAATAACGTATGCTGAAGATCTTAAAGAGAGCCCCTGGCCTTGGCCCCAAATTTAAATTTCTGCTCAATGTTAAATCATGAGATAGGATTATTAAAAATATACATATTTTGTGCCTTAGCCCCTTTGTGCTCTCACAAACTAGGGAGAAAACTTGTAAAGTAGGCAACCTGCGCTACAATTTCTATGGTAGACCCGGAATTGATGACGTCATGAAATCCTAAAGTTGCCTACTTTACAGTTTTTCAACTCCAGTTTGTGAGGCTACAGAAGGGTTGAAGGATATCATATGTGTATGAATAATGGTCCCATCTCGTGATTTTTACGTTTTTAATTTAATTCTGTGACGTCAGGAGCCCTTTAACTATTATGCTATGTAGTATAATCGTTGCTATACAAAATTCAAAAATTCAAAATTCAGTGTTCTTAAATATTCTGTAAATTATATTGTTGTTCATAAATGTTGCTGCATTGAGCTAGCATAATTATTACGTGTTTATTTTAATTCATAATTGTTTATTATCCAAAACAAGACATACATTGCAATTACAAAGTTACGTACAAATATTTCCTTAAGCTAGAGTTATATTAATTATAATTACCCATATAAACAAATAATTTTGTAGTTTTATATTATAAAAGTTACTAAATACTAGTACTAAATAAATAAAACTTTGATATAAAAGAGGTTATCCTATTTTAATTATCACAATATAGACGTCCAAATTATGTTATTGAAAGAACATTACCAAATGATAGATATTTTTTCCCAGTGTAAAACTGAAGTTAAATAATTAGTTAGCATGACGTGGACCATCTGTTGATTGTTGTACAAAGATTTACAACAATCAGCTGCAATTTGTCTCGTCAGTGACTGTCACTTGATCACTTCACAGCGTGCTTGTTCTTGGCCTAAATAACACGCAAATTCATTCAGCTACCTTTTTGCCACACACAAAAACACGCGAAGTCTCTACTGTATGATTTGTAGCACTTGCATGGGCGTCAAACATTTTTAAAATAAATTTGATTTTAAAATTCAGTTATTTTTACTAATTATCCTTCCTCCAACTTAATCATGTAGTTATAATTTAAAAGTGGGAGAAATAATCTGTTAATTTGAAAATAAAGTAATTAATTTTTATATAGACAGTAATGTGTTTTTGTTTCTGTATAATTTTTAAATTTTATTTCTTTAAGTTTTAAGTTCAAACTTCTAACGTATTTATCTTCTCTTTTACTTCTATCTTATTTGCGGGATTTTAATTTTAAATTAAGTTTTTTTTTTTTTTTTTAGCTAATATTTTGAAGTTAAAATTATTACTTTTAAAAAGTGAAGTGAGTGTAATTTATAAGTATTGTTAAATAAAATAAATTAACTATATACATTAAAGTATAATTAAATATACTTTTTGAAATTATTTTGCTAATTTACTTACGTATTGCAGAAATATTTGAGCCTAACAACTTTAAACTTCGAGAGAGAAAAATATTATTTTTATTTATTTATTTTTTTTTAATTTTTATATATTTTTTTATTTTTTTACAATTCTACGTACGTTATACATATTGAGAATATTTTTCGTCCAAGATCACCATAATCAAGCACCAAGATCAAGCATAATGCTTGCTAAATGCTTGATGTGCTTGACATCTAGTTAAAAAATAATAATAATAAATGAAAATATAATATATATATATATATATATATATATATATATATATATATATATATATATAAAAAAACACTAACTCCAAAATTAAAGCTATATGCTTTAAAAAGCACACTTTTTAATTGTTATTAAATAATTAATATGCTTTGAATTTGTAAGATATAGGTAGTGATATTATCCTTTCTTATCATATTCTGTAAAAATTCGATATTTAAAATGTTATATATACACATACATATAAATATATATAAAATTCTTCTTCTTTGCTGTAGCATGTGCAGCAAATTATTACTTATTATTTAGAATAATTATTTAAATTGAGCACCACATGCTACTAGCAAGGGCTAGAGGACACCCTCAAGTGCCTAACTTGTTTCAATCATTCACACAATTTATAATAAACATGCCATGTTATATCCTAATTTATAATTCAATAAAAATATTTGGTACTCTTTCTATATTATTATAAAATATAATTAGAATTTATATTCTTTTATTGCTACAAACTTGTAGAATTTTTATTACACATATACAAAAGTAAATTTACACTACATAAATAAATTTCTTTGACTTCATTTACATTAAAATTAATGTTATTAGTCTAAACTTAAATCAAGTCAAATTTTTTCTACATTTTTTTTAAAGGTAAATTTTTTAAAATAAATTTAATTTTTATTTTATGGAATGATACGAATCTACATTATATTTCTTTAACGTTTTAAAAGAAATTAAATAAGTTTTAATGCTGAAGGAAAAAAAAGGTAATAATCGCAAATATGTCACACGTTTTTATTTGCGAGGAGAATTTAGTTTGGTGAAATTTGATGCTGGGAAGTCGCAACGTAAATTTTAACTGTCTGCTTTTTTTCAATTCGATCTTCAAGGATATGAAAATTTTGTATAACCTTTGAGCTTATGTTATAATTTTTAATACCAAATTTTGGCTATAAAAACAGTCTGGACTAAGGCAAAAAAAAAAAAAAATAAAAAAAATAAAAAAAATAATAATAATAATATTTTCATGCTGCTTTCAGCAAATTAATTTATTACAACTATTCGATTGAATTTTTGTTCTTATTAATTTTTATTATTACTATTTCTAATGACAATAAAATCTTTGACGGTTTAGAATTTGCCCGAACTTGACAAACAAAGTGAAAAAATTTCACATTTGAATAATTTGTTTGTAGTTCATTTGTGTAAAACTAAATTACATTATTATAGCAGTTTGGTAGAGACTGAATTGTTGGCATGCTAATAGCTTTTTACGGGCTATTTAAATGAAATATATTAAGATAGATTCCTAATTGTTGTCACTTTAGCAAATATTGAATTGAGAGTATTTTTGATGTCGCACCATTCAGTCCAATCCTGTATTCATTCAATGGGTATTCATTTTTTTATTATTATTATTTTCATTAAAATATTACATTATTACTTTAATAAAATATTATTAAACATTAAATATTATTATTAATTATTTCATTATTATCATTTTCATTATTTTATGCAATTTGCTCAAAATACTCAAATATAGGGTGTGTGCGCATGATATCATTCTGAGTGCTTTTCGATGCTCTACTTGAGTAATGAATAACATTGCTCAGAATAGAACAAACGTAGTTTTAGGCTATTTTCTTTGGAAAATTAGCTTTTTTTTATTATTTTTTCTTGCACACTTGAAAAACTAATGCAACCTGTTAACAGCATCAAATTCATCAATGCCCTCAAAAAAATTGCGAAGTATTTTTATACTGGCAAAATGAGTTATTTTCCTATACCGGCCAATGTTATTCAGTACTCACTTATGACGTCGCCTTAAACATGAATAAAACCACCCTTGAAGAATGTGACCAAATTATTAAATATTACTATCAGCATCAGCCAAAGACTGTTAAAAATAATTATATGAAAAAAAGTTAAAAATAAACAATAGTTGTCTTTTATTTGACATTATTATTAATGTTGGTTATTTTCCTCCAAAAATAACAATAAGAAATAAAATTTACAAAACAAGTATACTTCATGTAAAAGGTTAATAAAATTAAAATCATAATAATAAAATTAACTAACAATGATGTATAGTTTGTAAGTTGAATAGCAGAACAATAATAAAAAAAAAATCATAAGTGAAAATAATAAATAAAAATTAAATAATAATTTCACTGTGTATGAAGATTTTCTAAACATGTAATACTTTGTTATAATTTTTGTTACGCCTACAACTTTGATTCACTTTCCCTTTGTATATCGTGGATGTTACTTGGTAGGCAGTGATATTTCTGTGTACATTTATTTCAGGAGATAACATCTCCCTAACATAAACTTTTAAGTTGCACATGCACTGCTCATTACCACGCTGAGAGAGAGAGAGAGAGAGAGAGAGAGAGAGAGAGAGAGAGAGAGAGAGAGAGAGAGAGAGAGATTCCGTGCTCGATTTAAGTCCTGAAACATGACGTATGTGCATGTACAGTATATATATATATATTTTTTTATATTTTTATATATTTATATATATATATATATATATAATATATATATATATATATATATATATACATGCACATGTTCACCAACCCCACACACATATGATATGATTTTCTAATTTCTATTTTTAACTTGAATTTTTGTATATAGTAATTAAATGATCTATATAAATATGACTCATTTTTCTTTGAACTTAAAGTACTATTTTTATTATCTTAAGTTTATAAAACACGTGTTTTATTTTGTAATTTAACTTATGGCTTATGCTTGATAAAATTATTTTCCCTCATAAAATTTAATGATAATAAGGAAAAAAATATATTTATTATTACTTCTATACTGCGTTGTATTTGAACGATGCACAATATATAGTTTAGTTTTTATACTTTCGATAATACAGTATATATTTGATATATATAATTAATATATAATTAAAGATATATTAATATTGATAGAACAAAGGTGGATAGTAATACTAATACAAAAATAAAAAAAAATCTAATATTTACTTTTATACAGTGTAGTTATGCATTTCCTTTTTTTCTTTTTACGTATTGCTGGATTTGCTGGACACTTAACCGACGAAATTGAAAATATAATAGAAATAATGGTCATTTAGACTCTCTCTGTCTGTCTGTGTGTGCCTCTCTCTCTCTCTCTCTCTCTCTCTCTCTCTCTCTCTCTCTCTCTCTCTTTCTCGTATTTTTAAATTAAATTTAGGGGGTAGTAATAAATGGAAATATGCTGAGCATGCACTGTGGATGGATAAAATTATTTTTATACATAGGTACAGCATTAGACCAAGAAGAATCAAGTAATCTAAAAATTATCGTCATAATGCACAATTTTGATTTACTGTGGGTTTTGAAATGTTATGCCTGTAAAATTAAATTTTAAATACGATTTTTTTTGCTTCATTGCCATATTGTGTTGTTGTGCTACACACCAATCCCAGTCCTAGTCAAGACATTGTCTTATCGACAGCTAAAGACTAATAATAATATATTTCAAAGTTGACTTACTCTGACATTTTCATGCAGTGTTTGCTGATATTAGAAGCTATAAATAATATCAAATATTCAAAATTATTTATTTTATTTCTTCTCCTACCATCAGTATACAAATACAATGCTATAATATAATACGTCTTCTGCTAAGGTTCACATCTACAAGAAATCTACAGACATTTTTAGAAACAATCGTCGAAATCACACGCAACTTTTAATATATAATGTTATCATTAATATTATCATTTATCATTTAATTATCATTTAATATGTTTTCAAAAACTGAAGATGTTTATTCTCTGCTGAAAGCTGAATTTTAAATGTTTATATGAAACTCAAAATAATTCATGAAAATCTTAATACAGCGTGTGTATGTGTATGTGTGTGTGTGTGTGTGTGTGTGTGTGAGAGAGAGAGAGAGAGAGAGAGAGAGAGAGAGAGAGAGAAAGGGTGCAGCTTACATATTTCAAAGTACATAAATAATGTATAAAATTTAATAAAACTTAAGAGAACAATTTTAAGCTACATATTGTTACAAGCTCACACGCCTCTAGCAATAATTTATAAATAAGAAACAAATTTGAACATGAAGGTGTTACAATTTCTTTTATATGTTCAATAAGAAAATATGTTTTCACATTGGATACATGAATATTAAATTATCTTGTGTAAATTATTGTAATTTAGTTTTTATATTTTATATAAAAATTGCAACTTGACTAATGCGAGAAAGTCTGAACAATTTGCTGATATCTGATGAAAATATCAAAACTGTAAATAATAATAATGTTAGAGTAACACCTTAGAGAATTATTGATATACTTATATACCAACATAGTTACTTACAGTATTTTAACTTTCATTATTTTATAATTAATTAACGTTAAGTAAAGTAATTAAACTTACTTGCATTTTAATTTCAGATAAATTAATTAATCTTTCATTGAAAATATATTACTTACACATTTCAGTACAAATTTGTATTTTATTGTCTTGTGGAATGAATGAATGAATGAATGAATGAATGAATGAATGAATGAATGAATGAATGAATGAATGAATGAATGAATGAATGAATGAATGAATGAATGAATGAATGAATGAATGAATGAATGAATGAATGAATGAATGAATGAATGAATGAATGAATGAATGAATGAATGAATGAATGAATGAATGAATGAATGAATGAATGAATGAATGATGTAATGAAAATCAATACATAAAGAAATCAGTTAATAATAATTTTTAAAAAAAAGCAATAATAAAGAAAGGAAACCATAAGTATGAATTTCTTATTAAGATTTTGATTTTAATATTTTCTTAATTGTTGCATTGACGACAATGCTATTCTTATGAGAAAAGAAAACCGTTACAACAACAATAATATAAAATGATCATCATATTTGCAACAATGAAAATTTAGTCATTTCGAAAGTCACATATTATATTAATATTAATTTTTTTTTAAATATAAAAACATTAAAATGTATATAAATTGTAGAAATGATGCGGAAATACTGCCGGAGAAGATGTTGTATATTATGAAGTGATAGTCATTGTATATGTGTGCGGTCATTATTATATGAGACCATTCACTTGGGTACTTCTCTATAGCTCTAATAATTCACATAATTCTACAACAATTGTTTTATAAACGTGTCTTCTCACTCGTACTTTCACAATTTTGTGGCTCCTTCAAGTGGTTGTATAGAACCACACACACACAAGTAGGCGTTTTCACGATTATTTTAACTGCATTATTATTTTGCTATAATAACAATGAAGTTGTGTTGAGGTAGGTCTCCACCCCCGCATATATACAGTATTTTATAATAATATATAAAAAAAAAAATGATCGTTTTTGTATACAAGAGAAATCGTTGCATATGTGAGAGTGGATTTCAACTTTCTTGAGATTAAGCTTATTGAATTATGATCATAATATATAATATTATATGAATTGATTTTTTTTATTATATTGATCGTATTGCTTGATAGTAAAATAATGATGAAAATAGAAAAAAAAAAAGTTGGTGAAATTTAAGCAGTGACGTTAGAAAACTTTGTGTATATTTTGATGCTTATGTGATATATGTGCAGGAAAGATGATTACAATGTATTATTTTAATTATGTTGTACAGCAAAATTACTTTTCAGCACTAAAGAAATAAAGCTTCATTGCAAAGTCACAAATAGTAAAACATGTTGGACACATAATACAGAATAAGAATGGCATAGCTATGTTGTACACCACAAATTGTACATTTTTTTATGTCGTTTTTTATTTTATTTTATAATTTTTTTGTACTCTTTTTATTTCTTATTTAAAATAGCTGCGAGTTTTGAAGTGCATTTATATAAATTGTTAAATTTGGAAAACTAAAGTTGTTTTTTTCATTACCTTAGCCAGAGTTGTTTAATTTCTTTCTTGGTCTTAAGCAATGGATGTTACCGTCGTAATGTGCTGACCAATCACAGTTGACGTAGAAAATGGCTTGCTTCAACTAATTTCCTATCCTTTAGCATTGCGCATTCTTTTTTTTTCCTTTTTTTTTCTTTCTTTTTTAAAGCTACTGCAGCATAGCTTAATAAAAATTCGTTAATAAAAAAATAAAAAGCTTGAAAAGTTTAGATGAGGGATACTATAGACTTGAAGACTTTATTTCTCCTAGACAAAATTCAAATAGTAATTAATTAAAAAAAAAAAAATTTCAGCACTAAAATTCATTATTTTGGAAAGTTATAAAGGCCTAATATAATTATAATGTGAACCCACTATAATAATATACTTTATTCCAATCCATACACTTAATATTTATAAAATACTTTGTATACTGTACACCCCTGCACAAGACATGTAAAAAGTCGGTCACTTGCACAGTAGAAAGAAATAATAATAATTATAATAATAACAAGAAACAGTTGGCTGTCATGCGGTGTAGGAGGTGAAATAATGAGAGTGCAAGGCAGCCAGGCATGTGTGTGCAATATATGCATGCATGCATCTATATGTATGTGTGTATACTGTATGTATATATATATATATATATATATATATATATATATATATATATATATATATTATGTATATGCATGTATGTAATGTAAACAATAAACTATCATTAAGATAAGCTTAAAGTAAAATCAGCTTTCTGCTGTATGGAAAATTATAACGTTTAAACATTTTAATATGAGAAAATATTCTCGCGTAATATTATGTTGCAATATACTTACCTTTGTGGAGAGTCGTTTTTTGTACACGACAAAAATACGTAATAATTATGTTAGTTTATTTTTAGTATGATTTGCTCATTATAATCTATAATGTAAAATAGCTGTATGTAACATAGCATAAATATTATCTTGATACAGCATAATTTTTATGTTTTTGCTTTAATTTAGCATCATTTATGCTATAATGGCATTTGCAGCATAAATTTACAATTTATTCTTTCCGTGTCAAGTTTCAACAGGAACACGGGCATGCAATAATTATGCTAGCTCAAAGCAGTAACATTTATGCATAACAACATGATTTATGCTATTTAGTGATATAGTGATTACTGATTATACTACATAACATAATAGTTAAGATGTTCAGCATAATTACTTATGTTATTACAAAATAACAACTTTTGTGCCCTACAATATAGCAAGTGTTCAATTCAGCATAAATTACGTTATTTTTTTTTTTTCGTGTAGAATTAATGTGGAGTGAAGGCGGGAAACACAGTTTTCAAAATGATGAATCATATACGTAGTAATGTTTGTAAATTAAAAGCATTGAGTGAAGTATTTTAATTATGCTTTGAACTTTGCATTACTGTTATACTAACTGTAACAAATGATATTTATGCTAACCCATTTTCAGATCATAATTTATGCTATATACTATACATAATAAATAGTTCTCATATAGTATAAATATTATCTTTTGTAGCATAACTATTTATGCTGTTCCAATGAAAAATACCAAAATTAAACTTAAATGATAATTTTATTTCATATTCAAAAATAGGACATTGTCCTGAAACGATAGATTTGTGAATTTCTATAACTTTTAAGCTCATTAAGTAATTTTAATGAATTTCTGATATTCGAAAAATGACGTCATGGGCAAAATTATGCATGTGAACATAGGAAAAAGTTACCTACCGTGACGTCATTTTGCGACTTTAAAAAATAAATTAAAAAATAATTAATTAACTCAAAAATTAGAAATTAGCATATCGATCGATTTAGGACAATTTAATCTTTTAAAATGTATTCTAATAATAATTAAATAATAAATAATCGTTATTATTATAAAAAAAAAGCATAGAAAACCAACAAACATTTTTTTTGAAATGTATGATAAATTTTTTATATGTAATGAAATTATTATTATTATTATTTTTTTTTTAGTCTTGCTTTAACAACAATTAGGCTATACTTTATAATAACATAAATGCAGCATAAATCACGTTATTTATTCTTTCCGTGTATTTTGCACTTTGGCAGTTTTAATTTTTATTAAATTTTTTTTTACTGTAATTGTGTTAGCGTATTGGCCGTGTAATATAAACATTGAAATAAAATTGAAAATTATGCAAATAATGTTGATAAACCGTTGAGTTACATGTATAAACTGGGAGAGAGAGAGAGAGAGAGAGAGAGAGAGAGAGAGAGAGAGAGAGAGATTAAATAAATAGTATAATATATTTAACATACAGCACTACATAATTATAATATGAAAAGATAAAGAAGCTATAACATGCAAATTTGAAATCCATTACCGTAACTTTACTTATATACATATGATTTATAGAATGATAAATGTTTTTCTACAATATGCTAAAAATATATATTAATTGGTTGAGCAATAACATTAATTTTAGCCATCTTGAAGAAAGGCTACTGCCTATTTGTTACAAGGGTATATTATATATATATATATATATATATATATATATATATATATATATATATATATATATATATATATATATATATAAATATATATATATATATATATATATATATATATATATATAATAAAATTTGCATATTTATTTCTTATTTAAATAATCACGCCTTACAATCTTACATACATTATAAAATATGGTGCAATAAAGTGCTGTCACATACTATGGTGACATTAAAATGTATTTTTCATGTTTTTCAATATCAGAATCAATCAATATAATATTAATCACGTATCGATAGATATCGTTGACGTTTGTGCATCATTATTTTTTCTTTAAAAAAATTCTCCAGTTTTTTTTTTATTATTAAAAAAAATATAGTAGTTTTTCCTACATAAAAAATTTTTTGCATAAATAATTAATATCCCATAGTGACAAAGTGTTTGACTAATGACTTCTAAGTCTAAGGTCATCACTTAACTCTCAAAGTTGTAATTTTGATTTATATTGACATTGTAACAAATTTCAGTTAATTTTACGTAAGGTTATAAAAATAAGGAACCGTGGTGATTTTCAAACTAAAAGGTATATAGATAGTTTTTATTTAATGCATATTCTTATAATTAAGAATAAGGCAAATACAAGTATATTGAAAAATGGGGATATTTTAAAATATTAAATTGTGGGTATTTTTAAAGTATATTTTCTCCCATATAAGTCCTTATGTCAATTTCGTTTTTTTTTTTTTGTTTTTTTTTCACTTCTGCACAAAAAAAAAAAAAAAAAAAAACGTAATGTATGCTACATATTGAAGAATTCTTATACCCTCTATAGAGCACTAAATGTTGCGCTTTTGTAATAACTTAAGTAATTATGCTGAACATCTTAACTATTATATTATAAATTTAGTAGAACCGCTTTACAATATAGCATAAATTATGTTGTTATGCATAAATGTTGCTGATATTATTATTACGTATATTATTTTTTTTACATGGTTGTGTACTCATACTCAATATCTTTATTTTTTAGCATTATTGCATTCCATTTTAAATGATAAAAAATGAAGAAGTTAACTCATACGTGTTTATTATCCGTATGAAGTGCTTAGTTACATCTCATAGCTTAGTTACATTTAGAATGGCATAGTTATTCAGTACAATAATGTGTATTTTTCTTATGCTATATATTATACACAGACCAAAAAATAAATACTTATACGTCATACTAATTATGCTAGCTCATTTTTAACACAATTTGTGTAATACAACATAATATACGATATACTGCATAATATATTTTACTAAGCATAAATATTATGTTGTACAGTATCGTTATATTTATTTTGTTTTAATTTAGTATTATTTATGCTATAATGACATAAATGCAGCATAAATTACGTAATTTATTATTTACGTGCATAATATAGTTTATGCATTTAATATAACATCATTATATAAAAAGTGTAGTGAAATTTATAGTTATAATTTGCCATGCTGCAAAATAATTTCTTAATTTTAGCGAATTAGTCATTGAAAATATCATGATAGTTAAATTGCATAATTATACGATGAGACTTCTAACAATACTATAATGTAGGGTATTTTTGTGCCATTTTTATGAATATATATATATATATATATATATATATATATATATTATATATATATATATATATATATATATATATATATATATATATATATATATATATATATATATATATATATAATATTGTTTTGTTTTACATCTTACCTTTTTTATGCAAAAATCGATTTTCATGCTGAAATATTAATTTAAGTTACTGAAGCTTCAGTTATAGCAAATTAATAAATTTACTGATTTCTTAGTTGAGAATTTAATTAATTTTCTACTGATTTCAACTTTACTGTTTACGAGAAGTTATGCCTACTGCTTAATATTTTAAAGAAACAATACTTCATTATTTCAGTACTGAAGATGTATTTTTTATATTTTATTGTTGTAAATTTATTGATCAAATTCATTCTTTCCATAAGCAAGCATAGAGTATACTAGAGAATTTTAACGAGAAGTACATGTTCCCACAAATGTAGGCTTCCTGCGTAACAAAGGGTCTGAAAGAGTCTGAAAGAGTTGGCTACGTTCGCAGGCGACGTTGTGTGATCACTAATGGAAAACTTATCAAATGCAAATTCAATGCATTTTTTCTTTTTACTGTTAGGTGTTGCATCTATAAGAACAGTTTATTTAATAATAAACTCACAAAATAAGCGCTATTAAATAAGTATTGAAAAATATTTTTAAAGAAAAAAAAAAGCAACAAAAGGAAAAGAAATTGTAATTTCACAAATTTAAAAAAACATTGAAACTTCAATAATAAAATTAATTGAAGGGGGATAAAATAAATAATTATAATAAATAAATTTATTCAGTTTTTTTTTTTTTTTACATATAAAGAAAAAAAGATTGATGAATAAATAATGACATCATGTTTGTTGACAAAGAATCGACCTTGCATCGAGGTTGTTATGTGGCGCCTCTGTGGTCCATACAGCATCCAGCGAGAGAGAGAGAGAGAGAGAGAGAGAGAGAGAGAGAGAGAGAGAGAGAGAGAGAGAGAGAGAGAGAGAGAGAGGAGGCAACTCGTGGCGCCTTTGTGGTCCATAACCAGCATCCACGAGGAGTGCGCGAGAGAAAGTCCTTAAAGTCCAGCGAGATGTCCAGAGGTCAAGTGTCTCCAATATTTCCGGATTCCTGTCATTACCTCATCTCTCTCTCTAGCTAGCTAGCCAGTTATAGCGACCTCTCACAACGTAACTGTTCACCTTATTACTTTATATATCATTGTTAAGCTTTCTCTCTCTCTCTCTATACATAACAGATGAAAGTAGAAGTGTGAAATACTTAACAATTTGTCATCTAATTATTTTTACCTCTGTCTTTTTTATATATAACTGTAACATTTTGTTGTTTATAACATTGGTTATAATCTAAAACAACATGTCATTATAAAGAAAGAGAAATGTGACTGCGAGTGAAATTATAGGAATTATACCAAAGAAAAGTGATTTTTTTTTATTGATTGTATTCTTTTCTTAACTAAAAAAAAAAAAAAAAAAAAAAAAAAAACTTTGTTGAAGAATTGTCACAATTTTTATTATTATTATTTTAATAAATAAGTTTTTGACTTACTTATTGTTAATGAGTAATAAAAATAAGTACGGTCATTTATTTAAGGTACATTGTACAGACTACAAAGCTCTTCCAACCCTATTTCATGAACGTCTCACAACACATTTATGAGTTAAAACAAAATGAACCACTTACGAGTTGTTAGAACCCATTTATACAATTTATTTAACCCATTAATTGTTTAACCCATTTATTTTAGCAGTTTTTTCTATCATTGCCCGGAAAAAATAAATTATACAGAATTTATGCTGCATTTATGTCATTATAATGATATTTATTTATGCTATATATAGCATAAATGATATTAATTTTAAACGACATAATATTTATGCCAGGTAACGTATTTATTATGCAGTATAGCATAAATTATGCTGTCCCAAACAAGTTATGCTGTAAATGAGCTAGCATAATTATTACGTGTTTATTTTTGTCAGTACAGCAACATTATTCTAATAATTTTTAACATTTTTTCTCCTCGTCTCTCTCTCTCTCTCTCTCTCTCTCTCTCTCTCTCTCTCTCGGAATCATGGTGTGTTTTAAGTACTCATAACTTCAAAAAGAAAGAAGAGAGAGAGAGAGAGAGAGAGAGAGAGAGCAGAAAACAATAATCATAAATTTTCAGTATGATTTTATAGTTATTTTATTTTTACAACTTGAAGTCTCTATATATTTTTTTTAAAAATTCAACGTCTATACAACAAAGCCACAAACTCATTAAATTGCAAGTTAAAAATATCTGAAGGCAATTTTTAAAAAACAATTAAAAAAAAGTTTTAAAATTATGCAATGGTTAATTTTTATGATTTGTTCGTGTGAGGCTGAGTAAGTACAGATCGCATGTACATAAGTACGTACAGTACGTGAATACATACGTGAAAATGTCTCTCTCTCTCTCTCTCTGACTGAGAAAGTGAAGGACACCCGGAGTATCACAATCTCAGGCTGTAGAAGATTAAATTTAACTTCACAAAAAAAAAAAAAAAAAAATCCACATTCTCTACATTCCAATTTAAAACCATGACACTTTTTATGCAATTTTATACTTAATCGTATTAGTTTTACTTAAATTTATTATTGTGGTTATATAATATTATTGATTTTTTATTATATTTTTAACGCCTCGTTTTTACAATTTTTAAAATTTCATGGTTTTTAAAACTATAATTGAAGGCTTTAATATACCGACGGCTACGCGGCTAATGTGATCATCAGAACTTCAGAACACACAATCTGACTATCAGACTTCCTCGCCACGCCAATCTGACTATCAGACTTTCTCGCGATTCGCACAATCTGACTATCAGACTTTCTCGCGGTTTTGATGTGAAAAATGATGTTAAATAAGTTGTAATGAAAAAAAAAAAAAATTAACGTCTTTTAAATTTTTAAATTTATGTAATTGAAAACAAATATTATTCGTTACAATAAAAATAAATAAAATTAATATTTCTTGAAAATTGAAAACCTAATTTTTTATACGGATTACATTATAAATGATAACGATATGTTATAAATCAATTACATATTATCTTTCATGATTTTTTTATTTTTTATACCAATTTTTTTCAATTAGATTTGTTTTTTCCTAAAAAAAATTATTTTAATAAAATAAAAAATTACAATTTGAATTTTTCAGAGACTTAAGATTTAATATATTGCCAAAATTAATTCTAAATTAACAACTTAAATAATTATGCTCTCTAATTGATAAATATAAATATTAAATAATTTATGGAAAATAGTTTTCTATACCTACAACGACATTATTAGTTAATTAATAGTATTTTTACGTAAACAAGACAAAAAAAACTCCAACTTCTCTTTCAATCAAACAGGGCACAGTTAAAAATATAAATATAAGAGGTAATAGTACAAAGTCTAATATCCCTATTTTATAAGCAAAATAAGCGTTTCATTCAGTTGAGGTCTGTTCATCAGTCAGTGCAGTTCTAGTAAAGCTGTTCTTTTAGCTTTAAAGTTTTTTTTATACCAGTTTAATATTAAATTAAATTCTGTGACATGAATGTTAATTAATGATATAATAATGAAGAATAAAATCAAAAATACACATTACAAAAAAAGTTGTGTTACTTTATGTAACTTGTGAACTAAGTGTTAAAATATAAAATTATTAATTAACTGCTACTATTTACACAAGTTATCAAACAACATTATTCGTGACCTTCATGGGGTAAGTCATCATAAAACTGTCTGATAGTCACTTTGTGCGTGAATGTCTGATAGTCACTTTGTGTAAAACGACATAGTCAGATTGTGCGAACGGCGAGAAAGTCTGATAGTCAGATTGTGCGAATCGCGAGAAAGTCTGATAGTCAGATTGTGCGAATCGCGAGAAAGTCTGATAGTCAGATTGTGTGTACTCGCGAGATGTTCTGATGATCACATTAGCCGCGTAGCCGTCGATACGCTCTTTATTTTATACTTATATAATATAAAACTTAGGAAAAAAAGAAGTTTTTTTTTTGTATTTATATATTTTTTTAATTTTAAAGTTGTTTATTGAAAGTTTGTTTCAGAAATTCATTTTATTTTTACAATTACTAGATTTTGCACATAGAAGTTTTGTTTGTAAGTTTTAGTCCTCAAGTCCCACAAATTGGTGTAAATCTGGTAATTAAATCTATAAATTTGCTCCTGATCGTCATTTTTACGTGTTGTAGAACACAGAGACTAGAACAAAAATAGTGAAATTTTTTGAAATACTCGAGTCAGACTATTATGCATATCAACTGCATACTTTGAAAGTATTCAAAATTCAAAACGTACCGCAAAGAAATCAAACACTTGCACAACTATATACTGAAATGCAACACTAAAATTGCAAGTTATTCACTTTATTTCGGTACATATAAGTTCTTCCAACAATATCTTTCAAGTGATTTTTTTTTTTTGAAGTAGCTATTTATTCATAATTCTTTATTATGATCTATAAAAAAAATGTACATAATATACTGTATATAATTTTGAGGTATCAACACTATAATTCTTATATAAACCATAATTAATTATAATTTACACACTAGTTTTAATCTTCACCAAACCTGGTGTTGATCTGGACCATAAAATCACACCAAAGATTAATTTTGCAGCAACGCACATAAATTTGCCAAAGTTCCATCCCACTGAATTATTTGTATTAATTTATATCAAGAGATTGTGATATTTTAGAGCGTGAAGGTCGACTATATATATGATATCGATATACATTCCAGAGAACAAAACATTAAATATATTTTAGTACTCTATATAGGAGACTAGTTTATTTTACAAAGAGAATCACAAATTTTATTATTTATAGTAGAAAAGTAATAATGGCTACAATAAGATAGGAAATCAAAATTTAATAAAATGAATATAATAATAAAATAACAAATTTTTTAGCAAAAGTAGAAAAAAAAATGTATTTTAGCAATTAAATTAGAAAAAATCCCTGTACAATACACTATATTAATGAGAGTTCTCGAAGAATGTACTGTATATCTTATTATTAAAATTTATTTTTATATTAATATTTAAAATGTCATTTTTTTAATCAGGAGAAAAAACTTACTGACAGTGAAACTATTACAAATAATACGATAATATATATATATATATATATGTGTGTGTGTGTGTGTGTTTGTGTGTATTGTATAAAACTGATTTTATTAAACACGTCTGACAAGTGATGATTGGTAAAAAAAAAAAGTCAGAGGACCATGTATGTGGGTATACAGAGTTGCACCTCTTTTTGCCTCTTAATAAAAAGTCATTTATTATTATTTAAAGAGATCCTGGCCTGAAAAAAAAAGTCCCTCAATGAGAAATGACAAGTTGAGCCTATATCAAACATACACATATTATGTCACTTCTGTAGCCTCACAAACTGGCGAGAAAATTTGTAAAGTTGGCAACCCACTTAACATTTTCTATTGTAGACTTGGATTTCATGACGTCATGATTTACAAAAGTTGTTTAACGTTACAGTTTTTGAGACCCAGTTAGTGAAGGTACAGACAGAAGGGTTGAGGCAACTATTTTATGAATTTTATGTTTTTATTTAATATTTTGAAGCCAGAGGAGACCTTTAACCTTTGATATTCATGATTGACTTGAAAATGAAGCAAACTTTGTAACTGACTGTACTTTAAGCAATTGGGTTGAGATAAATTGAGAGGTCTTACTTACTTGTTAGACTTATTGTGCCCAATAATTAAATTAATGCTCTCTCTCTCTCTCTCTCTCTCTTGATTATGTTATTTCTATTTTATTATAACGTTAAAAATATCGTTATTTTACAAATATCTTCAAATATTTCCAATAATTGAAGAAATTGCTGCTGAAATTATAAAAATATTTAAATTTACATCTCGGAAATAAGAAGCTTTTTTTTTTCCTTATATCAAATTCAAAAGAAACATTTTTATTATATAATTTTTAAGTTAAAAATTCACACAAGGAAAATAATAAAATAAAAAAGGTAACAATAAAAAGAAAATGATATAATAATATCAGTAGCGTTTGTTATGCAACGTCATTTAAGTATAACAAATTAAACGTTTCATTTTATACGCGGAATTTAATAATAAGTATATAATGGTTAAAATTATTTTATTATTGCAAAGGCAGTATAGAGTTATGACGTGTAACTAGGAGAGGAGAGGAGAAGAGTGAGCTTTGAAGTCGTGCAAGAGAAAGCAAAAACATCGCCCGCCGTTGCCAAAATATCCGCATTGTTGTACGGGGCGGTAGAAGTGATTTTCTTAGTAATTTTACAAATAAATCAATAATACTATAGAAATTTGCGTATTTTATCTTGTAACAAAATTTCTTTTCAAAGAATTAATGTAGTAAATCTATTTTATTATTATTTACGTTTTACCAAATTTTTTTTTTTTTTAATTATTGATTTGAGTAAGAAATATTATAGTATAAACTTGATGTAAAAATCTGCACTTACAATTAAGGGAGGAGGTAACAGGCTCATATCTGATAAGTATATGATGAGTGCAAAAGATATATGGGTTCTCTGAAAACATTAGAATATACTTTCTACCACATTTCACTAGTAGGCAGTACTCCATGCATGTAACGGAAAGAATAAATTAAATAATTTATGCTTCATTTATGTCATTATAGCATAATTGATGCCAAATTAGAGCAAAATAAATAATTATTGCTGTAAAACATAATATTTATTCTATGTAACAAAGTTATTATGCAGTATAGCACACTGTATTGAGCATATTGTGATGAAAATGAGAGTAGCATAATTATTATTATTATGTTTTTATTTTTTTTTTTTTGTTTTTTTTGCTTGCCGTATTGTGTTATCGTGCTATACACCATTCCCAGTCCCAGTCAAAAGACATTGTCTTATCGACAGGTAAGGACTTTCCAATTAATGGAAAAGCACACACGGGCCGTATATTTATTTTTGTACGTATATAATGAGGAAACATTCACTCGTAGAGTGGTAAGATTTGTATATGTGAGTAGTGAGTGTGAGTATCAAATAAAAAAACACTAGCCTGTACAACTTTGTATTCTCAGTGTATGCACTCTAAAAATTGGTGCATTGATTTAGTTACGAATCCTAACTTATTTAAGATAATCACTTTTAAGTTATTATGCGAGTAGCTAAAGTAATGCATTTCAGCAAGTTATTAAAAATATCTCATTTAAGTTGTTAGAAGTTTATTTAAGCTATTTTCAGTTTAAAAAAAAAGCTATTGTTAACTTGTTAAAATGCATTATTTTAGATACTCATAATAACTTAAAAGTGATTATCTTATTAAATAAGTTAGTATTTATAACTAAAGTAATGCACCAATTTTTAGAGTGTGACCATTAATAAAACAAGTGAGAAGCTAGTTATATAAAATCACGCACGAGTTTTCTTATTGTTATAAATTATGACATGAAGTAAGATAATACAATTTGACGTAACAGCTCAGCTTCTCAATGAAACAACATTTGACTTGTCATTCTAATTAATCAAGGTCTCCGCAGATCCGCATTTATACTCTCTTTTTTTTTTTTTTTTAACTGTGTCCGTATTAGACAGGTACATATATACGTAGAGAGGATCCGTTTCAAAATTCCCAAATTTACCGGATACATCAATATGAGTGATTATCTATCTCAAATTTGATCAAAGATTAGGGGGGGGGGGGGTTACAGGTAAATTATACACGTACAAAAATAGCTACGTAATAATTATGCTAGCTCATTTTCAGCACAATTTGTTCCATACAACATAATTCATGCTATATACAGCATTATAATTATATTACATGGCATAAATATTGTGTTGTACAGCATAATTATTTATATTGTTCTAAGTTAGCATTATTTATGCTAAAATGACATAAATGCAGCATAAATTACGTAATTTGTTATTTCCTTGTTCAAAAATACGTAATAATTATGCTCGCTCAATGCAGTAACATTTATGTATTACAGCATAATTTATGCTATATTGCAAAGTGATTAAATTTTACATATATCATGATCGTTTACAGATGTTCAGCATAATTACTTATTATGTTGTTACAAAATAGCAGCATTTATAATCTTTAATATAGTTCATATAATTGAATTATAGCATATAGATTATGTTGTATTGAACAATTTGTGCTAAAAATGAGCTAGCATAATTATTATACGTATTTATTTGTGTACGTGATTAGAACTGTACAAATAACTATGCAGTACAACATAATATTTATGCTGTTTATACATATCATGTTTATCATAATGCAATATAGCGTAAATAATATTGCTAAAAGTAAATAATATTAAAAAAAATGAGATAACATAATTATTACGTATATTTATCTGTCTATCTATTGATCAAGTATAACGAGTACACATGAAAAAGCTACCTTACTTTATAAGCGTATGAGAATATTGTATAGTTGCTGTATCATTTAGATTTGGTAAATATATATAAACGGAAAGAATAACTTACGTAATTTATGCTGCATTTATGTCATCATAGCACATATGCGATACCAAATTAGAACAACATAAATATGCTAAACTACATATTTATGCTATTGTATAACATATTAATTGTGCATAATATAGCATAGATTAAGTTGCTAAATAAATTGTGCTGAGTGGCATAATTTTTTTATGCATTTATTTTTGTTCGCGTATTTTTGCTGTGTATATGTTCACTCACAATTTTTTTATTTATCAAAATTATGCAAATTTATATCAAATTATTCTCTCAAATTTGTAAGTATATAAGATATACATCGATTTCTAATAAACCTAATATAATATAAAATAAAGTGAAGGGTCAAAATGGTCACTGCGCACTATATATATAAAAGAAAATGATTATTCACCTTTCTTTCTTATATAATAATGTGTAACAATTTTCACGGTTATTAAGTACACGATTATTATATTTGGCACTTTGATGATATTGATTATTTATTGGAAACTCTAAATAACATGAGGCTAGAATATATTTTTTTTATGTTGCATCATAACTCTCTATTGTAAACATAACACAAATATTCCACTCCACACAAAGATATAATAACGAGGTCATATGTAACAAAAGCATAATTACGTATGATGTGCATTGTGTGTATTTATTGGCTTCAAAACTTTTATTCAATCAATTTCGTAAATCGTTCTATATATTTTTTTTTTAATCACTTATTATTTTTTTTTTCCTTATAAAAGTATTTTTAAAACGTAATTCGTGCATAATAGTTAACCTTGTGTTGATTTTATTTCCATCTTTTTGTTATACTCACTATAGATTGTTTACTTTGTGTAATTTAACACAATGTGTAGTTTTTTTTTTACTAGTTAATATTTAGGTTTAGGTTGTATTATTGAAAGAACTAAACAGTTTTTTTTTAAATAATACAAAAATAATTTTGATCAGTGAGTTTGCAACAATGAAAAAAAGGTTTCTAATGCAAAGCGTCACTTTTTTTTTTTCCTCTTTTCATTCTCTCTCTTTTTTTTTTAATCCTATAACGAGCAATGTATAGATGTCTTCAAATTTGTTAATCAACGTTTTCAAAATACATCACAGAATTTCACATTTTTATGGGTGCTTTTCTGATTATTTGTTATTATATACATACGCTAAGAAAATAATAGATGTCTAACACCCTTGAGCGCCATCTAACCCTTGAAACTCTTTGCAAACGCCCTTTGAAACTCCCCTATTTAGCAGAACGGTTTTGAATGGTTTTAGACCAAAGTTTGAATGTAATAGAGTTCTTCATCGAGCTTTAAATTGAATTTACACCGAAATACATACATAAATTTGATGAGCTTTTGCCCCATAAACAAGTATAATTTGTATTTCAGGAAATTAAATCTAGGATAATCACTTTGCGAGAGATAATTGTTGCAATTTTGTTGGTCTATATTATATAGCCAGAGCCAATCCAGGTCCCAGAAAATGTCACATGTGAAAAGTGTAACCAAAATAAGAGCCTCACATGAACATGAATAAATACATCTTATATCTAACCTTTACAATCAGTGTTAAAATAACGAGAGAAAAACGTGGACGTTTTCGCAATAAGGTTTAGAGTTATAGTTTCTTTATTATGGAATTTCCAAGCTGTACTTGCTCTCGCGTGGTCCAGCGTGGGATGACTTGACTTGACTGATGCAATTTGTGTACCACGACAAGAGTGGAGAACTTATGGTGCACATGGTACCGTTATATATATAATATGAGCTCATCAACGTTTTATAATCAATCTTGTTTATAATGAAAATACCAATTATACAACTTTTTATTATGTTACTCTACGATTTATATCGATTTGCTATTTAGAATTCATCCAATTATTTTCAATGATGCAGTTTTTTTTTTTTTTTTTTTTTTCATATATTATGAAGGATCTTTTTAAGCCAATTTGCTTTCAAATAAACTACTTTTTTAGTATTGTTCTCTAATTTTCTCTACAAATTATAGGGATGTGAATATTTATCTTTATTATAAAATAGAAAATGGACTTAAGGGAGTATATATGTGACCAAAAGATATCTCACAAAGTGAAGCGTCGTGAAATATAAAATTAACATCAAGTAAAGATGAATTGTTACTTAAAAGTTTAGTTATGTCAAACACATGAAAATATTTAAGTTAATGCACTTTAAAGATAACAAATCAATGTAAAAATTCAAATTGGAGCTGCAACTTTTAAGTCAAAATTGAAACTTTTTACGAAATTGAAAGTATTATTAAAAGTTTTTTCGCAACATTTTTTTTTTTTTTTTTTTAATTTATTTAAAAATTATTATATTTTGTTTTGCTGGATATAAATAAAATAACGTAGAAAGAATTATTGTGAAAATAAAGTTCTTTTTTTTCACTGTTTCCGCACCAAGTCGGTCACTTCGTTTAGTAAAAAAAAAAAAAAAAAAAAAAAAAAAAAAAAAACACGGAAGTTGTTACTTATAAAATTTTCATTTTTTTTTTCAGTTCATCAAATTAACATGTCAAATTTTTGTATATTAAAAAAATAAAGCTTCAATAACCAATTATTAACTTTCATCATTATTATTGATTTTGATGTATCTATATTTATATTCAATTGATTGGTTTAATCAATAAAATTTGCATTCTCATTTCTTCCTTTATATATAAAAATTACACAATTAAATCATCTTAGCCTATTTTCTTACTTTCTTCTTTATATGCGAGCTACACAAGATGTTACGATTAAAAAATTAACATAATTCAAAACTTAAGTTATTGCGGACGTTAAAGTCACTCGTTGCATGCGTTCATATCTCCGTAACATTTTATTGTAATCATTTCCTACATAATATTATAAATATGTTTCTTACGTTATATAAATATTATTTCTTTTCTTTTTTCTAAACATGGACTTAACATTATACAGTTAATTATTATAACTTTCAAACTGTTACATGATTATGTAAAAATATAAATTAATTATGTATTAAAAATATAATTAATTCATGCTTGTTACTTATATACACACAAAAAATAAATGTTTACTCACAACGTACGTACGTATGTTTAGGGAGTTTTTTTTTTAAGAGTACCTATATATATATATATAACAAATAATTTTATTGTACATGAGTGTATTTTCACGAAAAATCAATATTGTAGAGGCTATATAGTGTCGATGCAACTATGATGAGTATACAAAATATACATGGGTTCTCCGTAAACATTAGAGTATACTCTGTACCACATGTTACTATGGTAGACGGTACCCATGTACTATTGGTAGTGAGTAAACATTAGAGTATACTTTGTACCACATTTCACTATTAGACAGTACCCATGTACTATTGGTAGTGATTAAACATTACAGTATACTCTGTACCACATTTCACTAGTAGACAGTACCCATGCACTATTGGTAGTGAGTAAACATTAAAGTATACTCTGTACCACATTTCACTATAGTAGACAGTACCCATGTACTATTGGTGAGTAAACATTAGAGTATACTCTGTACCACATTTCACTAGTAGACAGTACCCATGTACTATTGGTAGTGTATAGTGAGTAAACATTCACCGGTAGAGAATCTGGTGGTTTTTAATCTCTATATACGTAGTGTCGAATTTTGTATAATTTTAGTCACTTTCTATGCATTAAAATTTGATGTATGCTATGCACATGAATATTTAGAGACAATGTTTAGTGACTAAGGTACAAGTCACTACTATTTTGTATTCGCAGTGTATATAATTCTTTAGACAGAAATATTACCAGGCTACTTCATACCCTATGTTAAATTGTGTCTCCGTTTTCAATCAGTTGTCTGTTCGCGTTCACCAGGAGGCTCTGGCTGACATCGCGAACACCCCACCCACCCACCCTCACACGATGCATTCGAACACTCATCCCTCCCTTTTGTATATAACATTTTGCCTTTTTCTTATAAATATATTTTTTTCTTTTGCGCGATCTTTTTCAAGAGGAGGTGAAAACTATAATGCATTACTTGACTTCTAATTGTCGTAGAATCATGAATGAAACGAGAAAATAAGTTATTTTTTTCCAAAACTATGTAATAAATGATAAAATTAAGGCTATCATGAATATTTAAGTAAGTTAATATTTCGATTGAACTTTTATTACTCTTGCGGTTTCATGCTGTGACTACCCTTTTCGGTCCTTTTCGGGAGGGAGCGAAAAATATCAATCCATTACTTGACTTCTAATTGTCGTAGAATCACGAATGAAACGAGAACATAGGTTATTTTTTTACAAAACTATTTAATAAATGATAAAATTAAGGCTATCATGAATATTTGAGAAAGTTAATATTTCGATTGAATTTTTATTAGTCTTGCGATTTCACGCTGTGCCTACCCTAAATACCCTTCCGGTTGCCTCGTCCCTCTCCTCCCCCGTTGGAGGGAGATTGTAAACTTTTCTTTCATACTGAAAAAGACCTTTCGAGAGTAAGAAAAAGGGACAATGTGTACAACTACTGCCATCCAGTGAACAGAAACACGATGAGAAAAAACGGCGACATTCCGTCCATATGGTCTAGAGTTATATATATTATTTATTATATGATATTACTGTCTTGTTACAGTAACAAGATGATTTTCCACGCTCTCTCTCTCTCTCTCTCTCTCTCTCTCTCTCTCTCTCTCTCTCTCTCTCTCTGTCGCCCCCGCAAAATTTCAAAACTACGAACAATGAATATAAACCCCCCTGAATATTTGACATAATATTATGCAAATCAAGCCATGTGCTGCATGCATATATAGATATTATAGAGGATAAATTGAGAAATTTATTATTTTACAATTTGTGCCAAATATGTAAAGACACATGTCAAAACAACGAATTTTGCATGCTAATTTAAATTTACAGTTTAATTTGTTGTTGTATTTTGAATATATAATTACTTGATGTAATGTGGGCGATTGAGTTCAATGTTGTAATTCACTTTTAACCGTGAGAAATAAATATGAAATAACTTGTGTTATGATTGAGTTTTATATAAAATAGTTGATTTTTAATTAAAAATGTATATATATCAACTTTTCAAGTTTATTGAGCTCAAAACATGTTAGGATAGGATTACTGAAGTAAATTTATTATGTATATGCGATCGGAAGTGACAGTGAAAAGAAAAAAAATTATTCAGCTGAATGGACCACTTGCTATGAACCTTGTCTTCTTTTATTATTATTATTGTTGTAATGTTTTTATGATAACGAATTTTTCCTTAAAGGCATAAACAACATGACATTGTCAATTTTAATGAATAAACATGAAATGGGATCTTCAAAACTGATGACAATTTTTACCAGAAGGTTAATATAGCTCCACGAAAGAACGTGAAAATACTGTAAAGTATGCAATTAGCGTAAAAATTCATGTTTATGACGTCAGAAACATGCAAAAATTAGTGTGAAAATGTTGTGCGGGTTGCATAAATACTGTTGGGTCTTGAGACAAACTAAAGTCCCATCAAGTGTTTTCTCTGGTCTATTCCTTTAAGATCTTCTATATTGCAGCTCATAAATTGAAAATATAAATAAATACGTCATAGAAAATATAGTACCTCCTAAATTTTGTATTTTCTAGTAGATATATAAAACTAGTTTATAGTTCTATTTTTAGTTGTAAGTAGATTGAAAATTTTGTTATTTATTTTACTATACAATCATTATAAATATTATTATTTTTGCACGTTTTTTTAATTAAAAATGTGTCCTTTTTCCTTATTATACATAACAAAATTGATACTCATTTTCCTGCAAAAAAAAAAAAAAAAAAAAACACAGTTTGCAATTCACTTTTTTCATATAAATATAGTACTTAGAATTATTTATTTTCAAATAACAATCATAATAATGTTATAAAAACTTTCTATATAACGTAAAAATAAAAACATTAGAAAATAATCTATCAATAAAAGCAATAAAATAAATATAATTTATATTATATGAAAAAAAAAAAAAAAAAAAAAAAGGTGGAATATATTTCCAATCAAAGTTGATATTTTTACAGAATGATGTAACAGTGTATAAAGATAGATGATCACTATAAAAAAAATATGTGCCTGAAGGTATATTTTATTTACAATATTATGTGGTACCATCATGTTTAGCTCTCCGCCTTCAATATATGCACCAAAACTCGTACCATGCGAAATAATAAAATTTTGTGATATTATATGATTAAGCAATTTCTTTACTTTGAATCACGATCTTCTTTTTATTTTAAATGTGATTACGTCATTTTGGTTCATATTTTCTGACCGACCGTAGCATATTTATATTGAAACAAGTTATATCGCGAGAGAAAGTAGATCAGTCATCTGAGAGAAGAGGTCATAAGGGTCATAGCGTGGGAAGACACTAAATTTGGACTCACTATATCCATACACATACATAATATATATATAAGATTATAATTTTTACTTAAACAGTAGCTATAACGTAAAAGTTACATCAAAATCTTGTATAATAGTTCAGCTTTTACTTTTGCTAGCTACTTAAAAATTTTATAGGTTCTATGTAATATAATTTATGTGAAAAATAAAATATCCTTTTTTAGATTTAACTTTGAGAAAAAATTCTATTTATTACATATTTATAGCATATAGAAAATATTTCAACTATGTTTTACTGTAAAATATTTTTGGTTACCTTTTTTATGTTATAAAAGTTAGATAATTTAGTATTTAAAATTTCACGGGTATTTATCGGGCCAACGATGAGAGGTTATTTCAACCACTTTTCTC
Source organism: Ecdyonurus torrentis (assembly GCA_949318235.1). Classification (NCBI taxonomy): domain Eukaryota; kingdom Metazoa; phylum Arthropoda; class Insecta; order Ephemeroptera; family Heptageniidae; genus Ecdyonurus; species Ecdyonurus torrentis. The sequence goes on from OX439129.1 coordinate 51,840,327, forward strand.
GTACTCTTATCAAGCTATATGAATAAAATTTTACACATATTAACTTCAATACGAATTAAGTTTTTGAGGAAATATCCTGCCTGGTTTAAAAGTATCCGCACCATCCACTCTCATCATACTAGAACTGGTGATAGTAATTATTATATGGAGAAGCAGCGTCTATCTTTAAGCAAAAAAGGCCCCGAGTACTGTATTCCTCTTTTATTTAACGCACTCTACAATCATGTTAAACAATGCGATCCATATTCATCATTTAAACAATCTGTTCAAAATTACTTGCTTGAGAATATGTTTTACAGTGTGTCAGATTACTTAGCCTCAAACAATGTGAAATACTGCTAATTTATTGTTCTCGGAGGTTATTGGTTTAGCACGCGGGGACACGCGGGGAAAGCTAAGGGTCCCCTAATTTAACATTACGCTTATGGGGAAAAACACGTTTTTTTGCGATTTTTGATAAAACTACTCCACCGATTTCGGAGAAATTTAAATGAGAAATACTAGATATACTTTTACGTGTTTTAAGCCATACTCATTTTTACGCATTTTTTTAAACCGATAACCTCCATTATGATAATGCTATATTTTAATTACTGTCACTATTGAATATTGTTGTTTTGTTATTGTGTGTTATGACTTATTCTACTCTGTTAAGACATGGAACGTAATAAAATCTTATACCTTATATCAATATTACATTGATCACCTGGAAAGTTTTGGTGCACCATTATGGTGCGTTTATCTGGGAAAAATTGTGCTAGAAAATGGGGTGCATCCAGGCCAGGCATCTTCTAAATAAGGCAGTCCTGGTGCATCCGGTTGTAAAAATGTCATTTTAGTCAGGGTATACAAAAGTTCGTTCTATAAACTACACACAACTCTTGACCCAGCTTCGAAATTTGTCCTTTGTTAAAAACATCTGATCATGACGTCGTTACCTGTTTACTACGTTTATATGTATGGTTTATCATTGTTTTTTCTTTGTTTAGATCTTTGGACCTGATAAAAATGAAAGGAACACACAAAAAAAAAGTTCCATACGAAACATGCGACTCACTTTTATCGGCTCAAAAAACAAGATCAACCAATGAATGTGTCTTATTTTCTTGGTCAGCCAATCACTGTAAATGATATTCACTATACTTTACAGAACAAACTAAAAACTATAGTACCATATTATTTTGCATTTAAAATTACTTAAATTGAATTTTCATTGAAGTATTTAATTTTAAATTTGTCAAATCATTAATTAAGTCTGTTTTCAAACCATGATTACGTATTTTATATGGTCAAAATCAGGTACGCTATAGTTAGGTCAATTGAGAGAGGGAAAAAAAAAGACAATAAAAGAAATACAGTTAGTTATAATTTTAAACATATAATTTAATTTGATTAGTAAAAATTTAATTTCATCATTGCAATAAAATTTCAATTAACAGATCTAAAAAATACAAAAAAAAATTCAAACAAAAAAATTCCAATGATGATAGATATAAAAGTGCACATGTAACCGCAGGGCTAAAATATTCAACATTTAAATTTCTGCTTAAGGCAAAAATGGAAATCTTTAATGATCACCTTTCGTCGTAATTAAATTAAATATAATTTATTATTTAAAATTTTAAAGTCGTTATAATGCGAATTATTTCAATAAGATTATTTATTTATATCATTTCGTAAGTCGCAAAATGAAACGGTAAATTTGATTTTATTTATTTACATCCTAAAGATGTTTATTATTATTATTATTTTTTGTATTTATGTTTTGAGTAATTGAAGATGATAATTCATAAATAAAATGTTTGTTCAAGTTTAATTTGTAATTAGTATGTACAAGTATAATTACCGTTAATATTTTATCTTAAAAATAATTTCTTATATGTATTTCAACTTTAATTAATTTTTAATGTATATTATTTAATATTTTATTTAATAAAAAAAAATTGTTATTTTAATGATTTTTTTATTTATACTCAGGTAGATTGTTTTTCTTTGCGATATTTACAGAGGAAAAGTGATTGCAAATATTTTTATTTGCATATTGACATAAATGTGAATGTACCTACAGTATGTGTTACGTAATCTGAATATTTAATAATGACAAAGAGCAGTTCTGAATAATATATATATATATATTTTTTTTTTTTTCAACGAATTAGGTATGGTGATATTATTCAAAAGTCTGCATATTACGTTAATTTAAGAACACGTATACAAAAATAAATGCGTAATAATTATGCTATCTCATTATCAGCAACATTTGTGCATTACAGCATAATTTATGCTATACACGGACAGAAATAAGTACTAACCATGATTAGTAAAACAAATTTTTACTGAAATATAGTAAGTTTTAACGTTATGCGCGGTAAATAAAAATGACCGTGTTTTTAGACTGTTTAGTAAAAATTTGATTATTTGTTTTCTACTAAATTTTGTCAAAAAATACTATAAATTTATTAGTCGCACATAATCATGTACCAATAATAAAACGTTAGTTTTTGTATTTAATAAATGTTTACTATACCTATTACTTAGTTTTCAATTATTCCCAGTAAAGGTTGGGAATAACAAAGAAATCAGTACAAGGCTACTGAAATATAGTTATTATTTATTATGCAGTACTGCATAATAACTATAATATGTTACATAGATTATGTTTTACATCATAATTGTTTATTTTATTCAAATTTAGCATAAATTACGTTATTAATTCTTTCCACGTGTGATTTAAAAAAAGCAATGCCTCAAAAAATTTATGTATTAAAGTAACTTATTAGATAATAACAAGTTGTGAACTGAATTTGAGGTCCATGTAATTATTTTCGTGTAAAGCTTTAGTAGTAGAAACGTAAAGTATAAGAAAAAAGATATTGGAAAAAAAAAATCATAATATATAGGGTGTGTACGCATGACGGCATTCTAAGTGATTTTCGATGCTCTTCTTGAGCAATGAATAATATTGCTCAGCATAGGACAAACGTAGTTTTTGGCTATTTTCTTTGGTAAATTAACTTTTTGGTTATTATTATTTTTCTTGCATACTTGAGGTACTAATTTAACCTGTTAACAGCATTAATGCTCTCAAAAAAATTGCGAACTATTTTTAAACTGGCAAAATGTGCCATTTTCCAATACTGGCCCATGTTATTTAGTACTCACTTACGACGTCGACTTTAACATGAATGAAAGCACCCTATAGTCTCAAACTAGACTACACAGCAGCTCACTAAAACAAGACATATTTCACCAAAATGTTACAGCTGATCAATCTAACATTTAAGTTAATACGTGTTAATTTTTTTTCTTATAACGTAATATCCATAAGTAAATGGGTTTGATTCAGGATGAAATAACCTCATCTTGATTTGATATTGATACTATTATACTGCTATAGGTTCTATGCATTCATGTTAAAGTCGACGCCATGTTGGATAACTCAATAACATGGGTAGCATAGGAAAATAAATCATTTTTCCAGTTTAAAAACACTATACAATATTTTTGAGAGCATCGATGCTGTAAATATGTGTAATTAGTATCTCAAATATATGAGAAAAATGACAATAAGAAAAAATTAAACGATTTTCCCAAAGAAAATTGCCTTAAACAAAGTTTATCCTATGCTGAGCAATGTTATTCACTACTCCAGTATGGCCTCCAAGCGCATTAAATATGACGTCATCCGCATACACCCTATAGTATAGACTATGAATATTATATTATTTTTATTTTCTATATTCATTGTCACATTTAAAGTGAATTTTTAAGTGGCATTTGATTAATGAACTTAGCAAATTAATATAAGAATAAATAATATAACAAAGTATTGTGTATATATAATAATAAATAAATAAACAATGAAAACAAAAACTTTTATAAATCAAAAAAGTAATAAAACTTAAATAAACCAATAATAAAATAAATAAACTAATCATACATATAATATGACTTTCTACCAATCTTCATTGATATATAAAATGTAAATAAAAATTGGTATTCTTATATTTACAAACAAAAATGTATATTTAAGTTAAGTTTTTGTTTACTAAAAAGAAGGTGTTTGCACTTTAAGTTGCAGGAGGGAAAGTAGTTTTATTTTCACTTTATAGTGTTACTTTAACTAATCAATATTGTGAATATTATTGATCTATCGATATGTGACGCCTCAAGCTTTTTATATTATTATATGATCGACAAATTTTTACTTCCGTAACTAACTTACATCTCTCTCTCTCTCTCTCTCTCTCTCTCTCTCTCTCTCTCAAAATGACGTCATTTGTTACCTAGGCTAACAGCGATCCTTACACAAAACATTTTTAAAAAGATGATGCTCGCCAAAAAATCTTTATAGCACGTGAGTGAGGCAAAATTATTATCTAACGTAAAAAATAAAAAATATTACTTTACAGGTCTTTAACCTTTTTTTTTTTTTTCTTTCATAGTTTTTCTTTTATTTATAATGGTATTATAAATTGACTAAATTTTTACTTTTATTCATTTTTATAATAATTTTATTTATTTATAAAAAGCTTGTTTATCTTTTTTTTTTTTTTTTTCCTTGTCATTTTATTAAAAGTGTTCATATATTTTTCAAAAAAAATCAGTCTAAAAATAACGTTACACGTTTGCAAAAATAAATTACGTAATTTAGCTTGTGATGAATAATTACTATATTAAATAGCATAAATGATGTTATTTTAGTAGTAAAAATATGATTACACTGTATTTAACCATGTCATGCTACGTAGCATAATTACTCTACTATACAGCATAGCCTTATTATCAGTTGGGTTAAATTGAGAGATCTTTAGGCTAATTTTACCCAACAAAAATTCGTTAATAATAAAAAGAAAACTTAACAGTTTATGTTTCCGAAATGGAAGTATAGCATAATTATTGCGTATTTATCTTTGTCTCTGTGTAATATGTTTTTTTTTTTTTTTTTTTTTTTTTTTTAGCATTCATTTTTTATTATTTCAAATTATGATACTTTTTCCTATCGCTTAATAAACAAACAATGAACAATTAAATTCAAAAGTCGTGTATTCAAAGATTTACATTTCCTCATCGATTTTCTATTTTTAGAAATATATTTTAATGTTTATATTTCAATATAAAATTTCGCGATGGTAAAGTTAGCCTTAAAATATAATATTATAGTTTTATAGCATGTACTCATTTTATTTAACTTTTTGCGTTTTAAGTTAAAATCCATGACGAATTTAAATAACAATAAAAGAAAGTAAAAATATAAAGATAAAAATATGAGATATTATATTATGTTAACTTTCAATTATTGCAGCTTCTCAAAAAATTATTATGTACATAACGTACATAATGCTCACAATTAATTGAAAATTACGTTTGACTATATATAAAAAAATATTACAACTTTTTGGTGTGAAAATTATTTGTAAAAAGTCCCAACATTATAAAAAAATTGTTGCTTAAAGATTTAAGATTAGCTGAAATCACGTCTGTAGAAAGCAAACTACGTACAATCATGATCTGCGAGCTTTACCGCGAGATGCAAATCAATATCTTTGTTTCCCTCTCATTTCCCTATTGATTTCTATTTTAGACATAGTCAATAAAATGATTTGTGTCCATCATAAAAATGTAAAGTAAACCATTGAAGCGGAACTGAATAGATTATTATATTAGCCACTAAACAATAAAAAATGATGCAAGAATTTTTTTTTAAAGCAAGTTAAAAAAAATATATATTGTTTAATTTTGTTTTTAAATGTTGTAATGAGATTGTCTAGGGTATTTATTGTCATTTCTTTTGTATTGTTGTGATGTTGTGATTGTTGAGGAGTGGTTAACATCTTGGCAATGGTACAGAGAGAGAGAGAGAGAGAGAGAGAGAGAGAGAGAGAGAGAGAGAGAGAGCATGGGAGAGTAAAAAATAAACGTGATGAAAAAAAAATCTTGTTAAAAAAACTTCCTCCACTTCATTTTTTTTTTTTTTTTTTTTTTTTAATCGTATCTCATGTTTTCATTTTGCAATGACGTTTTTAGTTCCGGAGTTGTTGACTTTTTATATAACAACGTTACAAGTTCATTGCGCGATGACATCTTTTGTCATCGTCAAGTTAAATTAAATTATCAACGTATAATAATATAATTTACTCTTAATATTAAGAAGAAACTTGGAACAAAATAATTCCATGGTTTTCAAATTAATTTATATTTTTTATTTCTAAAAAAAAAAAAAAAAAAAAAAAAAAAAAACTGAAAAAAATGTGCGTGAATTAATTCAGAAATATTGATGTTAGATAAAAATTACTTTTCTACAGTTATTTAAAATAATTGACAATATTCTGTACCAGAATTTTAAGATTACTTTTTTAAAGCTTTAAATATATTAAATATGTTATTTTATATCTGAAATATGATTATTTTTCGTATAAAAATAGACCACTTGCTATGAATGAACTTTTTAAAATAATTTGAAACTTTTTCAATGCATTTCCTATGGAAAAATTGTTTTCACTTACACTAAAAACATTTTATTGCAAGTGATCCAATGAAATCAATTTTATTAGAAATAATAAAATAAATTATAGAAGTTTTTAGCTTCTATAATTTTTTCATTTTTTTATTCTAAGCAAATTTATCAATAATAATAAATTGCTATATGTTAAACACACACATAAATTAACGTGAATAAATCATTAAAAATTACCATTTAATCAAGAGATGTTAAGATTAATTAAAGATTACTGTATTCCTCATTATGGGTATAAGTGCGTGATAAAATGCGTATACAGTAATATTAAAAAGAAATTACTTTGTCAATAAAATATACGTATATAATTTTTTTATGATTATATTTTTTATTTACTAATAAATTATAATTCATTAATCTACTCAATAGTATAATAAAGTATAGAATGTATTTAACATTTTCACACAATATCCTCTCTCTCTAGCAACTTACAGTGAGCAAGATTATAAATTACAAAAGTATGAAAAAAAAAAAAAAGAAAAAAAAAGATGAATCGCAATTTGAAAATGATGACATCATGTTCAGTAATGTTAAATCAAACAAAAATCAAAATAGCACGTTTTCCTTCTTCTTCATGATAATAGCATATAATTTTCAACTTCATATTATACTATATAAGAAATTCCTAACAAATTTGTTTACAACTTGCGAATGTTTTTTTTTTTTTTTTTTCTTTCTCTCTCTTTCTCTCTGAAGAGATTGATAGAATAAGAGTGATATATACTCGGCAACAGTTTTAATATGAAAGCTTACGTCACAATGGTCAGTATTATTGTTATTATTTTGTAATACTGTGTTGTTATGTTTCATTACTTTTCTCTCTCTCTCTCTCTCTCTCTCTCTCTCTCTCTCTCTCTCTCTCTCTCTCTCTCTCTGACATTTTTACATGTCCTTGAAAGTAACGAAAGAAAAGAGAGATGAATTTTCATTTCGTTGTGTATTCACTTTTTATTTTGATTTCAATTGTTATACTTGCCTCAAGATATCTGATGTACGATTGTTATACATAAAAGTTTACATTGTTGCCGTATTTTATATATAATTCAATTTTCATGAACAAAATTGGAGTATACCAAAGTTATTATATTAATATATATATATATATATATATATATATATATATATATATATATATATATATATTTTTTTTTTTGTTAAGAAGAATTTTATAAATAAAATGCGAGTTTATAATAAAATATATTTAAAAACAAATTGATTTCAAATCACGACTTCGATTTTTTTTAATGGATTGTTGCAAACGTACAGTAATCAAATGCTCAATGTTTTCTTCATGGAAAAAAACACAAATTTAATCATTAATTTGGCAAAAATGAAAAAAAAATTGTACTGCATTGTAATGAAGTAATGTAATTCTAAACTTTCATGAGTATTTTAAAAACACACACAGATATATTCATTTCTTTATTGTTAAGGCAGGAAATTAGATATTTCAAGATTTGACTATACAGCTGTAAAAAAGAAAAATCTGAAAATTTGCAGAGTGTTAGATTTATTAGGTGTCTTCAAAAATATATAAAAAAAAAAACTACGGAATCACCATACTAGATTTTAAATTATGATTTTGTGAGGTTGTAGTTCCATAAGAGCCCATGTTAATTTCAATTATTATTTTCTCTCTTATCTGATGGTCACGAGTTCTGAAAATTTTATAATAGGTAGCTGTTACTATTAACTTTTAAATAGCATCATAAAGTTTGCATTTTTTTTTTTTTTTTTTTTTTTTTTTAGATTTTGAGATACAAGTCTTCTGAATACAATTCTTAAGTAAGAACAGGCTCATGTCCGATGCATTGTTGGTACACGCAGTTTTAAATTCATTACATTGTGAATCTATAATTCATGTATTTAATTTAAATAAAATATTAATAATGTTAGATAATGCATGATAAAAATACGCGATTAATTATTATCGGAAGTCAATTTCAGAATTGAAATTTCACTACTTCGATAAATATTTTACACTTTTGCAAAGTTGCAAAAATTTAAAACTTGCAATTGGAACTTAACTTTAAAAAAAATATTATTATTATTATTTTTTACATTTTTTGGCGCATGATAAACTGCCACAAGAGTACGCTGTGATATCGACACTGTGACCTGTGATGTAAAATGTAAATACATGCAATGTATTCATATACGAAATAATTTAATACTCCGCCTCCATATAAATACATGATATTGCCATAAGGTAATAAAGTAAAAAAATTAAAAAAAAAAAAAAAAAAAAAAAAAAAAAAAAAAAAAAACTGAGTGTTTGTATATTTATACTGTAGAAGTTATATGTAATATGGTAGACGATATATATTAATTTGCAATATCTGCAGATATGAGTAAGCAGTTTGAATTAGCAACATAACTAGGAGTTCCAATTGTATTGTGTGGCGTGCCTCGTGTAGTTGACTTAGTATTGAGACGAGGTGAGGTCATCTATGTGTATGTGTGTGTGTGTGTGAGAGAGAGAGAGAGAGAGAGAGAGAGAGAGAGAGACATGCAAAGAGGCTTGGTCCATACTCGCGGTCAGGTGTGCCTGCCTTGGCAAAAGTACAAAGTAGTGAATCACTGACTGAGGCACATCAACCTTACACACTGAAATATTAAACTGCATGACGAGGAAAATTTGATCTATTTTCAAGGAAATGTTAACTGACTTTTTGGAATGGATACTGGAGAAGATCATGCACCCTTGCTGTAAGGAGTTCTCTTGTGTATGTTCCAGTTTCAGAGTCCATAGTCTGAATATTCAAAAAAGCTTTATTATTAAAACTCAAGCTGTTCAAGTGTAGTTATAGGACATAAAATTACAAAGACTAAAAAATTCAACATTTAAAAAAAAAAAAAATAATAATAATAATAATAAAAAGTTTTTCTGGCCAACATAAATTTACCACCTATTTTGAACTATAAGAGTAAAATTCCCACTTTTTTAAAAAGAAAAACTCATTATCTCCAGCCAAAGAGCAATGCAAGCAATATTTCAATGTTATACAATATAAATTTTTTCAGTGTAGCCAAAGAGACCATGAGCAAGTACCAGTCTAACACTGACATCATTATTGCACGAGAGACAAAACCTCACTACAATAAAATATTTTTAGTCATTACTTATGAAATAATGAGAAAATCGAAGTAATTTAAACCAAGATGATTTATTTTGATTCCAATTGTTGTATGGTCAGTTAGTCAGGTGTTATATAATTGGTAAGGTTCAAGTCAAAGGTGCCGTGCTTACTTATTATTGTACAATACATTTCATGTTCATTATTGTTGTACACAATCTTTTATAGTGCTGAATGTGACGTGCGGAATTACGTACGTTACTTAAATGGAAGTCAGAATAATTAGTGAATTATGCGAGGAAGAGTAACAAAATATTAGGGAATATTTTTGTTGAATAATAATGGATCACTTGCAATGAAATATTTTTAATTGTTGCAACGTGTAAGTGAAAACGTTTTCTCCATAAGAAAATGCATTCAAATTATTTGAAATCGTTCGTAGCGTGGTCCATTAACTAGAAAAACGTCTTAAATAGACACGTGATTTTTTTTTTTTTTTTTTTAGTTTATTAATAATAATTGATATTTATTGAGGCCACAAAAGGTACATACCCACTTACATGGTCCTCTCTGACTTTTCATTTAACAATATTCACATGTCAAAGTGTTTCATAATTTCAGTTTTATACAATATTAATAAGTCTTTTAAATAAATTATTATTAAGTATTTTTAATTCAATTTTAAAAATCACAAAATGACGTCACGGTCGCTAAATTTTTCTTATCCCCAAATGTATAATTTACCCCCCGTGACGTCATTTTATTACTTTCAAAAATTAATTAAAAATACTTAATAAACTAAATAATTAAAATTTTGCGTATCAAGCGATCCAGGACGATGTCTTCTTTTAGAAATTGACAGCCCCCCCTTTTTAGGGGGAGGGGAGTATTCTTCATTTGTAACGTTTATGCCTCAACTTCTTATAAATAATGCAATGACCAATGTAGGATTTTTAATCAAATAAATAGAAGTAAAAAAAAAAAAATAATAATAATATAAGAAGAAGAAAACAAAAACAAACCATGAAAAGAATAATATTTTGAAGTATAAAAGAGTAAAAAAACAACTATATATAATGTGTATATTCTCAATTAGTATTTCATATAAGTAATAATAATAATAATTTGATAAAAATTCTTATATAAAATTGTTGTACTGTATACTACAGTAAATCAAATTGTTTTATGTGAGTTGTTCATGAACGAAGCAAGCAAGCAAGCAGTAATAATAACAAAAAGTTTTCTTGTTTCGTGGCAATAATTGCACACATATATAAAAAGTAGCAACAGCACAATTGTCTTCTACTCTTACTTACTCCCAATTATATCATTACAAAAACTGGCTTCGTTGATATTTAATAAAAAGATAACAATCAGTCTGGTCGAACATGAATGAGATTTTACTGTGGAATGGTTTGCACCTGTCTATCTTGTATTTTACGGCAAGTTTGGTGTCGCATCAACAATGAGTTGTTGTTTTTTTACTATGCGCCGAAATAAGTAACTTAAATGTGAATTATAATATTTTATAACATCTTAAAGTAATAGAACAGAAGAAAACCTTAGCATTTAATCTATATTTATATCACAAAACACGTGATGGGACTTATATGACATTAGTTTTTTGTCTCAAAAACTAACTGTAGCGCCATAGCAGAGTGATCAGAAAATTTCAATTTATGCAAACCAAATAACATTTTCATACTAAATTTTTGCCTGTTTCTGACGTCAGAAACAGGAAAAGTCAGGTAAATTGCATACTTTACAATATTTTCACGCTCTCTTGTGAGGCTACATCTATATTCTATATCTATACTAAAAAATTGTCATCAGTTTTGTAGATCCCAATTTGTGTTAAGCATTAAAAAAATACATGTTGTTTCATGTTGTCTATTGTTATTTCTTATCATCTTTTATTATTATTATTTTTTTTTAACAATGAAACTTTACTTGTATTTTTATTGATTGATTTATGAATATGAGTCTATAAAAATTTAAGCTCATATAAGTCCTGAGTTTAATATTAATCCATTTTTTCCTAGTATTTAAAATTTTTTTAAAACTATAGGCTAGTAGTTTAAAACTAATTCTCACTATAAATATTTTGTCCATTGCCTCTAAACATTCAAGGGTGTATCCGCATAACGTCGTATTTATTGCGCATCGAGGCCATACTGGAGTAATGAATAACATTGCTCAGCATAGGACAAACTTAGTTTTCGGCTATTTTCTTTGGGAAATCGGTTAATTTTTTGAAATTGTTATTTTTCTCACGTACGTGAGATACTAATTCAACCTATTAACAACATCAATGCTCTCAAAAATATTGCTTAGTATTTTTAAGCTGTCAAAATGAGCTATTTTCCTATACCAGCCTATGTATTGAGTTGACTTTAACATATGAATATATAAACTTTATATACATCAATTTCTAATGCATAGCGAGTATCCAAAATTATTCAAAAATCAATTCGAAAAATTAAACATTTAAAATGTTTACTCACTACCAGTCCATGGGTACTGTCTATACTAATGAAAATGTGGTAGATACTCTAATGTTCATGGAGAACCCATGTATGTTTTGTACTCATCATACTTTCATCGACTCTATAGCCTCTAATAGATTGAATATTTAGTAAAAATACACCACACACGTGTTTTATTTATTTATTGTTGTCATCCAAAAACAGACTTAATAATAATAAAAATAATAATAGACTTGCGCCCGATACATTGGTGGTACACAACAAAAAATCATAATAGATAGATAGATAGATAGATAGATAGATAGATAGATAGATAGATAGATAGATAGATAGATAGATAGATAGATAGATAGATAGATAGATAGATAGATAGATAGATAGATAGATAGATAGATAGATAGATAGATAGATAGATAGATAGATAGATAGATAGATAGATAGATAGATAGATAGATAGATAGATAGATAGATAGATAGATAGATAGATAGATAGATAGATAGATAGATAGATAGATAGATAGATAGATAGATAGATAGATAGATAGATAGATAGATAGATAGATAGATAGATAGATAGATAGATAGATAGATAGATAGATAGATAGATAGATAGATAGATAGATAGATAGATAGATAGATAGATAGATAGATAGATAGATAGATAGATAGATAGATAGATAGATAGATAGATAGATAGATAGATAGATAGATAGATAGATAGATAGATAGATAGATAGATAGATAGATAGATAGATAGATAGATAGATAGATAGATAGATAGATAGATAGATAGATAGATAGATAGATAGATAGATAGATAGATAGATAGATAGATAGATAGATAGATAGATAGATAGATAGATAGATAGATAGATAGATAGATAGATAGATAGATAGATAGATAGATAGATAGATAGATAATAATTTTTATTGAGGCCACAAAAGGTACAAAACCCACTGGAGTGGTCCTCTGATATTCTTGCTGTCAGAGGTTTATAATTTGACATTTTATATTACATAGTTTTCAAAAACGATAGCTAAAGGAGAGTACATATAAACAAAATATTAATTTTCAACTCATAACAGCAATTGTTTTCTGATATTATATAGAATTCAAGATAACACAATTAATTATTATAATGATAAGGTGATATACTTAGATCAGACAATACTATAATATATAGTGATTATAAAATAATATGTTATTAATTTATCAAAATAACAATTATAATCACAGCATTTTAATGAGAATATTTACAATTAAATTATGCATATCATAGCATAATAAATTGAAAATTTTATATTATAATACAAGACATATTTAATATTAACATTTAATTACAAATTAATAATAATAATAATAATAATAATAACTTTAGTCTATAACATAAAATTTAAGAGTAAGAATACAATTAGGCTATTTTATATTATAAAGGTCAATGCTACATAAATATTATTTAATTTTAACGTACAATCAAAGACATAGATAATACTCTCTTATCATTTGTACATGAAGAGTATAATCATTTGTTTCCTATAAATAACCTATATATTAATTGATATAGAAGTGACGGGATAAGGATAAGAATGGTTGCATTCATATAAAAGTTGACGCCATATGTGAGCACTAAATAACATGAGCCCACATATATGGTACCATGGTAAGAGAAAATGACATATTTTTTCAGTTTAAAATCGTTAGCAATATTTTTGAGAGCATTGATTTGATATTGTTAAAAAGTTGAATTTGGTTTTCAAGTATGCGAGAAAAAAAAAAAAACAAGAAAAAAAAAACTTTAATCCTATGCTGAGCATTGTTATTTATTGCTCCAGTATAGTGCCGAAGTGCATTCATTATGACGTCATGTGCATAAGAATAAGAATTTTTTATTGACCCAGGCAGTTCATAGTATAACATGTGGTGTTACAACAAGCGTTGGTCTTGTCAAAATACCTTGCATATATACCCTAGAAAAGTTTTCTAAATCAAACCCTTTGAATCCATACAATTACACACGAAAAAATTAAATAATAATAAATAAAAGGACGTAAGAAAGGTATTTTGATATTTGGGTTGTCTCCCTCCCACCCCGTGGTGTGCAGACAGACGGACGACTCAAGGCCTTGGTGTTGCAAGGACACTTCGCTAAGCTCACGTCTGATATCATCTCAATTTTGCGTCGCCCAGTCTCATGTGTGTGCACGGCAAAGGAGTGTCACTTGATATACTCAGCACGTACTTAAAACACAATTATATTGGGACCTACCTCCTTACAATAACTAAAGTAACCAAACGTAATGCAAAAGTCTATATGAATTTTAATTATCACACTCTGTGTGATTTTTTAAAAAGTTCAAAATTTTCCCATCATATGGTGATCACGTGTTATTACGACCAATCAAAGTATTTTTTTTTTTAATTGGCGGTGTGAAAAAAAAACCTGCCCTTTATGAATTGTTTCAATTAATACTATGTCATCAGAAAAGTTAAAATTACTGGGTATGGTTTACATTATATTTAGTTATATTGTATTTATTTTTTCATATAGTTAGTTATTGATTTATTAACGAGAAAGTCAGTCAAAAATACATCAATCACTATTTTAGTATAATACATAAAACGTTCTCATTTTATTAAATTCTAAGTTCTCGTAGCATCCAATTATTTCAACTTTTTTCAAGATTCTTACTTTCACGCAATTTCTCGCTTAATTCCAAACAAATTAAAAATAATATAATAATAAAAAAAAAAAGTTGTGAATGTTTTTAAACTATAAGATATAATTAATTTTTGTTGTCTTAGGCACTGAACAAGGTTAAAAATGTTGTAAAAACAAAACGCGTAAAAATACTTTGATTATTTTAAAATTAGTGAAAAAGATGAAACATTAACGGTGTATTTTATTTATTACAAATATACATACAAGTATAATAAAAATATATTCATAATTTAGATTTTTCTTTTCACAAAATATTTTACGCAACAACAAATTGTTATGTTTAAAAAATAATAATAACAATTTTTATTTCGTACCTTCAGCTCTGAATGAAAATGTTTCTCATACGCAACATCTCTTCCTTAAAGTTTGCCTAGCAATTTGGTTCTTTAAACTTGGGATAATTTTCATCTTAAATTGCTTAATATTACATGTAAAATTCAAATGCTATTATTTAAAATTGAATAAATCGTGAAGTGTGTATGTATATTAAAGTTTGTACAAAATACTTGCTAAATAACGGCAATTCAAACACCAAACTTATCAGTATAAAACAATCTCGCGAGAAATATAAATAAATAATCATCTTTATATAGTCAGAAACATTAAAAATATAAAGTATTATTTTTACACATTATAAAATAGTACGGGATTTTTAATAAATATAATGAATCAATAAAAATTGCTAAGCTCGAGTTTGTTTATTAGCCTTTTATATGTAGAAAATTATGTACGTTTTTCATTTGTTTATTTGTATTTATTTGTATTTTGTTCGTTCGTTCGTTCGTTCGTTCGTTCGTTCGTTCGTTCGTTCGTTCGTTCGTTCGTTCGTTCGTTCGTTCGTTCGTTCGTTCGTTCGTTCGTTCGTTCGTTCGTTCGTTCGTTCGTTCGTTCGTTCGTTCGTTCGTTCGTTCGTTCGTTCGTTCGTTCGTTCGTTCGTTCGTTCGTTCGTTCGTTCGTTCGTTCGTTCGTTCGTTCGTTCGTTCGTTCGTTCGTTCGTTCGTTCGTTCGTTCGTTCGTTCGTTCGTTCGTTCGTTCGTTCGTTCGTTCGTTCGTTCGTTCGTTCGTTCGTTCGTTCGTTCGTTCGTTCGTTCGTTCGTTCGTTCGTTCGTTCGTTCGTTCGTTCGTTCGTTCGTTCGTTCGTTCGTTCGTTCGTTCTTTCATTCATTCATTCATTCATTCACCTATTTATTTATTTATTGGTTTATTGATTGATTATTGAATGAATTAATTATTTATTTACACAATAAATTCATTTCTCTTATAAAAATTATATTTCTAACAAGTATTCTTTAAGTTTTCACAATAAAATAAAAAGTTCAATGCCAAACATTGGAGCACCAAACTTCGGTTCATACTTCACCCATAAGAACATTTTAGTTTGCATGATCGCCCACAGATATCGCCCATTTCAAATGACAGTTTTTGGTTAAATAAACGATTATTTAAGAAATATTGAACATCTTTACGTATGGCGTGGACTTTACGTACAGCTGATGTCATCGCGGAACTGCTTCATCATTTTGTGTAATAAAGACGACGTAATTGCAATTAGTAACGAAGATATTTCAATAATTAACAATTACGAAGTCATTCTCTTGTATAGACAAAAATTACGTAATAACAATCACAGTAAATAAGCGCACACTTTTTCAAACAAAAAAGTAATAATTTTATAATAAATTCATTAGATATCTTAAATATGATATACCATATATAGTAACATTTGTATCTTGTGTGTATCTACAAAAATATACATATGTATACAATGTATAATACAATGTACATATAACATGGATATCATACCAAATTCTATTTCTAGACACTAATCTGCTACTAATTGTAAAAGCAGATGGCGGGTTTAAAAAAAAAATTGCAACAAAAAAGTTCATCATTACGATTTTATATACTGTGTACGTAAAGTAAGAAAAAAAAAAAGCATGACGTTAGAGCAAAGTAATTTATCATAGAATAAATCGTCAGTTCTTAGCTGCTCTCAATATACACTAACAAAACAAAGTAGTAAAAAGGCTAAACTACTATTAAACATTGTCTTAAACATTCATATATGCATATATTAACTTGTAATACACACCTATAATAGTCCTCTATAGTACATCTTTATTTTTCCTATTAGATCAAACACTGTAATGCATACATAAAAGTCTGAAAACTATCCAAACTGTCCAAACTATCCAATGCAATCAGATGGAGATTTCATTTGACACCAAACTTCATTATATAAATACATGTTATTTCCATGTTTATTCAATTTTTTAATAAAGAAAACGTATACAATAGGTTCTCTCTAAATATTTGTGTGTTGTAAGTAGACATTTGTTTTCTGAGTGTAAGATAAAAAGTGACGACTAACGACGTATGTAAGTCAGTATGAGTCAGTGTGATGCTTGTGTGCTAGACTTTTAGTGCGCAATGATAACAAATGCGAGTCACATGATTAAGGTCGCGACTTTGTGTGTGATAACGAGACGTCATGTTATCAATACAGGTCACTACACTGTCGATTATCGATATTTTGCTTCTTCTGTTGATTAGACGCAATTTTAACAAGAAGAACTTTGAACAATAAAATTTACACTTCTTGATAAAATAAATACGTGGGTGATGACTTAGTTTTATTTTCAATTATGATCTTGTGTTATTACTTATTTTTTTAAATGTTGTACACACATTGTGTTTAATTTTTTTTTTTTTTTTTTGTACATGAAAAGAATGGAGTACGTAATTTGTGCTGCATTTATATTATTATAGCACAAATGAAATAATAATACATTGCGGCGTTGCGCTAAAATTTGAATTTTCACATATTTATGCACTAAAAAAAAAAAAAAAAAAAAAAAGGCATTTTTTCAATTACGAATCCTAACTTATTTGAGGTAAACACTTTTGAGTTATTATGAGTAGCTAAAATAATGCATTTTTGCAAATTATTAACAATAGCTAATTTAACTTAAAATAGCCTAAAATAACTGATACCAACTCAAAACAACTTAAATTAGCTATTGTTAATAATTTACTATCTTTTATTGTTAATATGCATTTTTTTAGCTGCTCATAATAACTCAAAAGTGTTATCATCTCAAATAAGTTAGGATTCGTAACTATGAAATAATATAGTCAATTCACTTTTTTTTTTTTTTTTTTTTTTTTTAGTGTGTTATCTTTTAATTGGAATAACTTAAATATTTAACTGAGTTTGCATGTATTTGACATAACTAAACTTGTAAGTAACATTTCATCTTTACTTCATGTTAATTTTATATTTCACGACCATTCAATTAGTCAGATATCATATCAGTTAGTCACCTACTCCCTTAAGTTATTTTTCTATTTTATAATATTTAACAAAATTAGTTTAATTGTAAACACCAATTTTCTTAACTGGAAATATTTATTTATGTTACAATCAGTGGCATAAATGCATGATCACGTCAAACTTAATACATAGATTCTTATCAATAAAGTACATCATTATAATAAATAAACTTATATAACTTAAACTTATTATATTACATCTAAAACAATTAAAGAGAAAAATATATCTAGGCATATATACACATTTAAATAATAGAACAGTATTACTGAAACATATTATTTAAGCATCAAAAACTTTTTAATTTAAGTAATAAAAGTAATAATATACCATTTTCACTTATTAGAAATGAAAATTCCAAATTGTGCACAAGATTTAAGAATAAATAATTCAATCACTGATTTTGTAACAATGAAATAATATTAAAATGCAAGTTGTTATTAAATTCACTTAAAAAAATTCAACAGTATACATTAAGTGCAAGACCTGAATTTAAATATATTGGAAAGTAAAAAAAAGAGTGTTAAAACAAAGTACTAGATATTACAAGTACATTTTATATTAAGAACATGCATTTAATCTACTTATTATAGTAAGATTAATGACTTAAAATATGAAAAATGACTTTAATAATCCCATTTAATAATTGAATGTACTTGTAACTAAAATCCCCAAGGTATACATACATTCAAGTGAAAACAAACATGAAATAATTGAGAGAGGAAATAATTAGTCAAAACTCAAAACAAGAGGGAAACAATCAAGCTTCTTACTTATACAGGTGATATGAGATATTCAAATTAGATTGATAGAAAGTACCCAAAGTTTTTATCTTATAGTTGACCTAAATTAAGTAAAATAGATTATTGGATTGAACTACATTTTTTTGTACTTCTAATATTTTTATTGTACAGTGAGATTATATATTTATCACTCATGTTGTGGCCTTGAAATTACAACGGATGTTTCTTCTAAAAAAAAATTATTTTAATTGTTTGAAATAATTTTATTTTACAACATATAACTTGTATGTTTTTTTCCCACGTATATAATGAAAATATTTCTCTTTTGAACGATATAAAAAAAGTTGACTTTTTTTTAAAAAATTTTGTCGATGAATATCCATTTGTCATCTCCGACTTTTGTTTGATTGCTTCCTATTATGTGAGTTTAATTAAGTTTAAAGAAATATAATTACAAAAATGATTTTTTTTTTTTTTTTTTTAAGCGACAATAAAAATGATTATTATTTTCTCTTCAGTAAACAAGAAAAATAATATATAAAATTTTCCCCCCAATAGGGATGAGAAATAGGGAATAAATAAGCAATTTCTTACATATTATTTGACATTTTAACATTTCGTTATAGATAACCTCGCTTGCCCATGAAGTTTTACAATGTTTTAAGTATTGTATTAGAATTAACGGCTATGACGTCACTAATCGTTGACAATCCATAACGATAAAACGTATAAATCACGTCACAAGCGTTAGACTCACAATGGAATAAACATCAAACTTGACCGTTGCAAATCTGTATATTTTTTTTTCCATTTGGTTCTAACGTTTTTGACGTCACTTACGTTTTTATATAAAACAAAAAATGAACTACTTGCAATGAACGAACTATTCAAATTAAATTGATTTCTTATGGAAAAATCTTCATTATATATAATGCAACACAACACACAACTAAAAAAAAACGTTCATTATAATTGGTCTATTTCGACGCGTAGTGACATCATAACTGTTAATGTTACAATACTTAAAACATAGCAAAATAAGGGTTTTTTCGTAAACCCTGTTTTCTTTTGCACCAAAAAAATGCGCATTACATTTAAATAATCAAAGTTGATCGTCATTTTAATAGCAGAAAACAGATAGGGTTTACAAACAGTACTACTGTAAGCTTTTCAAAACGCTTGTTTTTTAGTGTACAGAAAACAAAAATCAAAATACCCACCCCCTCTTTTTTTTTTTTTTTTTTTTTTCAGAGCATCTTAACTAATAAATTGAAGCACATTTTTTCTAAAATTTTTAAATTTTTTACTAAAATAGTTCCTAATGCTGTCAAATGTTGATATTGAAATATCAACTTCTGCAAAACTAACATAGTAAAATATAAATCATAAACTAAATAAATCAATCTTAAATATCAAATATTACAATTAATTTATGAAAGTCTTATATCAAAATATATTTATTATTATATTAAAATTTTACGTACTAAAGAATTGAATGAAAATTTGCTGTAAGATAAAAAAAAAACTGTCACGTAATTTTTCCCGTGACATTTTATGGAAATTAAAATGCAGATATCTTTATAATAAGTGAACCTACGTATTTCATGCTAGAAATCAAGATAGACTTGAAATCATATTCGATTATTTGTGTTCACAGTAAGTGGTAAACAACTTTGACAAGTTTTAAAATAAAGTAACGTAAATAAACATAATATTATAGACAACTTTTCCAGCAAATATCTAAAAATATTATGATTGCCGTTTTTTTACAAATAAATTTTAGTATTTGTCCGTTATTTTATACATATACATACATGGAAAACCCAAAAATGTATGCAAATTTATAAATAATAATAAATATCTTAGCAATATATATTTCAGTAAAGTGTGATAATAAATTGAAAATTTCTAATAAATAAATATTGGTTGGTGGTATAGGACTATACCAACGAACTGCATCACATTCACGACTTGCAATAGACATTTTTCAATGTTGCATACTTATAAAATTATATATATATATATATATATATATATATATATATATATATATATATATATATATATATATATATATATATTAATACACACACACACACACACACACACACACACACACACACACACAATATCGATAAGAGCAGATGTTGTATTTTATGAGACAGAAATCCAATATTTATTTTTTGTATTAAAATTACATATAAATGAAATTATATTATTTCGAGATATGTATAAAAAAGCAGCCAGGTAATGAAAGACCTTGAATAATCTTATATTAGATGTGTGCAGAAGCAATAATATATAAATTTACTACTAGACGATAACCACTGGATCACCACACCACAACCAACCAACACACAGCTACTTCACTTACAGAAGATGAGAAAAAAATATATGTATTTGTACTGCGTGAAAAAAAAAAGTATAAAGTGATGATTTGATAGCAAGTCGTTTCATTTTATCCTTACGAGTTTTAGTCTTATTTTCTTTGGTGGTCGCCCTTTTTTTTTTTTTTTTTTTAATTTTATTTATTTTTTATTATTTTGCTTCTTTTAATTTTTATAATTTTACGAGACGTGTAAAGAGAGAGAAAGATGAAAGACATAGAGAAGAGAAAGAGGATTCGGTCAGTGACTGGTATGGCCCAAGGGTCAAATCTTTAGAGCGCCTTAGGCTGCATCAGGCCAGATGTGAACATCTTGGCAAACTAAAAAGTTTTACTTGCTTGCTGCTAAAAGCAGTGCGGCAACTCTACTATTACTTACGTATTCTTTCTCATACAAAAAAATACATCAATTTAATCGACCAAATATACACACCTGCTATTATTTAGCACATAAAAAAAAAAAAAAAAAAAAAAAAAAGATTTTGAATTTAACACATTATACACTTTTTTTTATATATGATTGAGGTATTGCTTTGCAATAAACATGCGAAATATAAAACTATTTTCATGGAAAGAATTCAATTTTTAATTTATGCTATGTATTTCTGTCATTATAGCATAAATGATGCTAAATCAAAATAGCAGAAGTAATTACCCTGCATATCTGCATAATCTGCATATAAACTACGTTATATTGAACAAATTATGCTGAAAATGAGCTATAATGTAATTATTATACGTGTTTATTTTTATCCGTGCTTCATGATTTCAAAGCCTAATTTTTGTGTGAAAAATACTATCAATGAATTGTGTTTACTGATCTGATAAGTCACTGATGAAACATATTTCATTAATTTGTTTTGCAAATTATTGTTTTTTTTTTTGTTTTTTTTTATTATTATTATTGAGTTGAAATGTTATTTATTTATATTTTTCAGATTTTTTTTTATATATTTTTGTATAATAATATAAGTTTTTATAAAAAGAAAAGCGCTAAAAGAACAAGATAGAAAAATTGTGCATCTTCAAGTGATTCAAATAACTAAAATTGACTTTAAACTTTTTCCTGACTACAAAATGATTTCCGTCAAAAAAAAAAAAATTTTATGACATTCATAAATCTGAAACATGTCTAAATATGAAACACAAAAATCGATACAGTACAACATAATGTAGTTTACTGAAATTGATACAATATTTTAACCTTGTTATTGTTATATATTTTCATATTGTAATTTACTTCAATTTGAAATATGTAAAATAATCGTGACGTACATAAAGTACAGAGTATAATATAATTACATTATTGTCCATATAGTAAATCTTTATATGTATAGTCTTAAATTTTCAGACCTTCAAATACAAAAAAAAAAAAAAAAAAAAAAAAAGGTTGATATGATAACGAGAGCAATTTTCATAAATCATATTTTATATCAATAATTATTGAAGCTTATGAAATAGCATCTCTTATATATTTGAATATAACACCAAGTCGGCTTAATGTCAAAGAGGTTAGGCTGATCCTAATATAGTCATGGCAGATTATGAATATTCTTCTCTTGGTCTAACGTCTGTCTGTCTATACTAAACATATGAACACGAGTTCTCCATTAACAACGACCTACATTGCTAACACTTATGCTGCGGTATAGCGGAGTGAAGGCGTCAGACCATAATTGACTTTGCAAAATATCAAACTTTTTTTTTTATATATATTATATTTATATTGTTCTTTAGAGAATTAGAGATGACACCTATTTACCGGCCATAGTTTTTTTTTTTTTTTTTTTTTTTTTTTTTTAAAGTTTAAAACACGTAAAACTGTATTCAGATAATAGTTGCTCATATTTATAACGCAAAAATGTTTAAAGAGTACAGTACCTTCTTACACAAATTGATTTGATTGTTTGTATGTACAGCTCTAGCCAAAAGTTCCCGAACGATCTGCATAAGCAACCCGCAATCACACTATGTTAATTATCTTTATGAGAAAACGCAGTGCCTGCCGCTGCCCAGTTCGGGAACTTTTGGCCAGAGCTGTACATATACGTCAAAGCACGAGTGTATATTATATTTGATGTACGCATATGAATGTTTAGAGACGATGTTCATAGTGAGGATCAATTTTAAACAATTAGCCTCTACTTATTTGTATTCTCACATGTCATAAATTAAATGCATTTGTCTAAACATATGTAATAAAGTACCACTAGAGATAAGACTAATTAGTGATTTCAATGTTTTTAAAAAGAAATTGAAATTATTCTTATTAAATAATTCATTTTACAACTTACAAGAATTTTATGATTTTTAAATGATAGTGTATGTATAAAAAATAAATAAAATAATAATAATAAAAGTTGACAAAGTCAGGGCCCTAGAGTGAGCCCACAGCTATGTTTTTATTGATTTTAATAGTAATATAAATATGAATGTAAAAGTAGCACCAATTGTGCATATAGTATGTAAGTGTTTTGAAATTTTTTGTCTGTTAATTAACCTTGACGAATACCATGTATACGCTTGAAGGAAAGAGAGAAATAAAGAAATTTTGGATTTTGATTTTTTTTTAATTAAATATTTCTCATCTTCAGTAGGTTTCTCAATTCATTCTTAACTTTATATTTACGTATCAGACAGTTATTTTGATATGGGTTTAAATTAATAAAAACCAAAAGAAAGAAAAACACAACAATTTTGCACTTTTTACAATAAAAAAAATATATCACACAGACGAAAAATCAATTACTTCAAGCAAGGTTTAAAAAAAATTATGTTAATTTATGATTTTTTTTAAATGTAATTAAAACCAATTAAATTATGTAATATTATTTTTAATATAAATTTTCTGTAAAATAGGAATGAAAATGAAAGGAAATATATATATATATATATTTTTTTTTTTTTCAAATTTATTAAATTAGTCTTAATTACTCTCGGCCATAAAATTAAAGTGCAATCAAGTTTTAACATTAAACAAATATTTTAATAAAATTTTTTAGCAATAATTATTCTAAATAAGGAATAACAAACCTTATTGACCCATGCAGATCATAATATTGTAGGAATTATCTTAAGTAACATAAACTTTATTCATCATGTGAAAAAATTAACTAATTAATTATGATTATAAAAATAATAATAATAAGAAGGGTTTTTGCAAAGTTATTATACATATAAATGAAATTACGCGATAAATTATTGATTCAATCTAATCGTATACAGTACTTGTTGCAAATAAGATAAACTTTGCTATACAAATCACAATAATTGCTCTTGTCATTGTATTATATGTACCACGTGACAGAAAATTCCATACTCTACGTCATAATTAGAAAATTGCAAAGTATAATATGACATTTACTATCACTTTGCATGAAGAGATTTCAATTAATTAACTGATGATTTATGTTGGACATTTCATCAACATGCAGGCTGCTTGTTATGACGACTGAAACATCGAGAGTGGAAAATCCAGCACGTTGTTCGAGTCTCATTTATTTTTACTTTCGTATTGTTGTAGTGTCAGCTCAGTACATTGGGAGGTGTACTTTTATGTACGCAGGATTTGACATTTCGCTTTAGTTCTTTTTATGTGAGTTGAATTGTATTCAATTCAGTTTTAAAAGCGATTTCATTTTTGTATAAGGCTGAATGCTAGTTCATACGTCAAATAAAACCAAGCTGACATTTAAATGTATTATTCAATAATATTTCATGAATAATTTTTTAATGCTTTTTTTTTATATATAAATTTCTTGATTTATATAATGTTTCTAAACTATACTCTGTTGGGAAATAATAGCACACAAAAATGTATAATATATACTAGCTCCATTTCAGCTTGTTTTTATATCAATCAATCAATCAATCAATCAATCAATCAATCAATCAATCAATCAATCAATCAATCAATCAATCAATCAATCAATCAATCAATCAATCAATCAATCAATCAATCAATCAATCAATCAATCAATCAATCAATCAATCAATCAATCAATCAATCAATCAATCACAATTGCCATTTAACCCTGAAAAGGCATGCAATAATGCCTTATTCACTTTGTGATCATCATATTTTAGCACCCGGTTGCTAGGTAACGTATACTTGAGTGATAAGTAAATAAATAAGTAAAATGTACATACAAGCAAAGTACACTGAACTTTCCTACTAGTTGCTTTATAATTATACACCTCAACTGTACGTCATAAATCATTTATGATAATCAAAATTTCTATGAACAAAATATCAAATTTAACTTTTTTCTTGTTTCAAACTAAGACTACTTTTTTTGGTATATTATTATTATGTAACTATACGATGAATTTTTTTATAATATTTTCAAATTTTTTGTTTTATTTTAATAATCTTTGTAAAGAGTAATAATTACTAGGGAATACATATAGGCAGCAGAAAGTAAAATATTCGAACAAAATGTCTGATCAAAACTAATTTGACTTTTTCTCTCTTTTCTATATGAATTTACAAAAAAAAAAAAAAAAAAAAAAAAGTCTAACAAATTAAAAATGTATGATTTATTTTATAAAATTCCACGTCTATGGCGTAGACGTATACTTTTACGTGTTTGAAGTAAAAAAAAAAAAAAACTTTATAAGCAAAATAATTTAACCCAAATTTATACGAGAAAAGTAAAGTAAGAAAAAATATATTTTAAATTTTACAAGGTGATAAAATAAATTAAAAGTGAAAAGTCTATGTAGTTTTGAAAGTTTTTTGAAAAATTAAATCTCTAAAAAATATATTCCCACAAATAAATATATACTTTTTATCACTATACATTTTTCTATTCAAGCTTATTTATTATCTAATTAGCTTATTAATTAGATATCAATACTTAAGTCATTACAAATTAAAGTTTTAATTATATTAAAATAACTATCCTATTAAATTGAGAAATAATAAAAACATAAAAATTTCTGTAAGAATATTGATTAATTTGCTGAAAAATACAAAAATGATGAATATTTAATATTTCTTTCTTTAAGAGAGTAGGTGACCGGCTGATATGTGACAAACCGAACGCAATAGTTGTGCTATAGCTTATTTTCAGCATATTTGTTCAAATATTTCAAACACACAGATAAAAAGAACATAAAAATTAGTAGTATAATATATTGAACAGTAAACGGTTCATTTTTTTTTTTTTTTTACATAAATTATATTATAAATTTTAAAAAGTTAGTTAAAATAAATTCAATTAATTATTCTGATTGAAAATCGATCTGCTATAAAGGTATGTAATTTTTATAGATCATGTTAAAAAATTTTGAGTTAAGAAATTTGTTAACATGTACACTCAAAAAAGAAATATTTAGTGTCGATGTTGTAGAAAATATTCAGAAATTATTTGTGCCTCCAAGTATTTTTTTTTTTTTTTTTTTTTTTTTTTGCAGTAACTGCCGCTTATACCAGATAGCTATATGCATTTTTTTATACATATTTATGATATTTATATCAATGTTTTTCTTTCTACATAATATTATTACCTTCACGGGTTTGTATGTAATCAAAAATTCATTGATGTTTTCTGTTAGGGTTAGGTGTAAGAGTGGGCCAGACATTTAGTCAGGCTTCAACCTCTCCCTTACAAGTTTTTTTCCTTTATGCTTTTTTTTAATAAAGACGATTATTTATATTTTTAATATTTATATAAATTGCGTAATATTATTTTTCAGTGTATATAGTATTCAACTTCGGATAACTTTGCAGTAATCTATAATATGCATACAAGCAGAGTTTGATGAAGAAATTCACAAAAAAATGCTTAACAAATTCCAACTACTTTAATTACAGTCTCTCTCTCTCTCTCTCTCTCTCTCTCTCTCTCTCTTTAGTATTTTATTTTTGAAGTGTATTATAAGTTATTGTGGTAAGCTCCAATTAGAAAAAGTTGACTTTGGGATCAATTTACAGTAAGTGCTAGCTGATCTCTTTGAGCCCCGCTCTCTTGCTCTCTCTCTCTCTCTCTCGCTCGCTCGCTCGCTCTCTTAGCAAAAGTCACATCAAACATGTTGCGAAAATATATTCAGCACAGCCAAATGACGTCATTCTGATTGAAAAATCATTAAATTTTATATTTCAAAAAATAATTTGACTGAAAAAAATTACATATCAAGTATGTAAGTATATGAAAACATCTGGTACAAGTTTTTTTTTTTTTTTTTCTTTTGTGCTTATGCAATAAAGATCCAAATATGGTACACTGTTTAATATACTCATCCATCACCAGCTGTATATACATACATAAACGAAATGTATTAATTTAGCTTCAGTGGCTTATTCTATATATTATATTAATATCTATATACTATGTAATATGCTAATAACAAACCGGTACACCTGAGTTTTCTTCTTCGTTATACGTAAAATTGAATGCTTCATTTCTTCATTCTACATAGCAAGTTCTATAAAAAGTCACTTAAATTATGGTTCCCCTCAACGATAAATGATTGGACATTATATTATTAGGGGCTCCCTGTTGTTTTTTCTGCACGCTTCTACACGGCAAAATATTACTACTAATGTCTGTATACATGTATAAATATACA
Source organism: Ecdyonurus torrentis (assembly GCA_949318235.1). NCBI lineage: Eukaryota > Metazoa > Arthropoda > Insecta > Ephemeroptera > Heptageniidae > Ecdyonurus > Ecdyonurus torrentis. Next base: position 51,868,160 of record OX439129.1, read on the forward strand.
AACCTTGTCAATTACCACAGGTAAATATTAGCCTGGCCCAGGTATTGATATACTATACAATGTCACCTAATGCAGGTGAAATGTTATCTAATGTAGGTGAGACACAACTGCATTGTAGTATGTTTTACCTGCATTAAGTATTATTGTAAGTATATTAATACCTGTACGAGGCTAGTGTTTACCAGTTTCAAATTATAAGATTTGTGTACCTGTAGTGATTTTGTTCCATGTATGATTGCTTACACGTCACTGTTGCTGTTGAAATAAAAGTTTATAGAAATTTAAATCACCAACTTACTTTTTTTTTTTTTTTTTTTTTTTTTTTTTTTTTTTTTTAAGACTTTTCTTGTATAATCCAGTTATTCAACCAATAAATTTCTTTGACAAGGACTTAAATAAATACGTAATAATAATTATGATAGCCATATTTCAGCAACATAATTTATATAATATTGAATAATAATTATGCTAAATGGCATTGTAAATATGTTTTGCATAGTATAATTATTTACGCTATTGCAAAATGGCATAAATTTAAGGAGAATGGATTTTTATAAATTTTATGAAAGAAATCAGGGTCCTGAACCGTTTATAATATTTGCGGTTCCTGATATGCAGTTTTTAGTAAAAAAAAAACGGCTCTAAAAGAGAGGTTCTTAGGAACCAACCTTTCCGAACCGGTTCTCGGAACTGCTTCAAAAAAAAAAGTGGTTCCAGGGACTGGTTTCTATCTCTGGTAAAAAAAATGGTAATTCCAAATAAAAAAAACTAAATTTTATATGACAGCGTTTGTGACATTTTCTTTTCATTGTCATGTTACATAATCGAAAGTACACTCGAAAGTTGACCCATGACTATATATTTCTACACTTAGAAATAATTAATGACCAATGTATATACTATTGTATAAAAATATAAATATATATCATTACGGTACACACACAAATGTCGCATTACAATCAACACAAATCGCTTCAAACCATCATCTCGTTAAATATTCAATAAATATTTCGCAACTTGATTTTTTGTGCAAATTAATATTTTACTTTTAAACAATGCCTCGCTTGGGTACATACCAACAATTGGGGTTAAATAGAGAGCGTACACGTATGTACGTACATCTGTGCCCTTATTTCAAGACAATTAATACTTAACGCGGTGTCGAAATTAAAAATTATTTTAGGTTTACGTACACTACATATAAGGCACGTTTTTATATTGCACTCAGCTCCATGTTATGAATGAATTTTTTTATGTTAATATATTTTTTTTATTTAAGTATGTTAATCATTATTCATTATGAATATTTGAGAGTATATGCAAACTATGATATATAATTAATTTTAAATTAGTATGAAATATAATTTATATTTATATAGGCATGTTATTATAATATCAATAATAATAACAAGTGCCTTTTAATGCCCTTTCCTTTTTTTTTTTTTTTTTTTTTTTCCATTGTTGGAATGCTGATTGTTTTAGTTGGAAAAAATTTGCATTTTTTTTCTTGGTCGCATTGTGTGCTTGATTTTTTTTAGCTATGAAAATGCCTTTCTCTCGTTATCTCTCTTACTGTTTCTGCCTCTGTTTTTGTTTCTGTCTCTGTTTCTGTTTCTGTTTCTGTTTCTGTTTCTGTTTCTGTTTCTGTTTCTGTTTCTGTCTCTGTCTCTGTCTCTGTCTCTGTCTCTGTCTCTGTCTCTGTCTCTGTCTCTGTCTCTGTCTCTGTCTCTGTCTCTGTCTCTGTCTCTGTCTGTCTCTGTCTCTGTCTCTGTCTCTGTCTCTGTCTCTGTCTCTGTCTCTGTCTCTGTCTCTGTCTCTGTCTCTGTCTCTGTCTCTGTCTCTGTCTCTGTCTCTGTCTGTCTCTGTCTGTCTCTGTCTCTGTCTCTGTCTCTGTCTCTGTCTCTGTCTCTGTCTCTGTCTCTGTCTCTGTCTCTGTCTCTGTCTCTGTCTCTGTCTCTGTCTCTGTCTCTGTCTCTGTCTCTGTCTTTGTCTCACTTTATATTTTTGGAGATGTACGTTTATTAAAGGGAAGGGTTTAAAAATTAAAGTTTAAAAAAATAATAAAAACAGGCCGATTTTTTTTTTTTTTTTTTTTTTTTTTTGCACAATAGTACTTAGGACTTAGAGGAACCAAAACATCTACAGGGTTTAAATGTGATCAATGGATACCCATGACTATATCTATATCATAGACAGTTGTTACCTATATTATATATTGTACCTGCAATTATCTTATTATACAAACTCACCTTTTACCAACTGCTTTGGTCCTGATTTGACTGCAAAGTCAGTACCTAATTATTTTCTCAGTGTATGTCAAGTTCTATAAATAGCCGTGACGTAGAATAGTTATAATGAGAACTGTACTTGAATTTATCACCCTTATTTATATCTGTATGAACATTAAACAAAACAATGGAATCAGACGAAGACCTTGTTCTGTTAAAATAAATTTCTACTATAGTCCAAGCCAACATGCAAATGAGACTTAATGATCGTCAAGTTGCAAGTTCAAACATATTTGAACTCAATTTGATTTGTATACGCGCGTGCCACATGATTTGATTCAATTAAACTTAGCCTTGGCTTCATATAAACATCAATAACATATCATATTTTATATAATATGCAAATTATATCGCAAGGCATCTTACTTGATCTCGCGACATCGCAGGTGTTTTGTCGTGGAAAACAACTTGACAATGTGACAATCATAATATTCTCTGATCGCGCTATAAACATTGCTATTACTATTACTAGAGCTGTTTAATTGTGTTATAACTAACGCACGGGTAAGGTGATAGGTAATCCAAAGAGAATATCGTTATTTAATTTGCTGTTGCCTTTTATTTTATCCTGAGAGAGTTATATATTGTTGCCAATTTGATCAATGCAATTTTGACCCACAATACACGTTGACCACTACTTTTCAGTGGGAATCCTCTTTGGGTTACATAAATTATCTACTTACATTAATAAAAGGCAGCTATAGGATGATAGTCAAATTTCAAACTATATAAAAGAAAAAAGCGATAAAAAAAAGTCAACCTAATTGATCATAACAAAAAAGAAGTTGTGATTTTAGTTATTAAAATAATGTTCCAAAATACTATTGTTGAGTATGTTATTTTTATCTACCCCCCTCCCAAATTTCAATATGTCCATATATTAAAAGGAAATTCCTTATATATACAGTACAGTACATTTCCGTGTACGCTAACTGCGTAAATGTTTTTATTTATTTATCTATAATATCCGTTATACTATTTCTTGTCTCATTATACATAATAATATCGCATGGGTTTTAAACCATTCATTTTTTTATTTCCGCTTTTCAAGTATATTTCAATTTTTAAATAATTTAAATTGGTAAAACCATAATAATAAAGAATATGATGTGGTGAATTGAAAGAACTAAATAAATATATAGTGTAAGGATAAAAGTTATGTAACAAGCTTGATTTTCTCTCTCTCTCTCTCTCTCTCTCTCTCTCTCTCTCTCTCTCTCTCTCTCTCTCTCTCTCTCTCACACACACACACACACACATACAGTACACAATAAAATTTGCATTTCTCAAATAATTATTTAAAAATAACTTAAAACGAGTTGAATTATAAATGTAAATTATGTTTTGCCTATATACAGTATACTGTATGTAAAAATAAATTTCTAATAAAAATTATTGAATTACTCAACATATAGCAGCTTAAGAATGTATAAAAAACAAATTATAAGAGAGGAAACTTTGAAATAAAATACTTATTAAGATGATTACATGTAAGAGGAAATCATAATTCAACACTTTAGCTTTCAGCTCAACCCTCGCTGCAAACATTATAAGCAAAATAAGGAAAAAATTAAAAATTAAAAATTAAAAAATTAAGATCGCATGTAAAACGCGATAAATATAATTTTCATCGACTTAATTTCATGGACTCAACGTTAAAGGAAATAATTACAATATAATTACATTTCAAGATGTTGAATTAAAATTATGATAAAATATTCTCTCTCTCTCTCTCTCTCTCTCTCTCTCTGCATTACGTTGCGTAACTTAATTCAGTTATAGTAACAAAAAAACAACACACACACAATAATAATAACAGATTTTGCAATGACAAAGATGTGAATGAACTTGCGAAGTGAATGAAGAGTGAGAGAGAGAGAGAGAGAGAGAGAGAGAGAGAGATGTTCATCATCACATCACCGTCATGCTAACTTACTTTTAATTTTTATTTACTTCCTTCTTTACGTTTTTGTTTTTAACTTATTTGTAAATAAAATTTATCATTTCTACGTCTTAATAATATATTTTTGTTTTAATGAACAGTTAAGCTACAAAATTTCAATTTTGTTTTTAAATTGTATTTATACTTACGGGAAAAAATACAAGTTACGTAATTTATGCTGAAATGAATATTTTAAAAATGCCTTATAGTTCTCTCTCTCTCTCTCTCTCTCTCTCTCTCTCACAATGTAAGTCGCAGTTCAATCTCACATTTGCCAATTGTTCTAATCCATCTAGTTGTTGATTTTTTTTTTCCTATTAAATCTCTTTATCAATAAAATTTTGCTCAGTTTACTTTCATTAAAAAAATAAACAAAACTAACAATTTGAAATAAATTTTATTTTGTTATTTTTAATTTCAACTGTATATAAGTATAAAAAATAATTTTTGTTTAATCATAGATTTGTTAATAGTTTTTCATATTTTTATTGATAACATTATGCAAGAGTCTAAAAAGTTTCTTTACAAGTAATCGTCATAAAATAGAAAAATAATGAAAAGTTGTCTCAACTATGACGTATACAATAACAAAACACTATAATACATACATAGTCTGAATTATGTTTTAGAAGCGCGGATGACTATAATCTCTCTCTCTCTCTCTCTCTCTCTCTCTCTCTCTCTATGTATATGTGTATAATGTTCTACAATAAAAATTGTGTTTGTTTTTTTCTCCATATAATGTGTCTCGTTAAAAAAAATGAATAAAAAAAAAAGTTTATGATGAAGTCACAACTCAAGAGGTTTTATCGTTACTTTCATGCAAAAAAAATGCTTGTATTTCATTCAGTGTTATTTTTATTATTATTTTTTTCTTGTGCTTACGTAGAGATGTTTTCATTTACACCACGATTCAATTTTTCTATATATATATATATATATATATATATATATATATATATATATATATATATATATATATATATATATATATATATAAACCATAGCAGAGTAGGAGCTTTGCATGCATATACGGTGTTTTCATTCATACATTATAAAGGCAACGTCATATTTGACCACTAAATAGATCGGATAGTATGGGAAATTTTATCAGTTTAAAAATATATAAAAAATATTTTTGAGAGCAATATTTATCCATTTAATAGATATTCAAGTATGCGAGAAAAATAATAACAACAACAAAATTGTCAAATTTCTTATTTAAAAAAATATATATATATAATATATTTGTTTTATATAATATTGAGCAATATTACTCTTTGCTCCAGTATGGCGTTGAAGCGCATTTCCACGCTTCTTCATGCATATAGGCTCATAATATGAGTTAACTTTCCATCGTTTGATTTTCCATTCCATATTATGTTTTAAAATAATGTTTTGTTTTTGTCTATGCCTTTAACATTTATTAAAGTATATGAGACAGATCATTTTAGCATAATCAAAATTTGCATGTGTTTCAAATGTTTCAAAGTTGGATATATTTGATACTCCATGATGGTGATTAATTATCAAACTTAATTAAAAATATGAGATTAGTTTTTCCCACTAATAAACTCATCAAGATTTTTATCTTTTAATCTATAATAATAATCCTCGCGTAATCTCTCGCTGATATGATATGCGTCTCTTTCTCTCCAGACTTTTTAATCAAGCTTTATTTCTGCAGCCTCGCAGCTTTTCAATTCCAAGTTGGCAGTCTTCGGTTTAATATCCTAAATTTCTAAAACGATAACGATACAATATTCTAACCTCATACACTTAAGTCCCGAGATTCTAACAATGTGGGCGATAGGTCGACTTTTTAAACAATCGTCCAAAATAGCGTACTAGTTTGTATTATAATCGATTGTTAGATTTTCAAATGACCTTGAAGCATTCTTAGATTCTCCCGACTGTATATTATAATATTATATATTATATAAATATTATATTGTACAGCATAAAAATGTGTGTTGTTCTACATTTAGTGATATCATTTATGCTATCACGGAAAAAAATTTCTACTAACAGTTAGCTGTATGTTACTAAAATTTTTAGTTGAAAAGTACTTAGCGATCTTTCTTAGTTAATTTAACTAACAAAAGTTAGTTAACTCAATCAACAACAGAGTGATAGTATGTAATTGACAAGTTAGTAAATTTTACCAACTTTTTTTTTTTTAAATTGTAGCTAACTCAAGTTAATCAGTTTTACTATCCTAACTTATTAGCTTTTTACTATCTATGCTATTTACTATTAATGACAAGGTTGTTATATTTTATCAACTTAAATTATTTATTATAAATATAGTCGGATATTTATAAATTGATTTATTTTTTTATTATATAAACAAGGTAAATTAAATAATACACAAATATTTCACTTTAATTACTTAATTTATTAATCTCTCATGAGAACTACACTGTATTGCAGGTTGGGGGCAGGGGTTAGATTTTCACTTTCAGTTTTTGTCACAGTCAGGGGTACAAATGATGAGTGGATAGCACTTGTGTTGTCACTTATTGTTAGCAGCACCAGCATCTCCGTGATATCGAACTGTAGAAATGGTCCATCAAGAAGCACACTGTGGTCTTGCAGTGTTAAGAAGATTGTAAATCCACAAATATCCAAACTGTTGCGGGTGGCGGGGGAGAGTTTTAGGCCAGCTCTGTAAGCAAATAATGAAATGCAATGAGTGATGAGTTACATAATAACTGCTCTATGCAAACAATGGAATTTCAATTGAAACAATAATTTCCAAGCATGCTTTCAGAATAACATATTTCTATGTAGCTTACCTTAGTGTGAGTAATATATTCCAAAGTCAGTCCATCTTCTAATTGTTTTCAAGTATATTCTTGATGATTTTGAGGAGCACAAGTTTACTGTATCACTGTTTCACAAAAACTGATAAAAAGAGAAGTGCAAGAAAGTGACGGTTATTTTTAACGGTCTTTTAATGATGTTACTAACATGTTAACTGAATTCTACTAACATGTTTTCTTAAAAAATATTTTGATAAACATGTTAGTAATTTTTAATTAAGGATAGTTGGTAAAACTTTTTAAAATTAAAATAAACAAACATGTTGATTAAAATTTACTAACAAGACTTGCAAGATTAAAAACAATAAATTAGATAGTAAAAATTAACTACTTTCTTTCATCGCTTATAATTAATATCGTCAAAGAAGAAACCTGCTAAATTTTTGCTAATTAAGTATCAGAATATCAATAATGCGTTCACTGAGTTAAGATCAATTAACTCTAGTTGGTAACAATTTTTTTCCGTGATATAATGACATAAATTACGTTATTTATTCTCTCTCTCTCTCTCTCTCTCTCTTTTTTTTTTTTTTTTTTTTTTTTTTTTGCAATTTAATGCATTTTTACTTTGGATACAGTATACAAAGCTGGATAAATGTATATAACATTTCTTTGCAAAATAATTAATTGAGGAAAAAGAATTTGTGATTATTAGCTAATAAAAATAATTATATAGTAAAAACATAGTTACATGAACAAAATTTGGGGGAATAGGAGATATATGCAGTCATATAAAAGTCGACGCCATATGTGAGCACTAAATAACATGGGCAGGTATGAAAAAATGACACATTTTGTTAGTTTAAAAATACTTGTCAATATTTTTGAGAGCATTAATGTTGTTAAAAGAAATTGACATAAGGTTTCAAGTATATTGCGAGAAAAATGAAAATAGTAATAAAAAAAAATCTAATTTTCCAAAGAAAATAGCCAAAATTTTGTCCTATGCTGAGCAATGTTATTCATTTTTTTTAATGGCGTTGAAGCGCATTTAGTATAACGTCATGAGCATAGACCCTATATGTAAAGAATTAGTAATTGTGAAATTAATATTCATAATATGATCTACTCATCTTTTATAAATCTCTATGAGTCATGGATAGGGTGACCTCAAAATATATACAAGTATTTTGCAAAGAAAAAAAAAAAAAAAAAAAAAAAAAAAACTTTCATACATTGGGTATAAATATTTTTCTTTCTTGATATTATATTTATGTTTAAACTGGCAAAAGATGTTGATATTTAAATAAAGAGTGGAATGTAACCTTGCAATGTACGTAAATATTAGAAACAATGCAAAATAAATCATATATATAAGAAAGAAGAAGATCCTTGACAATATGATGTACGTATGTTGATATGTAAATGTTAACTCTAGTTAACTGCACGAGTCCAGTGCAATAAGTCACGTGACCTCACTGTGGTCAACCATACTTTAATATGCTTGCTAATTATACTAACACATTTGCATGTTCGTGTGTGGTCTCTCTCTCTCTCTCTCTCTCTCTCTCTCTCTCTCTCTCTCTGTGTACACATATAATGCCTCATATATTACTTCTCATTAAAATAATTACCACCCTCCCTCCTAACTACTAAAGTAAAAAGGTTTCTTATAAACGTAAATGATAAAAAAAAAAATATTTTTAGACATTGACGTCACAATCCAATAAAGATAAAACTCTGCAGTTTTCTCCGCACCCGTAGTTTGATTGCACAAAGACGTCGCATTCATATTTCTAATTTTACCGATGTTGTTTATTTAATAAAGTAAACATGATGACTATTTTTAGACTTTTGTTTTGACTGTACGGTGGATAGTTTATTTATTAATTGACGATAAAAATTGCTTTTGTAACCAAAAATTGCTTACGAATTAAAATATTACATAATATTGATGTATGTATGTTATGAATATATTCGATCGTTGTTAGCTTCTTGCAAAACTGTTAATTTTTTATTTTTAAATTTAATAATGTGACAATTTAAGACTTATAATATAAGCTAAGAAATTTGATACAATATTTTAATAATACAGTCACAATTTGTAAAACCAAAACTTTGAAATTATTCTAATTCTCAGAACTATTATAATTAAAAAAGCGACAACTTTGCAATAAAAATGTCAACCGGTCACCAACTCCCTTAGTTTTTTTTTTTTTTTTCTTTATTATTATTTTTTTTTTAATAATAAAATAAATACTAAAATGATAAAATAACTTAATGAAATAATAGTTTTCAGGGTATACGTATTAACAAGGAATATAAGCATTATTATTTATATTCTTCTATAATATAATGTTGGTACGAAATGGTATAAAATTTGGACAAAATTATTGACATTAGCATTAGCCTAACACAATTAATTAATTAAATAGAAAATAATTGAAAACTTTCAAAATCACAATAGTAAATTAGGAACTTCTTTGAAAAAAAATTTCATTAGGGACTTTTTTTTTATCTTTTTTTTTTTTTTTTTGCATAAAATATTCTCTTACCAATGTTTGTAGATACTATCTAAAGTACACAAGTATAACCTGCACATTAAAATTGAAATTATTCAACAAAACTTCATGTTGCATCTCCCAATTTATCGACCAATGAACCTCTCTCCAATTTCCATATCTCAACATCAGCAGATTAAGCAGAACCAAATTTTCCAAACATAAAAAAAAAAAAAAAATTAGATTACATTATGTTTTCGTTTCACTTTTTTTTTTTATTTACAGTTTTTCATTTTCATAATTTTCTCATCATTTAATTTTTTTTTCTTCAATATTTTTTGCTTGAAGCTTTATTTTTATTACTCCAGGTTATGAGATTTTTTTTTTTACATATTATACAAATCATTCCATATCAAAATGAATAACATGAATTTCCTTATGTATTTTTTTTTTTGTTAACAATTTAATAATAATATAGTTACTTGTTTTTTTCTTCTCATGCATGGGAAAAATGTTTGTAACTGCGAAAATTTTAAACTTTCGATTGTTATTAGTTTTTTTCATTACTTATATAACGTTCAATTCAAAGTCATATAGTTTAGTTTGAATTTAAAAAATTCCTTACTTTTCTCATTATGCTTACTATATAATATGATGAAATGAAGTACACAACCTTGTAATTTGAATTCTCAATATATCAGGGTAGAAATTAAATTACAGAATTCTTGTAACTGTAATAAAATTCGAATATGTACTTACGTTTCTCTATTATATCTTGTTGATTTGAAACTTTACATCAATGCAAATACTTAATAAAAATGTACATTCAAAAAATAATTATCAAAAGTACAAAAACAATTGAGAGATGCTTATCAATAAGTTATTACACAGGTAAAAATTAAGAATTAATAAAAGTAGAAATAAGTTATTGTTTTTTTCCTCCATACATTAGGTCTAAAAGTCCTAAAAGTACAACCCTTGTAATGTAAAATGTTACATGGTAACTTCTCATTTTTTTTTTAATAAACTACGTAATTTACTTTGTTCATTACAACTACTTTCAAAAAAAAAAATCTATTTGAAGGTCATTTTGAATACATGTTCAAAAAATAAATGGAAAAAAGTCTTATTTTTACTGTCTTTTAATGTACAAGATAATATAATAATAAGGAAATTTGACAAATATATTGAACTGACCGATAAGGTTGAAATTATATAATCTGTGATTAAAAAAAACAACTTAAAAAAGTAGGGTAATTAAAGATGATAATAAAAAAGTAAAGGTGTTCACTCATAAATATTTCAATTTTTGGCCAAAAAAATTTACATAACAAGACTCCTGTAACGTATTTAAAAAATAGACTCAATATAATATGACATGCAAAAAAAAAAAAAAAAAAAAAAAATCTAAGCTTTAAAATTTTTAGATTGTTTTTTTCCGTTTCGTTGACTTCTTATCAGTTCCAGGTATACAACTTATTAACACTCAATAATAAATAAATTAAGATTGTTATTGATTATATATTGATAACTTATAATTACTCTCTAAGATATTTATTGTTGTGAAGATTATGATACACAAAGAAACAAAAAAAAAACTTGTTTTGTTTTCGTTCACCTGTTCACTTTTTCTCACACTTCGCCCTCCTTGCCTTTAATTTTTTGTTGTTGTTATTTTTTCCAAATGCTGCGGGACTTCCTCGTATGCTCAAGAGGAAGAGTGACAATCATGTGTAATCTTCTAATTTTACTTTTCAAGTTTTTATACAAGTGATAGTGAATTTAGTTAGAGAGAGTCTTTTTACGGTTAACTTTTTTTTTGTTATTATTATTTTTTTACTTGAGAACAAATTACAATCATAGAATTAGTTTTAATGCGTATATTTGAGTTATACAATAATAATGTAAAAAAATTGATACGCCTTTTTTTATATTTATTTCTCAAGGAAGATGTATAAAAAGAAATTAAAACTGTAAATAAGAACAATTTAGCTTGCTTGAGTGTAAGTGAAGATCGTAATGTAATATAATAGAGCAATTCTCAACTATCACACAATAAATCAAGAGCAATTAATGTTTAAAAATATTTTGCTCTACACAGAATATTAAAGTTTAGGATTATTTTTTGATAAAAACTTATATTATTATAATTCAAATGCTGCTAATTTTTTGTTTGAACAATAAAGACTATTATTTATTTAAAAAATAGATGACATCGATGTCATGATGTTCACCACCCATACAACTTTAGAATATTATACTGATGATAACACATTTTCACAAACTTCATTATAATATGTTCATATATTTAAATATATCTAGTTCTGTAATTCATTGCATGTTATATTGTATATTGTCACTTTTCTATGTTTGATAATATTAATTTTATTTAAGTTATTCTGACAACACCAATACTTGTTGTATGATTACCTTGGCTGCCCGATGAACTGCCTTAAACATTTTTATTCTTATTTTAAAGTAATTTAGAGTATTATTTTGTTTTTCTTAATACGCCAATATCTCTATATTATGCTTTTATTTATTTATTTATTTATATTTTTATATTTTTATTTATTTATTTATTTATTTATTTATTTATTTATTTATTTATTTATTTATTTATTTATTTATTTATTTATTTATTTATTTATTTACTTATTTATTTATTTATTTATTTATTTATTTATTTATTTATTTATTTATTTATTTATTTATTTATTTATTTATTTATTTATTTATTTATTTATTTATTTATTTATTTATTTATTATTTTTAACTGAAAGTGTAATACGTCAGGGTCCTATACGTATAACTTATTTCCTTTCGACTTTACCTCTTTCTGAATTTAAATTTATTTTGTATTTCAATTGTGAACTTGAATTTTAAATCATATTAATTTTGAACTTTGAATGAATTTTAATTTTGAATTCTAAATAAATATGAATTTTAAATATAGTATCAAATGCAATATTTTACAATTTCTTTGAAATCAATTCAATAATGAATTAAAGCACAGCAAAAGTATCGAACATAAGAAAAAACCAGTAAAAGTCATAATAACTTTTCTCTCTTCACTTTTGACCATTTTTATTTTTTTGAATCTTATGGTATAAAAACTCGCGATAAATTACATTGGATTTAACAATCTTGTTATTAAACTGATGAACATATCAATACATTTTACTGAGCAACAAATTTTAAATATAAAAAAAATCTAAAATCATAACCAAAGAACAAAAAATATATAAAGTTGAGTATCTTGAGTTTGAAAATAATGTAACATTAAAGTGGTTTTATATACATACAAAAAATTACAATAAAAATATTGCGAGCGACAGATTGGCGCCAAAAAGTCAAGAAAAATTTATCATATCAGTCACTTTTTTTTTTCTTAAATAAAATTTCTTTTATATAAAACGATAATCTTTTTTTTTTCTGGCCGCACGTGTATATGTAAGATAGGATATTTAGCCTGGGGGAGAAATAAGACTAATTAGACCCTCCATAACCTGGGCTGTCTCGTATCTCTCTCTCTCTCTCTCTCTCTCTCTCTCTCTCTCTCTCTCTCTCTCTCTCTCTCTCTCTCTCTCTCTCTCTCTCTCTCTCTCGACGTTATATACAACATATAAAAAGACAAAGAAATACAACACAAAACACTTCAAATAAAAATTAAATGTTATAGCTGAGTGCAAATAACAAAAGTTAAGGTGGAGAGAACAATATAAATATGATTTTTCCTTAAAAAATTACTTCAAAGAAATATAATTTAATAATATTAAAGAAAAAGGGGCGAGAAAAATTATATTGTAAAAATGAAAGTTTTTTTGTTTCTTCCAGAATAAAAATAATTTTGAACGAAGCTTAAAGCCAAATTTTCACAAAAGTTTAAGTTTCAGCACGTGACGAGTTGAACTTGAAAGTTGATTTTTTTTTCTTTCTTTTTTTGCATGTCTGCGGCCTTGATCGTGAAATTTTAACCTATAAATAATAAATTAAAATATTATTTATTACTATAAAATATCACCACATCTGCACACGTGTATTAGTGGTGAAAATTTTGATGTTTTGTGAAATAACATTTTAGAAAATTAGAAATTGCAATAAACGATTGATTTTAGCACTGACAAATTATAATTTTAAATATAGAAGAAAAACACAAAATAGATGGACAGTGATTGACAGCCATTATAATTAAATAACTTTTAATTTCTATATTTTTTTTTTAGTATTTGTTTTGTTTTTCTAAATTGCTCCAGACGAAAAAAAAATCCATCACGCGACGTTTAAAAAATTTCAATCAAATTTAGTTTTATATAGTGACTTTTTTGTATTAAAAAAAATTAAATATAAGATTTATTTGTTTATTATATTGATTTATTAATTTATTTATATTAAGAGTGCTGAATGATCACTAAATTGGATCAACCTGAAAAAAAAATAATAAAAAAGGATCAAATTGACCTGTAGTAACCCCCCAGTATTTATTTCATTCCAAAATCAGCATTGCTAAAATAAATTTAAATTATTTTGTCTTAATTTTATACTTTATTGCCAAGGAAAGTGTGACATATGATTCAGTTTTAATCTCGTATTTTCTATAAATATTTCATTATTTGGCAAATTCATCAATGTACACAAGATTCTGATAAAATATTTTACTATGCAAAAACTAGCGCTGTAAATTTGCAATATATTATTCTTATGAGAAAAATACGCTTTAAATTGAAATGGCATAAAAATATATTAACACAATCCTTTGTACCATGATATTAAAATTACGTTACGAAGATATTCTGAACGTTGAATTTATTTATTTAATATTGTAGACTATAATTTGAATACCAAATTTTCAAAATCTCTCATCGTTTTATATTTTGATATAATTTTTTTGACATATATGAAAGATGAAATATAGTGATGACAAGAGGCGATTTGTGAAAGTTGATTGTGTGTCTGATATGTCGAGAGAGAGAGAGAAAGAGATTTCTTGAGGGTAAGTTAATGTTTTGAGGAGAGGGGGGTATTACATCTTTCCTGATGTGAAGGTCGTTACTTGAAGGTCACTTGCAAGCCTCAGGGTATTAACTGGGCGGTAACTCAGGTCTGCTATATTATACATCGTCTCTTCTCTTACCCTTTTTTTTTTTTACTTCTTCTTTAATTTCTGTGAACAAGTGGAGACCACATTTGAAACACGCCCCAGTGTATGTATGCTCTCTCTCTCTCTCTCTCTCTCTCTCTCTCTCTCTCTCTCTCTCTCTCTCTCTCTCTCTCTCTCTCTCTCTCTCTCTCTCTCTCTCTCTCTCTCTCTCTCTCGTCCTCTCATTGTTATCTCGCTGCAAGCTGCATACACATCAATTTTTATTTTTACTAGTAGTCAATAAAATAATACATATAAAAATTTGTGTCAAAAATTATAATTACTTGCTTTCTCTATGGGTGACAAAAAGGAATTTAAAAAATATTGCAATAACTTTCTGAAAATTTTTCCAAATTAAAAAGCAAATTAAATGAAAATCAATTAATCTATCATTCAGTTACTTTATTGACATGGAATATTATTAAACTTTATTCAAATGTATGCAATTTATTGATAGAGCATCAATGGTGACATTCATATGACTTTTTATTATGCCATACAACATAATATGATGACATGATTATTATGAAATATAAATAGCATAGATTATGCTGTATTAAAAAAATTATGCAGAAATTTTCTATAGACATAAATCAACAAAATCTTTATTTCAATGGTACAGTCAGGGCAAAACAAAGGCCCTATCACTGAACCAACATTAAACAGCAATAAAAATACAACACACTTTATATTATACACTTTGAAAAATAATTAAATATATTCAACATTATTTAACAATTTACATTTTCATAATAATAAAGCAATTGATAAAAATAAACAAAATATTACGTTTCACTATATGAAAATGTCTTTATTATATCTATAGCATAATTATTACGTATAGTAATTTTTGCAGTGTGTGTGTATGTGTGTGTGTATATATATATATATATATATATATATATATATATATATATATATATATATATATATATATGTATATATATATATACATATTAAAGGATGCAATTAATCTAATTTAATTGTTGCTGAAAAGTCTTATATTGTTGGCATCTTTGAGAAGCAGGAAAAGTGTAATTAATTTTACTTATATACGCGAGAGAGATGACATTTGTATTTTACTTTACGTCGTGTTATTATATTTTCCCGTTTGTTTTATCACCATACATGTAAGTACAGTACAAAGTAAAGTACAAGATTTGCAAGTATGCAGTGCATGATGTCGTCATATCATGCAATAAACTCCGCTGCAAATTTTCTTCAGGTCATAGTGCAACATGCATATCAGTCTCTATTTACATATAGCATGTTTTTACAATAGTTAATAAAGTCATTTTGTGTATCTTTAACTATGTTAATTTTTACCTTATTGATATAACTTTGTTTTGCAAATAAACTATATATGCAATGATGTGGTAAATAATGTATGATTATATTAAAAAAAATGATCGTGGAAATTCTTTTAAAGATTATAAACACGGGGAAAATGTATTTGTTTATTTGCATATATAGCAATTACTGTGCAAATATTGTATATAATAAGTATTGCTTCATTTTACTGTGTCTGCACTTAAATTAGTTCCATACATACATATACATAAGTATAATTTAGAGAAATTTTAATAAAAATTAACTTCATTATTGCCAACATTAATAATATATGCTTTTCCATAAAAGAAGATTATATTTTGTTGTTTTATATCATGAGAATATCAAAATACATAAAATTAAATACATAACAACAGTACAACGTTTTTGTAAGAAAAAAAAAAGAAAAAAAGAAAGAAAGAGGAAGGAAAAAATATCCATGTTTTAAATTTTTTTTAATTAATGTATTTTGTTTACTATATAGGGTTAAATTGAGTATAAAGGCTTTACTTTCACCTCATCAGTCATCACTTTACCACTGGTACAAAGAAAAAAAAATCAATATAATATTTAAATAACTTAAAAATCGTCTTTATTAAAAAAAAAAAAAAAAAAAAAAAAGGAGATTTTTTTTTTTTTTTTTTTGAAAGGGCGAGGTTTAAGCCTAACAAAATGTCTGGCCCACTCTTGCACCTATAGGCCCAACAGAAGACATCAATAATAATTTTGATTAAATATAAAATTATAATAATAAAACAAAATATAGGAAGAAAGGGAAAAATATATAATATATTATCCTATAAAAATGTATATAGCTCTATCCTCTATGGCATTGGCATATTATAAGTAAAATACAAAAAGTAAACTGTACAAATAAGTCGTATCCATTATTTTATTATTTTGATACAAACTTCTTCTAACAATAAATACCATAGCACTTTAATTTGCAAAACCTTACTATAGTACTGCAAATAGTTTGTTATACCTATATTTACATACATATAGAGAAAATAACCTTTTAACTGTTGATATTTTGCAGTGCACAAAGTGCGCAATACTGCAGCAGCTGTGTCAATGACGAAGCACAATTTGTGCACTCAGATGCAAATTCCTCTATACAGCCACGTGTGCAAGTGTCCACCGTGAGAAGTGATGCAACTTTGATGACCACTCATATTTTGTCTGGCTGCACTTTCAGTTTCTATATACAACCGCACGACGAGTTTTCTCATTTTATTGAACATTAATATACTTGTAGTTCAAAATAATCTCTATTGTTTTGATTGATTTTTAGGAAGAATGGTATAGATTTATTTTTTTAATTGGAAATCAAAATGGTATAATAGAAAGTACTCTATCGTTTGTTTACTTCTATACAGTATATTTTATGTTTGTTCTATACTCTACTTATATAATACTATCAATATAATTACTATTGTTTTCTTATGTAATTAAAATAAGGAAGAATAAAAAAAAGTGTTGACATTTGGCTTCTTATAAATATATATATCCCCCTTTTTTCTTGTTTTATACGCTCCGGAAAAAAAATCACCAAATTACATTTAAGCGGGAAATCAGCTATTGTGAGATTTGACTGTAAAAAGTGATTAAAAAAAGCTGAAATTTTACACAGTGATACGATAAGATATTTTCAAAAATTCTCGTAATAAACAATTTGGGGGTTGGGGATCACAATGCTTAAATTTAAAATTGTGATTTATTGAAAGCTATATAGTCCCATAAATGCTTGTTTTAAAATTTTTATAATCATTTTCTCTCATATATATCTGATGGTCCCGGGTTCTGAAAATTTTATTATACACGGGAAGAATAAACTACGTAATTTATGCTGTATTTATGTCATTCTATAGCATAAATGTTGCTAAATTGGAACAACATAAATAAGTATTATGTTAAATTATATATTTATAAGCTATGCATATAACATATTTATTATGCAGTATAGCATAGATTATGCTGTATTGAACAAAATGAGCTAGCATAATTATTACGTATTTATTTTTATCTGTGTGATTATAGCTGTTACCATACATAATAAAGAATATAAAGAATATGCTGTTACTATTAATTTTCAAAAATAATAAAGTTTGGAAGTTTTTTTTTTTTAGATTTTGATATACAAGCTATCTAAATAAAACCCTTAAATGCATATTTTTAGGGCAAGAGGACAGAATCCTTACAAATTAGCTCAACTGCCAATTTGAACAAATCAAGCTTAAGCAAAAAAAAAAAAAAAAAAATGTTGATTATATTTTTATATTTGCGGCAAATCAAACGAAAGATTCTACAATAACTATAAAGTATTTTTCAAATTAAAAATGATGCACGTATATATCCATCATGCTATGGGTTTAAGAACCTGCTTACCTACAAATTACGACACATTAACATGTTATAGTAAATATACGAAATAAAAATAAATGATTTGAATAACAAGTATTATAATAATGAGAGGCATCATATGTTATTAAGATTCACTTTCGTTAACACAATATTCTTATAATTTATTTTTACTTTATTATTATCATGATTAAATTTTATAGATTTCTTGAACATTTTTATGATATCAATAAGTGATCAATTGTGCAGAGTATGCATGAGACTCGGTCTAGAAAACTTGCTACCTTAATACTGGAGAACACTATACTATAGGGTGTACCCACATGACGTCATACTGAATGCGCTTCGACGCCATACTGGAGAAATGAATAACATTGCTCAACATAGGATAAACGTAGTTTTTGGCTACTGAAAAACTAATTAATTTTGTTATATGATTATTATTTTTCTCGCATACTTAAAAACCCTTTTAACAACATCAATGCTTTCAAAATTATTGCTATAAGTATTTTTAAACTTACAAAATGTGTTATTTTCCTATACCGTTCCATGTTATTTAGTGCTCACATATGGCGTCAACTTTTATATGATACAACCATCCTATACACGGTAAGAGTAAAATACGTAATTTATGCTGCATTTATGTCATTTTAGCATAAATAATACTAAATAAGAACAATATAAATAATTATACTGTAAAACACTATATTTTTGCTATGTTACATAATTATTATGCGATATAGCATAAATTATGCTATATTGAACAAATGGTGCCGAAAGCTAGCGTAATTATTACGTAGTTTTTATTTTGTCCGTGTTTCATAGAGAACAATTTTGTCCTGAACTTTAGAGCATTGCAGAAACAGAAAGTACATTTTCTTCAGGTTTCAGCATCGAAGAAAGACGAAAACAAATCACACAGGGACAAAATAACTTACGTAACTTATGCTGCATTTATGTCATTATAACACAAATGTTGCTAAATTATAACAGTGATAATATTTATTCTATATAATCTAAAGATAATATTTAAGCTATGAAAGATTATAGATCATATTATACAATATAGCATAAATTATTTTGTAATGAAATATGTTGCTAAAAATGGCAAACATGTTCACTGTATAAATATGATAAGTTTGTAAATTGATTTTTCACTTATGCAAAGTGTATTGTTTGATATCTCTCTCAATGCTCTAGCAATACTTCAAACTTTAATTATGTAATTGCAACTATCAATAAATATATAATTCATATGTTATACTTGTCTACTATATATGGGTACGAAGACGCTGCTATATAAAATGGTCAAACCGGACCTTTTAAATAAATAGCTGACCACCACATCCTATTTTCTTTCTGATTAAATTGATTTTAAAAATTACATTGACGTAATTACAAAAGGAAAACAAAATTAAATATTACGCGTATTAATATAGAATTAAAATAATCATCTGACATTACTGAAGCAGAAAATAACAATAATAATAAGACGTAAGACCTATATAATATTAAAAAAAAAACATTCAAACAACCTTTTTTCTTATTTAATAACAATTTCTTGCCTTTTCCAGATGATAATTTTTTTTCCTTCCATATTATTACGACACAATTAAAAAGTACTTTCATTTGTTTATTTATTTTAGCGGCATGCGGCTATACTATATAGAAGTGGCGCCATCCCGACCTTACATGTAAGTCAAGTTATTTACACATTTCTATGTTTGACAGACTGATGTATAATTGTCAATCAACGTAATTGGTATTTGTTATTTTTTAACTCAGTGAGATTATCATGCATGAACATATTATACTCAGTAAACAAATGTTTACTTATACAACACACAAATGTCTGAAGATACCTATACGAAATACATTGATTGAGCACGAGTGTAATTTTACTAACTATTCAATCTTGTAAAGGCTAGTAACTAGCCTTTAGCCTAGTATCGATGCACGTATGATCAGTACAAAAGAGGTCCAGTCTTTGTACTAATTTTTTTTTATTAGCATATTATGAAAATAACATGTATTTAAATGTAGTTTTGCGTCAATCTCCATCTGATTGCATTGTATGGCTATAAGCTAAAAGAAATCAAATTTTAGTATAAATACTGTACATATATACATATAGTAAAATAAACACGTAATAATAATGTAAATAATGCTAGCTGAATGCAGCAGCATTTATGCATAACAACATAACTTATGCTATATTGTATAGTGATTAATGATTATATACTGTACAAAACATAATAGTTAAGATGTTCAGCATAATTACTTATGTTATTACAAAATAACAACATTTGTGCTCTACAATATAGCAAGTGTTCAATATTGCATAAATTACGTATAATTTATATTTTTCGTGTGGGTGCTCCGTAAACATTATTATATATAGAGTATACTCTGTACCACATTTCACTAGTATAGATAGTATACCCTGCATGCACTTTATTGGTAGTGAGTAAACATTCTCTGGTAGAGAATAATCATTTTAATTAGAAATTTGATTAATAAGCCTGAAAGCTTATATCATGGATTATATGGTTTATATAAAGATACCGTTTAGTGAGAATCAGTTTTAAACTACTAGCCTCTACTGCTTTGTATTCTCTGTGTACAAGTTTTTTTCTTCTTTTTTTTCTGTATACGTTCCAGTTTTAATGAGAATAATACACTTTTTGTTACAAAACTATCGCTTTTTTGTAATCCCATATAAAGATATTTTAATTTTCAAATGGGCGTTACTATTTTTTTATATAGTATAATTTAGCAGTAATTAATTAAGTTTTAGAATTAAGCTGATCGTATGATAACAAAAAATACCAGTCTTTATATTTAATTAATTTTATAATAGATATTTTTATGCATGTAATTAAAATATTAATCATTTTAAATTAAGTTTTTAAATTTTATTTTCGAAAAATGAGATTTTATTGAGAAAAAAAGTTTTTCTAATAAAATGCAATGATGTTGTAAACTGATTTTTTAAATTGTCAATTATAAGTTTAGAATAAAGTTAATTAACATTAAAGGAATAGACCAGAGAAAAATATAAGCATTTATATCACAAAACACTTGATGGGATTTACATAAATAACTTTAGTTTGTCTCAAAACCCAACTGTAGCTCCGTAGCAGTGATCAGAATTTTTGATTTATGCAACCCTCACAACATTTTCATACTAATTTTTGCATGTTTCTGACGTCATAAACATGAATAGTTACGGGAATTGCATACTTTACAGTATTTTCAAGCTCTCTTAACATTCTGGTAAAAATTGTCAACTGTTTTGAAGATCCCATTTTGTGTTTATTCATTAAAAAGCACATGTTGTTTTATGTGGTCTATGGCTTTAAGATGTTCAGCATTTAATTACTTATGTTATTACAAAATAGAAACATCTGTGCTCTACAATATAGCAATTGTTCAATGCAGCATCAATTACGTAATTTTTTTGCGTATACACTACGAATTTTAGTAGATATTATGATTTTTAATATTCACCCTCCTACGTAGCAACACTACTGTTAAACCGTATGGCTGAGATTTTTTTTTTAATTGTTGCAACAATTAAAAAGAAAAGATAACTAAGGTTTAACTAGAGGTTGTAGCTTACAGCCCTTACTTAAGGGTTGTATTAAGACGGCTTGTATCTCAAAATCTAAAAATAAAACTTTCAAACTTTATGATTACATTTGAAAGTTAACAGTAACAGCTACCTATGATAAAATTTTCAGAACCCGTGACCACCAGATAAGAGGGAAAACAATTTTTGAAATAAACATGGGCTCTTATGGGAGCAACACTTAAAAAAATACTAATTTAAAATCTAGCAAGGTAACCCCCTCCCCCTTTTTTCAACATTTTTTAAGATACCTTATCCTATAATGTATCACTGTGTAAAATTTCATATGATCTTTCATTACAACTTTTTATTCATATCCCTCAGTAGCTGATTTCCCTTCTTAATTATAAAACAGAATCTTCTATTAAATGTTATTCACAAAGACAAGCATTTGGTTTTCAAAAATTCCACGCAATGATGTATGTATCCCAATCTCTCTTATATAAAATTAAATTAACCTCTTTGACTTGTTAGTAATGACACTTGATAAATAAATTGAATTATTTGTATGAGATCATGCACGACGAGATTGTCCTAATAAGGTCACGTGGTATAGAGAGACGCCGGCGCTATAGGCTAGGCTAGGAGGATGCTGGTGACACTTGAACATATGTACAACCTTCATTATCTCATTGTCTGTCTGACTGACTGACTCAATGATGACACATCAATCACATGCACGTCAAACTTGGTACATTAGATGTTACAACCATTCTTGTACAGCAAATCCCATCAATATATGAGATGCTGGATATACGTATAATACATTTTATAAAATGTCAAGCAGTAAGACAAAAAATGCTAGATGATTAACTATTGCAAAATTCCAAAATAGCTAAAAATTAGAATTCGAAATATAAATTATGATCAAATTTGAAAAATAGGACAAAATAATTATATTATAATGTTGGGCATCCAACCTCGAGTCGAGCGGTATAGTGCTCAAATCCAGTGCCCGAATTCACGTCTTTCCCCGCCCAGGAGGGGATCTAGGTGTGGGAGTAGGGTTTGGATCTGGGAGTCCATTAGTCTAGCTCACGTTTACGGACGCGGGTTAGCTGAGGAAGGAGACAAAAGACACCCCACCTTTAAGTGTATCGGTTTTTGTGGACATCCAGCAGGATATTGTCCAACCGCGTCCAGGAAAGGGCTTCACCCTAGAGAGAGAACAGCAAGAATTTTGTTGGCCCGGTGCATGCATTAGCCTCCTATACGTTAATGAATGAATAATGAAGGTGGTAAAAAAAAAAGTTTTAAAATCTCTTTCTCTCTCTCTCTCTCAATCCTCAAATCATCTCAATAATTTAGCTGAAATAAAAAAGATACGACAATGTCTCTTCCGATTAAACTTGGAGCTAATTTTATTTTTAAATCAGCTTTAATTCATTTGATTTATATATAATATTTATTTTGCTAAAGCTAAACTATGTTATATAGCTTTAAAAAATAATAATGGTGATTGCATGTGCAAAATTTCCACTCGAGTGATAGAGAGAGAAAAAGAGAGGAGGATTCAATAAACGGTAATATATTTTTATGAATGATATTCATACTATCAACACACTGCTAATGATGAGAAAGAGAGAGAGATGGGGGCTAATTAGCGGATGCAGTGGACTTATCATAAAAATAATAACAGGTCCAGTGCATCTCGGTTAATTTAACATCATGCTTGAAGATGGCTATAATTTTAGGAACCCGTTATCAACTTGAGAAAAAAAAACAACACTGAAGTGAAGTCAATAAATTGGACGGAAACTCTAAATATAAACAAGTGCATACTGTACATTTTTATTTCACAACTTTTTTTTTATATATAATTAAAGTAAAAAATAATGAAGATTTATTATCCGATGAAAGAATAACACAATTTTATTTATATACAGGAAATTCAAAATACGATTTTTTATTATTATTATTATGAGGATAATTTCTGCGTGCGCATTTTGCCATGTTGTGCACCTGCTGAGGGTCAAGGTCATTGTAGGGCGAACGTCTAAGAATGTTGGTAGTTGGTACTCTTTTACTTGCAGTAATCATCTTGGAGTTATTTTTTTTGTTTCACTTGATGAGGTGTAGTCATTAGGATCACCTGCCAGTGTTACAGCACAGATTGTGTGTGAGAGAGAGAGAGAGAGAGAGAGAGAGAGAGAGAGAGAGAGAGAGAGAGAGAGAGAGAGAGAGTAAAAACCATGTTTATTAGTACACGTTGGAATAAACATAAGATAATGGACATAAAATAAAAATGCAGAAATGTATTTTTATATACACGGAAAGAATAAATTACGCAATTTTTCTACATTTTATGTTATAATAGCATAAATGATACTGTAACCTCAACACACGTTGTTGTTTACAATACTATAGTATATTTGAGCAGCACAAATAATAGTGTTGTTCGAACCCTGTTTTCTTGCACCAAAAAATGCGCATTACATTTGAATAACCAAAGTTGATCGTCATTTCAGTAGCAGAAAACATTCAGGGTTTACGAACAGCATTAATGAGTAATGAGGAAGACTACAAAAATATTTAGGGCGTAATTTTATTGCATATTCTAAAAGAGAACATTGTCCTGAATATCTAATATACATATATGTGAATTTCTAAATTTTGAGTTCAGTAAGTAGTTTTTTTTTTAATGTCGAAAAATGACGTCACAGGCTGCAACTTACGCATAAGAAAAATTTACAGCTTGTCACGTCTTTCGAGACCTAAAAAAATTAATTAAAAATATATAATGAACTCAAAAATTAAAAATTCAGAACATAGCGATTTCAGAATATTCAATAAAATTACCACTTTTTTTTTTTAATTTTCTCATATTGTACTGTACAACATATTTTAAGCTATTATAACATAGTATTTTGTGAAATACATACAGCATGCTGTATATAGATTATGCAGCATAATATTGAACAAATTGTGCTGAAAATGAGCTCATATAATTAATACTCATACTTGTTAATTTTTTGTCAGTGTAAATACAGATTATACCAGGCGTTATAAAATGGTTTTTATTGATGTTATTGTGTAATACAATAAATCATAATATATAATATTAAATAAATAAATATATGACTTGCTTGAGCCTGAATTATAAATTACCTTTTGATAACTTTCTGTCTGTTAAATCATTATTTTATAAGTAATGTACAATTGCAATTTGATGCTTGGAATATAATGAATCTTAATGGACTTAATTTTTATATTTACTCTGTATTATAATATCATGAATGCTATAAAATTTATTATTTTAATATTTGCAACTGTTTCACACTTTTTTTTTGTTATAATTATATACTTACTATAAATAGAGAAATATTTTTATTGTCCCATGCAGATTATAGCAACATTATATATACATGTTACAACAAGCATTAGTTTTTTGATTTTTTTCAAATTAAAATAATTCATATAAGGGTATATACTAGCATTCAAAATTTTTAATATTATGGATTTTGGAGAGTAAGCGGAGTAAGTAGCTAACAAAATGCTTTTTCTTAAATTTTAAATTTGATAGATTATATAGGCATAGATAATAATGAGGAAAAAAAAAAAAGAAAAAAAAGAAGAAGTGTCCAATTTTATTGCATATTGTAAAAAAGGACATTAAATCGATTGATATGTGAATTTTTAATTTTTGAGTTCATTTTTATTTAGCATTTTTGTTTTCGATTGATTTATTCATTTTTACTTATTTATTTACGATTATAATTTTTATTAGTAATATTAAAAGCCTAATGTATTCAAGTATTCATAGTGTTTTTGTAAAAATACTATCTAAAACTTGAAAAGCAATAAAGCTGAAACCTTAAGAAACAATTCTTTAAATTTAACTTTGTGTTCACCTTAAAAATATTAAAATTTAAAAAAACATAGATAATAAATCTTCATCAGAACAGAAGATATAAAAAACTGAATGCATTTTTTTAAACTAAAACTATTCAGCTTTTAACCTTTATTGTATATATATATACATACCTATATATTAATTTTATTTTATATTATATGGCTTAACTAACAAGTTATCCAAAGTTAATATTTAAAAAAAGAAGCCGGCATAAAATAAATGTATGTGTAAAACCATAAAACCCCGAGGTTTCTCCGATATACACAAAAATAAACATTAAAATTTGAAAAAACTTCAACGTTGCTTTAAATTCTTGTTTAACATGCTTATAGGTAAAATATATTTTAACATTTAAAAAAAAATATATCATAAAAATTTTTACAATAAAATTTCATGTTTATTTGGTATCATAAATGTATAAATTTGAAATATTTTTTTTATTTTAAAGAAGCTAATAATGCATGTTAAATTTGAAATATTTTTTTATTTTAAAAAAGCTTGAATGCATAAACGTTATTTTTTGTTAAATTCTAAACATATTTTTTGTGTTATGATTTGTGGGATAATTATAAGCCTGCCTATAAGTATATAAAGAAGCCAATATTATAATTATTTATTTTTAAACATTATTTATTATACTTTGGAATTTTTAAAATGTTTTTCACACTTTTTTTTTCTTCCAAATATTTAGTTTTTTTTTTTAATCTTTGTTATTATCTTTTTTCTGATATTCTCTAAATATCTGTAATTTTTTTATTTTCATGTTTATTCTTTTCCTTTCTTTCAAATAAAAGTATAGTTAAAAATGTTAGACATATACATTTAGTCCAATTGAATGACCGCTTGGTAAATTAAAATTGAACCATACAAAATTAATTTATATAATTTTCATCATATTTAGAAATATGATATTATTTGTTTGTTTGTTGTTGATTGATTGATTGATTGATTGATTGATTGATTGATTGATTGATTGATTGATTGATTGATTGATTGATTGATTGATTGATTGATTGATTGATTGATTGATTGATTGATTGATTGATCGATCGATCGATTGACTGACTGACTGACTGACTTTTTATTTATTGAATACTAAAAGAATGACGTCACTGAAATATGAGTGACAAATCGGTTTACAAAACACTCCTATACAAGAAAATTAAATGCCTGCAATCCTAACTCATTACATGCAACAAGTGTGGCGTGATAATATATTAAAAAAAAATCATAATAAAAAAAAAGGAAAAGGTGATGATCTAATAGTAAGGTGTATTATAAATTCAGTATAATTTCCGAGTTAAAAATCCCATAGTGCATAATATATAACATGCTAGACATGTAACTTATGATTCACACACTTTATTATGTATTCAAAAGACAACGCATGCTTATATATTTAAGCTTCGAGGCACACTCGTCCTTCCCAGCGGCACCTATACAACAGCTATACATACATATACGTCATAACACGCACCTCACCGTGTGAATATAGCACCGTATGTACAGTATGTATATATATGTACAATATGTGATTAACATCAACTCTTAATAATAAATAACACGACGCCCCATTTATATATTGAGCAATATTATGCTGGACTTGTTTGATATTCTGCTTATGTACATCGTGAGAAAGTTATCCAAAACGAGGGATGAGTTAAGATTACCTTTTTATAACTTTCGTGTCACCATAAGGTGACACTTGTAAAAAACCCAATACTAATTTCTATCGGTTGATTTTTACTTGAAGAATTACACGGATAAAAAATAAACATACGTAATAAATTTGCTAGCTCAATGTAGTAATTTTTATGCATAACATCTTTATGCTATATATTGTACAATGATTTTATTTTATAGCATAATAGTTAAGATGTTCAGTATAATTACTTATATGTTATTATAAAATATCAACATTTGTGTGCTCTAATATAGTAATTATTAGAGAGCGCAAAAATAGTTTTTCGACTATTGCCATTATGTCGACTATTGCTAGTATTATTTCATATCTCCACCGATCTCAACAAATGGTGCATTTTAAACCAATAAAAAAATCGACTATTTTCGACTATTTCGAGCTCAGCGACTATTTCACGAAAAATCGACTATTTGTCGACTATTTCGCACTTTTTTTTAGTTTTTAAGGAGATTTCTACTAGAAATCGGCGATATATATCGATATATCCGATAGTATCGATATTATCGATACTTTTTTGACGCGATGTGTATCGATATATCGATACATAAATCCGACAATCGGTATTCGATACTTTTTGAAAAAAATTCATAGTAATTTATTTACAATTTCAAATAGCAAGCCAGTTTTCGCGCGCTCTGTTGTACCAACGAATCAGCGCGTGCAGCTGAGAGGGCACTGTGTATAAAAGCGCACTGCCACTTACTTCCCCAGCTCAGTCAGCTAGTAGATGTTATGTATGAATCATCTCTAGCTGTACAGAGCTCTCTGCT
This sequence comes from Ecdyonurus torrentis, assembly GCA_949318235.1. Taxonomy (NCBI): domain Eukaryota; kingdom Metazoa; phylum Arthropoda; class Insecta; order Ephemeroptera; family Heptageniidae; genus Ecdyonurus; species Ecdyonurus torrentis. The sequence goes on from OX439129.1 coordinate 51,896,442, forward strand.
GTGCCTTGCCTGATGAGTCCTATAGGTAAATTTGATACTATTTTGTAATAGTGCTGAAGTCCCATACCCTTTTAAAAAAAGTTTCATGGTTTTTATCGCGTTAACAAAATACTACACCTAAAAATACTCGGCCTATTTGAGTTTTTAGATACTAAAATTACTGTTTAACATTAAATTAAATTATTTTTTACTCACAAAATCTTTTTTTTAATCATTCTTTATATAAATGTATGTATAAAAAAATCGACTTTTTTCGACTTTTTTGTATAAAATCGACTATTTGTCGACTATTTGCACCAAAAATCATCGACTATATAGTCGACTATTTTGTCAAAATGATCGACTATTTTTGCGCTCTCTAGTAATTATATTCAATGTAGCAAAAATTACGTAGCTTATTTTTTTCATTTTTTTTTTTTTTTTTTTGTTGCTGCTGCTGCTGTTGTTGTTGTGGAAATCGTTACGCATTTTGATTCCTTAATTTGTCAATGTATATAATTAACATTGGCACATTTTAATACGAGCTGAATTTTTTCAAGCGTAGTTCTATATAAAAACTATCGGAATATGTAAAAGCTTACTATATATAGATAAAAAAAAATCCTTATATATATTGCTATATTAAGAAAAGTGTTGTTGCTTTTCTTGATTTATTTTTACGTTAGACAGTTTGTTAATTTATAAACAATGGTTTGTTGGACCACTTGCAATGAAAGAGAACTATATAATAGAATAAATTTAAACATTCTTAATGCATTTCTTATGGATAAATCGTTATATTATAAATTAGTTGCAACAATTAAAAAAATGTTCATTGTTGCAAGTTTACTATTTTGGGGAAGAGAAAAGCTTTATAAAAACTTAATAATTTGTATTTATAGAAATATTTTACTTTATATTTGCATGAAATACCAGCAACTTAATATTATCCACAAAATATATTGCAAAGAGGAGGAATATTTTATTTCGTCAATATTTTAGTTATGTGTTCCCCAAATATTACCGTCCTTATATCTCAAAAAACGAGAAGTTTTTTGGGTTTAAATTTGGTATCATAATGTAGTAGCTAAGGGTCACACCTAGCCGTAAAAAACATTTCTTGGTGTTTGACCGTCCCGAAAATAAGTAAAAAAAAAAGAATTTAAATTAACATTGGGCCTTATGGGCTTAAAATTTCAAAAAAGTCATATAAAATTAATTTGCACGGTGAACCCTCAAAATTTTTATATATTTGAAATTATCTCAAGCTGAAGTAAAGTATCATTGTGCAAAATTTCAGATTTTTTGGATGAGAAAATTTTGAGTCTAATGGCCGACGTCGGTCCCCTACTCCCTTAAACCTATCGTGTACTAGAGTACCTACCTACATATTATGGTTAATATGAACCCACTAATACTTTCTTTTAGCCTAACATTGACTTTTCCTAAATTGTATTTGCCACCCATGCATGCATGCAATACAAATCACACTTCGATATCGTCACGTTGCGCAATACGACAGTGTTTTGTTTTGTATTCACTATGGATATATTTACGATCGTGAGAAAGTGAACTGAACTGCTGGTCAATCGCCGCTAGCTCCACTTTTAGTTTTCAAAGTTTTGACGGCGCGAGAAAAAAAAAAATTTTATTGCATAATTGCATTTTTGTTTCTTTCTCTATATGTAATATGATTATGAACAATACTAGATATAAGAAATACTTTTAATTTAAGGAGCTGACGAGGCAAATAATTATACAAATATGTTTGTATTACGAAATCTGATTTGTAAAAAATTGTGTTTATTTTATAACTACGTTAGAACAATCGATGAAATATTATAGAATGATATGAGAAAAAAAAGTCATAAGAATAATATGAAGTGCTAAATTTAGATCTGAATGTAAAGAACTTTTTGAAATTTTAAATACCCTTATTGTTCCTTGTGTTTATATTATGGAAAGTGCAGTAAATAATTTGATATAATTTAACAATAGAACACAATTATAAAACTAGAAAAACTAAAGCTATACTATAACTATATAGGAACAGATAGACAAAGATCCGTTTAGTGATTGTAATATAAAATATAAGTTTAGTTTATTTCATTGTGATTCTAATACTTGTGACGTCACTTTCGTTGCAAAACTGTCATTGCAAAACTGTCATTTTACTTAAAAACTGAATTTCTATTAGTTTATGGCCATTCAATGCAATCAGATAGAGAATTTCAGTTGACACAAAACTCTAAATAAATTTATTCCCATATGCCAATATAGAAATTCATTTTTTAGTAAAATGACCGAACAAAATTTTCAACGCTTATGTTTTAGAGTGCTGTTTTGTTGTTGTGATTTTTTACATTTTATAAAACGATTCAGATTATTTAGAAAATAATACTTTTTTTTTTTTTTTTTTTTTTCAAGATTTTTGTCATATTTTTATATCTTTAACTTTTGAAGTATTTTATCATCAATTATAATTTCCCCTCCGTAATACAGAAGCACTTGAGAGTAAATTATAAAAACATTAATATTAACACCCCGCTCTGACATTTTACGTAATCTTTTTCAAAAACAAAAATTTTAACCTCTCTTTCTATTTTTGTAAAGATAAAAAATATTTTTCTTACTTATATTAAAGAAAAAAAGAAAATCTGATGCACGTGCTGTCAAACGATGAAATTAAGACAAATTATACTTGAAAAAATAAAAAAGATGAATTGCGTCTTAAAATTTATGTCTGATTGCATACACGAGGTTGCATTTTATATATGTTGCATCTCAAGTAAGATTAATGATGCATCAAATAAAATGCAATTGTGACATCAATAACTTCTAATTTCTAATCATCAGTTGTGATTGATTGATATATTAGAAATGAGAACTGTAACCTACAAGATAATAAATCAATCAATATTATTTATAGTCTTATATGTATGCAGTTTTTTTTTTTTTCTTTTTTTTTTTTGAAACATTTTTATTGCTTTATCAATTGGTCAAAACTTGTCAACTATTAAGTTCTGAATTACCATATTAATATCTATATATAGAAAAAGTGTGTTAACAGAATGCATGGACCATGACTCGCAATGAAATGTTTTTAATTGTTGCAACGTGCAAGTAAACAATTTTTTTTTCGTAAGAAATGCATTTAGAATATTTTAAATTATTTTAAATAGTATTCGTTCATTTCTAGTGGTCCATTAGACTTGCAAGAAAATAGAAGATGTGTATGTAATGACATTAAATAATGAAATAGCAAAATAAAATAACGAAATCAAATGATGAAATGTAATAATAAACAAAAATACTGAAATGTATAAACTAAAACTAAAATGAAATATTGAAATAATAATGGGGGAAAAAAAAAAGGACTAAACAATAAAGACATAAAATTAAAACCATAGACATACCTCTATGTCTATGATTAAAATCTTCTCTTCCAAAATTCAGAATAATTTCTTATCTTATTAAAAGTAAATGTATAATTTCATCTCTTCTATATATGCCTATCTGTTTATAATAATAATATGGATTAAAAATGCCATATTTTTAAATGTTAATATTTATTAAAGCTCATTTATATATATTATAATCATTTTACCATGTTTAAAAGACGTATCTAATTACATGAGATTTTATATGTTACCGGGAAAACCATGAATGTCCTTTTCATATAAAGTATTATATTATATGGCATTTATTTTCACTAAAAAAAATCACATTTCCTTTCAATACTTTTATATATATATACATTATATTAATTAATTTCATTAATAAATAAAAAATCTTTAATTTCACTTGAAATAAAAGTTATTACGTAAGTCTACTATACGTTACGAGTATGTATATATATATATATATATATATAATATTAAGGTAACATAAAAATTTACTTGCGAACATTTAATAACAATCCTGGATCGCAAGTAAGTGTAATTATTGTAAATTTATGGCTCATACTATTAGCTAACTGTAATCTTCTATACGCTAAATGTCGTGGATTATTTATCACTGCGCGGCTACTACATTGATTGGGAATAAATATATTTTTATTTTTATATTCTTGTTTGGCCCTCGTGTCAAATATTCACGTATAAGTCATGCAAGAACATACGGTAGTTTTTTTTTTTTTTTTTAGTCCAGAATAAAAAATTTAAAAAAAAAAAAAAAAAAAGTTATCTCGCGGAATAAATCAAAAGTTCATATTTTATAAACGTAACATTTTTGTTTGTTGTAAGTAAATTATTAATGTACAAATTTATTTTATTAAATAAATAAAACATTATCACGCTAACAAGTTTAATGCGGAAGAGAGAGAGAGAGAGAGAGAGAGAGAGAGAGAGAGAGAGAGAGAGCGAGAGCGATCATCATTAATTTAATATTTCATAATCGACCAAATTTATAGCGAGATTGATCAGTATTGAGGTTAAATGATAATTATATTTATTGCAAAATATTTGTGCTTTATGAGGGTTATATAAAATCAACAAAATTAAAACAAATCGTTTGGGAAATCTTTATGTGGAACTATGTATACGTATATATTTTTAATGAAATAAAACAAAAAAATTACTTCAAGCTATTTAAAAGAAAATTATAAGATAAGTAAATAAAAATCATTTAAATTTAATTTTAAAGTTGTGTTGATTCAATATTATACAACCCAATAAAGAACTATTATTATTATTATTATTATAGACCGAAAAATATGAAGTGAAATAGGGGCGTATTCAGTTCTGAATATCTGAATTTTCAAGCTGCATCGTGACAATTTTAGTGATCAATTTTTTAAATTTATTAACAATGTAGCGATAGTAAAACTTTTACAGAACCATGAGAGAGAGAGAGAAAAGAGAGAGATAGAAGATTTTTTAAAATAAACTTCATATAATGAATGAGAAAAAACCATAATAAATAAGGGAATAATTTTATTGCTTATTTTAAAAGAGGATATGAATCGATAGATATGCATTTTTTGTAATTTCTAATTTTTGAGTTCTTTTAGTATTTTTAATTAATTTTAAAAAATTGCAAAATTACGTCACGGGTAGCAACTTTTTCCCTTGCTCAAATAGCACCCGTGATGTCATTTTTTTATTTTTTCAAATTAATTAAAAATACTTAATAAACTTCAAAATTAGAGAAATTTGCATATCAATTGATTCAGTACAATGTTCTCTATCAGAATAGGTAATAAAATTGATCCCCCTTTTTTTCATCAGTCGTCATTCAACATCTTTCAAACTGTATCATCAAGTGATTTTTTTCTTAATTCTATGATTGTAATTATATCTTATTATAAAATTCCTGTATCTGTAACAAATAAAAATTGCTGCAAAACACTAATTTCGTTACCAAATAATTTAGCAATATTTCTAAAAATTAATCTTTTCATTTCTAAAAAAAAAAAAAAAAAAAAAAAAAAAAAAAAAAAAAAAAAAAAAAAAAAAAACAATGACTTTACTTGAAATAAAAGACCTTAAAGTTCAAACCCAATATGTATAATCATTAAAACATAATCACATAATTAAGTGGTGCATATTTGTCTGATATATAAAAATTTGAAAGTTAATTGGTGTTTTTTTGTTCTATATTGCTGGTTGATAATTCAATGCCGCATTTGATGCTGAGGAAGATAGAGAGAGAGAGAGAGAGAGAGAGAGAGAGAGAGAATTACAATTTTGTTGAGCGCAATAATGCAAGACCTTGGACCAAATATATAACAACAATATTACTGCACAAGTATTGTTGAGACACGACGATTGTCCGTTATTATTATGATTTATACGTTAATTACAGCAATTAATCTTCACTTCATTTACCGAGCCATCGTTTGTTTTATCACTCTCACTTGTTTCAGCAGACTTTTGTCGCCAATTTCATTATTTATATCCTTCAAGCGTATTAATGTGTATCTAGCTATTTTGCAATACAATTAAAAATTTAAATAGGAATATTATTTAAAAAAAAAAAGGATAAGAAAATTATATACTATAGGGGTCTTAAAAGCAAGTGGGACCTGGTGGGATTTGTCCCATAGTAAAATGAATTTAATTAACATTGCGTTTTGTTTCTCTTTTTTTTTTCTTCAATATTCCGGAATAAATATCAAAGCCAGATTATCCATCCCGGGTCCTAATGAGATACTGCATCGTATACTGCAGCTTTTTGATTTACAATTGGTACCTTTCCCGTGCTTATCTTAATTGGTTATTGTATTATACCAATAATTACTAATTATATAATTTTTTTTATCACTCAAAATATTTTGAAATTCAATATTTTTAAGATTTCATCATACAGGAAATCTTCAGTCACATACACAGAAATTTTAATTGTAAAGATTTTTGTACCCTTCCTCCTTCCTGTCCAATTTTTTAAAAAAACTGAATTGTTAATTGTAGTTTTAAAAATTCAGCAAGAATGTTGCTTGTAAACAGAATTGAAACAGAACTCATAAAAAATACACATTATTGAAAAAATCAACTTTGATTCTGGCAGATTTGGGAAAACATAATGTCTCTCTCTCTCTCTCTCTCTCTCTCTCTCTCTCTCTCTCTCTCTCTCTCTCTCTCTCTCTCTCTCTCTCTCTCTCTCTCTCGAATTCAAAGGTTAAATTTTTATTCCTCACCCTCTAGTTTCATTGAATTTTAAATACATTTTAAAAGAAGTTTATGTATAAAAAAAATTGCAATTCGTTTACTTTAATTTTCATTCATTTAAAAAAAAAATGATATCTCAAGGTTATGCGTTAATCTTTATTAAAATTGCAGTACATATAATTCAGTTCTAAATACTAACTCCTACAATCTTACTATACTTGCATAAGAATTATTAGTGTCTCTAGGTCAAAATCAACTTTTTGTAATTTTAGATAAAACCAAAGAATAATTTGAACTTGAGAGTTTAAGTACGCACGAAATTAAAATTTCAATTGAAAAGAAAAATATACTTTTACCAATAAAATCAATCAAAAATACCTATCAAAAATATAAATAATTTCAATAGATTATAAAGTATAGGAGTTCAAATTCTTATTATAAATTATATGATTTTTTTTTTTTGTGAAGGTTTCTCACGATATATAAAAACAATATAAAATCCTTGAAAATGCATTTTAAAATAATAAATTTTGTTTTAAAGATCAATTTTTCTTCCGTTAGAAAAGGTCAAGAGCGATAATTTTAATGTATTTTATATTGAAAACAATAACAGAAATATTAAAGATAAATTTATCTTCGTTATAGTAAATTGTCCTCATTTTTATTTGAAATAAATATAAATGTTCTACATTGCAAAATTAAATCTAATTTCCGGTGTCATAGTTGTTGTTATTTTTAAATTGAAAAGTCACTTAGCTTTTATATATATAATATATAAATATTTATACAGGCGTTCTAGTTAGGGAATGTGCAAAGTAAATTTAAATACCAAGGATTATTTGTATTAAATTATGCTTACTTATTTAATAATTGATATAATATTTATTTATTCATTTCTTATATTTGTTGATTGGCCGGGTGATAATTTGTTATTGTAAGTGATTGATTGATTGATTGATTGATTAATTGATTGATTGATTGATTGATTCAGTAATTGACTACAGATTTTTTATAAAATAATTTGGGTAGTTTTATTTTAGGCAATTATATATGAACAGAGAGAGAGAGAGAATTCAAAAATCTTATAAGGATAGTATAAGATTGCATTAAATAAATCGTTTTTATATCAAGTTAACTACAAAATTATAAAGAAACTAACGATTTAATTTTAATTATTTTGATTTTCTACGGTGTACACAACATCATACCTCATTCTCTAGGCAGCACGGCTGTACAATCGTTATTTTTATTGAAATGATCTAAGACGAGGCATCTGCTTTGATGTTATTTTGTTTGTTTGGACGGAGCGAAGATTTTTGTGCACTTTTTTTGTCCAGATTCATGCAAGCTCAAAATTTAAATTTAATCCACGTCGTCTTCGTCTTCGTGTATTTTGTAAAGAAAAATATGAAAGAAGGAATTCTAGCGTTAAGAGAAATGATGTGATTTTAAAATAACAATTTTTTTAACAGAAAAACTAATGTACCGTCTGAATTCTTCTGCTTTACGTATACGTGTTTAAATTTAAAAATAGAAATATAAAAGAATGCAGTTAAGAGGGTGGGTGAGAGAAAAAAATAAAATGCATTGCAACGTATATTTTTGGAATATTAAAATAGAAATTCTTGCGTAAGTTTTTGCTTTTATAATTATTGATATCCTGGCATTTTGCTGTACTAATTATCATTTGCAATAAATTTATACTGAAATAAAGAATATAACATAAACAATTGTAATTTCTGTTTCATTTAATGACCATGTAAGTAGGTGTATATACCTTAATGTTAATATATATTATTATATTATATATTTGTATACACCTTAACCTCAGGTTTTTTATAATACTGACCTTATATACGATGCATGAAAAAGCACGAAGATGCGCTTGGACGCCATAATGTAGCAATAAATAACATTGCTCAGCATAAACGTCTTTTTTTTTTTTTTTTTTTTGGGGGGGGGGGGGAACCTTAAAAAATATTATATAGGTATTTTTTAACTCTCAAAATGTATTATTTTCCCACAAGCTCATGCTATTTAGTGCTTACATATGGCGTCGACTTTTTAATGAATACAACCAACCTATATAGAAATAGTAACTAAACTTTAATTTATTAAATTATTTGTCATAATTTTAACACTTAAAAATTACATAATAATAAAATAATTTAAAATAAGCTAATAAAAAGACTATGATAAATTTCATCCAACTTTCATAAATAAATTTCATGGCTATTTATTTTTACTCTCGGACTTACATAAATAATGCACGAGATAGAAGTATCTAAAATGATCACAATTAATACAATGTACAATTTGTTATGTCATTAAAAATTCTCATATAAATTAAGTTACAAAACAGACTTAACAAGGTGTTAAAACAAAATTAAATTTAAAATAAATATATTACAAAACAATTAAAAATACCCGGAAGTTTTTTTTTTTTTTTGTTTTTTTTCTCGTGTTATTAAAATTCTATATATGACGCGGGGGTCACTCGTGAAAACAATGGTATAAAATTTCGCTATATAATAAACTTTCTCCCTGGCTTGATTGACCTGCCTTGTGGTGGCCATATCATTGTTGCATGGTGCCTATAATGTCATTGTTATTGTTTAGTATGGGTGGTTTGCAAAATTTAGACAGGACAATAGAATTCAGTTATAGGGAGACATTAGCGAAACTACGCCAAAAATAATCATTTTGATTTGTATAAGACACGTAAAATTTTTAAATCCACACCCATACACACATTGAGAAAAATGTTCATTTCATTCAATATTACCATTCTTTATTATACATCAAAGAACAAAGATAAATATACATAATAATTATATTAGCTTAATTTTATATTAATTTTAAACACCATTTGTTCACATTAAAAATAAATTGCGTATAATGGACGTTATCGGTTTAGCGCGCGGGGTGCTGCGGGGAAAGCTAAGGGTCCCCTAATTTAACATTACGCTTATGGAGAAAAACACGTTTTTTGCGATTTTTGAGAAAACTACTCCACCGATTTTGGAGAAATTTAAATGAGAAATACTAGACATACTTTTACGTGTTTTAAGCCATAGAACATTTTTAACAATTTTTTAAACCGATAACCTCCATTGATGTTACATTTAACACTTGCTATATTGTAGAGCACAAATGTTTTTATTTTGTGATAACATATTTATGCTGAACATCTTTATTATTGTGTAGTATAATTGCTATAAAATATAGCATAAATTATGCTGTATGCAATATCAAAACAGTAACAGCAAACAGTAAAACAGTAAACAGCAAATTAATTATTCAATATAGCATAAATAATTCTGTGATTGATTTAATTCTTGTGATAATTGATATTTAAAATATTGGATCTTTTTATAAATTTATTCATTATTTTTAAATACATAATTCTAATTCCAAATTCAATCGCAGAAAATGCTTATGTGAAGTCACAAGATTTATTATTATTATTATTATTTTTTTTTAATTACTGATTTTTAATTTTAGTCGCAGAAAATGCTTTAAAGTTACAAAATAAGAAAAGTTAACATTCTTATCAATGAGGAATTTCCAATAATATGAATCAATACTCAATACAGAGCAGTATATTGATGAAATTAAAACGACAGGAAGTAAATTGTGTGTCTTCCCCAGCGATTGACGTTTGTTTATAATGTTCAATCATAACATAACAATGTATTTAGTAATATAATAATAGAAATACTAACTGAATATTTATAGTAATAAGAATATATTCCTTATTATATGATGACTGAAACTATTATGAAATATATTGTATTCCTGTGTAACTATTTTTGTAATCAATATGTACCAATTGGTATTATGATCAATAATGAAACTGAAACTTAATATACGAAATTATCATGAAATTTTACTTTATACAGAAACTCTTATAATAGTATATTCCTATATTTCTTTCTTTTTTTTTTATTACAATATCCAATCAGTCTGTTAAAATTTTTGTTATATCCCATACAATGTCTATTGTACATATTTGTGGCATAAATGAAAGAAAGAAAAGAAAATCCAAAAAAAAAAAATTTTTCATCTAAAAAAATCAATAAAAACAACAACAAAAGAAAAAGTAGCGATTTTATTAATTTTTTTACTGAAACAAAAAATTTACAGATTTCATAATTTTAGGTTTCCAAAAAAATTATAATTTTAATAAGACCGCAATGAACCATTTAAAAATATCAATTCATAAAATATTCTTATTCCTTAAAAAAATTTCCAGTGTTTCATAGGCAACACAATACAACAATTTTACTGTCAAACACAAGTTTCAATGTTTAGAAAAAAAAAAAAAAAAAAAAAGGTACCTATTTATTTTTGTCGAATTACTCACCATGTGTACTTTCTCTTCGCAATAAAAAAATTTTATACGATTTTTTTTAATATCATCAGTAAATAAAATACTTTGCATAATTGACTACTAAATTATAAAATTAATTAAATAATGATTATAATTAAATATTAAAAACTTAACACCTTTCAATTGACAGATAATTAATTACAGGTTCTCACACCTCTTAAAAATTAAAAATGGTGATGAAAATTTTAAAAAAATAAAAATAAAAAAATTCCTCGTAAGTTTCTATAATACTGTACAGTTTCGATCAAATGAATAGTTACCATTTAAACTCGATGTTTTTTACCGCGTTAAATTTCGTTCAATTTTGCAACCTTGTTTATGATTATTCCTTGAACTCTATATTCTCAATCACATCTATATTTAAATTCATTGAGTCTATATATTGTAATAGTTGACAAAGACACCACAAGAAGTCACCTGTGATGCACTCAGGTAGACAATCTTGCGGGTAAATATTTTGCTTGCTTGCTTGCTCATTCTCTCTCTCTCTCTCTCTCTTGTGAGAAATGCTTTCAAGTATTTGTTTGATAACAAGTTTCGAACTATTTTCTTACCAAATTGCTGTCATTACAAATCATATTGATATAAATGATAAAAAAAATATCTTAATTTTAATCTCTTAATCGGGCAAATCGGTAAGTCAGCAGTTATTTTGAAACATAAAAAAAACATTAAATGCATTTCTTAGAAGAGAGAGAGAGAGAGAGAGAGAGAGAGAGAGAGAATGAGCAAGCAAGCAAGCAAGCAAAATATTTACCCGCCGGATTGTCTACCTGAGTGCATCACAGGTGACTTCTTGTGGTGTATTTGTCAACTATTACAATATATAGACTCAATGAATTTGAATATAGATGTGATTGAGAATATATAGAGTTCAAGGAATAATCATAAACAAGGTTGCAAAATTGAACAAAATTTAACGCGGCAAAAAACATCGAGTTTAAATGGTAACTATTCATTTGATCGAAACTGTACAGTACACATATAAAATATTATTGCAGAATAAATTTCATTAATTAATTGTAAACTTACATGCGTGTTAATAAAAATTAATTAGCGATCACATAACGTAATCGCACTTTATTCGCGAAAGAATGTTTTTAACGTTATTTCCGTATATAAACTTTAAATTCAAATAATTCTTTATTATTATTATTATATGATTTATTATTATTCTTTTTTTAACTGTTAAAAAATAATGATGACTAATTATAAATGTATTTTTATTATTATGTTGTTTTTTATTTTTTCATTTTTATTTTTTATTTCAGATATACTTTACTTTAATTTTAAAAGGCAATAAATAAAATTATTTATTTGTATAACAGTACAGTGCGCACGCTATAGTTTTTTTAATTATTAATCTAATTAAACTAGCTTTCTTGATTTAATAATAATAATTATAGTATGTGCGTAACGTATTTTATCACGATTTTGTCGTGATTTAATTTGAAAAATTATTATTTAATTTGTGAATGAAAACTTTTTTTTATATATAAATTTATTTTTTATAAATATAATAATAAGATTATATAACTATAAAGAAAATATATTTTTATGCTTTTTATTAGTTTTTTTAAAATGATTTTTTTTCTTCCCTTTGCTTTAAAATGAAAAGTAAAAACTGTTTTTGAAATGATGCAAAAAATAATATAAACAGTCAACATTTGAAAAAGGTATGCAAAAAATAAAATTGAAAGACTTTTATTAATTGCCCAACTTTTTAGTCTTATTTCCCTTGTAATGAAAAAAATTACTTTCCAGCATCATGCTTTTTTTTTCCCCTGGAGGTATTTGTTTTATCAGTATATACGTAAAGGCAAGGTATATAGATATACTATAGTCTGCATTGGAATTAAAAATTTAAACGTTTTGCGCAATGAAGAGTAAAGTTGGTATTTCAATCAATATCAATGTAGTCTTCTTATTTGAATGACTTCTTAATTAAGCAGGTGAATTGTGATTATTTTCACGGTCAAATTAGGTACTTATTATAGTTTGATTTCAATGCTTTAGCGAGAGAGAGAGAGAGAGAGAGAGAGAGAGAGAGAGAGAGAGAGAGAGAGAGAGAGAGAGAGAGAGAGAGAGACTGTGAGCCATGGTTTTCACCTCATTATAGTTTCTGAAGTTTTTTTTAATTTTTTTTATTTCAGTCAAAAAACGTTAAAGTTATCATTAAATTTATTTGTTATTGGTTTTCAACTTATTTTATTTTTTTATTTTTATTTTTTTATTTTTTATTTTTAATCAAGTCTATTAATTAGTAATTTTGAAAGTGGCGATCTCACACGAATTACTATAGGAATCAGATTAAATAAAAAAAACTGCCAAGTGACTTTTATCGCCTACAATGCATTTTATAAACCAATTAGATATATTTCCAGGGTTCCAAAAATATCTAAATAAATAAATAAAAATCATTATTAAAAAAAGGCAATCACTTCTTTTAGAAAATAAAATACAAAAAGGGAAATTTTAGTAAGAAAATCTATAATATCCTATAGAATGGTAGGATTTAATATGTGCAATTTAATTTCTAATTGCCATTTTTCAAACATTTTTCAAGTAATTTTTAAAAAGCTCAAATTGTTCCAATTGAGTTAAAAATCATTTTTGTATTGACAGCTAAATAATGACTTAGAGATTTAATTATAGTAAATAAAATTAAAAACGTGATTTTGTTTTTCTTTTTGCAAATCCCGCTCAATAAAAACATTGCTATAATATTTATATATCATTCAATAAAACAAAAAATATCGACCTTGAAATTTGACATAGGAATCAATTGACCTGTCTGAACTAATCAATTTAATTGTTTAATAGAAATATTAAAAGCAAGGACATATAATCCTCAAACCAAAAATATTACTATAAATTTTATATTATGCATAATGCATAATATGTAAATTAAATATAATTAATCAAAATTTGAAGCAATAATAAGTACCATGTTAACAATAATGGTTAATAAAATATTATAAATCAAACCTCTTCATACTCCTAGCCATATTTTATAACTTTTTTTTTTTTTTTTTTAAGTTTTGATAGCAAAAAGTCGGAAGATCGTAAATAATATATCAAACATGTTCTGCATGGGCGTGCCACTTTATGTTGCATTCATATCTTTGTATTATGCATTTAATTGAAAAAGCTGCATAATATCTTATCTTCTTGATTTATTATTGCATTCTTATGTTGCTATATAGCAAATATTTAAACTGACTTTTCTCTCTCTCTCTCTCTCTCTCTCTCTCTCTCTCTCTCTCTCTCTCTCTCTCTCTCTCTCTCTCTCTCTCTCTCTCTCTCTCTCTCTCTCTCTCTCTCTCTCTCTCTCTCTCTCTCTCTCTCTATACTATAATAATATGATAAGGTATACATATGAACGTTTTATTGTTTAGTGTATATAAAGAAATTATTATAATATGAAAGAAAAGTATTATACATGTATATACTATAGTATTATAAATGATGCATTTTATTTATTGTATTATTATTGTTATATGAAGAAAAAAAAATGTTAATATTATCGTAAGCTATAAATAAACTTTGGCAATTTAAATCAAGTTTTATTTCTTGGAAAAATTTTATATTACGATGGTGATTTTTTATATATATTTATGTACGAGTTGAAAATAGGGGTTAAATCTTGAAGTAAAGTATTTTTTTTAAACATAAATTTCAAGAAATGCATGAAAATATTATGTATATGAATAAATTGTCTTTATTTGAAACTAAATTGATAGGATGAGATTTCAGTCTGTCTGTAAGTCTGTACCTATATATATATATATAACCCACCTAATACTTTAGGCTATTTGCAAGTACGTGATTGTTACCAATGTATTTCTGTAGACCAATGTAGACTGTAGCCACATTATTCAAAAATAATTTTACGTACAACTTTCATCAATTTTTGGTAAATGTGAAAAACAACAACTTTACTTCATAAAATTACAAGAAAAAAAAAAGGAATATATGTGAATGAAGTTAATACCTAATCGTCATTCAAAGGTGCTGAAGAGCAGTCCTTATTACCAAACTGCAAAAATGTATGACTTTTTTTTTATCAATTATACTTACAGATGATAAAAATAATGTTTAAAAATCTTATTTAAAAAAATATATATAAATTTCCAAAGAGTATTATAGTGTTAAAATTTTTTTTTGATGAAAATACCAAAATTATTAATGAAAATGTGTTTGGAGTTTATTAAATACGAAGATCTGAAAAAGAATTCTGTAGTTACTGAGCTGTATAATCTTCAAGCAAAATTTCACAACAAAAATGTGAATTATGAAGTTTTTTCTTCTTCTGCAAATAGACTAAAAATCAGAAATAATTGAACTATTAGAGTATAAAGGCATATGACGTCATTTTTTACTATTAAATAAAATCAATCACAAGTCAAGGTCCAACCGATTTTTAAATACAAAATTTCTCCAAAAATGTTTATTACAACACTGATTCTCAAAAAAACTATAATTTTTTGCAGCATAATTAATTAACTGTTATTTTAATTATTTTATATACTATACTACTCACAATAATTATAAAAACTATGATTATATACGGAAACTGAAAATAGTTACGATGAAACTGAAGGTTGGAGAGAGAGAGAGAGAGAGAGAGAGAGAGAGAGAGAGAGAGAGAGAGAGAGAGAGAGAGAGACGGTGAGAAAATCTCCCTCGCAAAGAGAGCCTTGATCCTATACAATATACATCAAAAGTCAACGAATTTCTTTGATTAAATAACATTTCAGTACAGCTATAAACTCAATTATAATTAAGCTTCATATAATATGAATGTCATTATTAAATAGGGGAATGACTTTATATAAAAAATAATAACGGCAGTTTAATTTAATTTTAATTGTATAATAATATATACGTTAATAATATTTATATTTATTTATTTATATAACACTGCTGTATATTTTTAAGTCCAGTCAAGATTAATAATTATTAGTTATATAATTATTATCGAGGAATAGTTTTAAAAAATTGTTCTACATTTTTTTTAAATATTATAATTACTGATTAAATATTCATAAAATATAAATTTGAATATTGTTTTAATTATAAGTAACTGAGGTCTTGTTATTATTTATTTATGTAGCGTTCTTGAAAAATCATTTGAACGTCTTGCGGACTCTTTGTTATTTTATAGTGATAAGAATAATTGCGTGATTTTAAAGTTTTATTTGGTAAGTTTTAAAATTAATGACTTTTTATATGCATAAGCTATGGGCTAGAAACATATTGGGAATTCAAAATGAAATGTTTAATTATTCATTCCAAAAATTCTACTCCCATATAGCCAATTGTTATTTAGTAATAATTTATTTCTCTATCATCCAATGGTCAGAGATCCTGAAAATTTTTATCAAAATACATTTTGTAATAACCCTTGATTTTCAGATGATGTCAAAAACGTAGAAAGCCAACTTTTGAATTGCAGAGATGCAGTTATTTTAAAACCCTTATGAAACATTTTCAATTCGGATATCTTTCCATTCCTTTCCATTTCTTATTTATCTTTAGAAAATTTTTAATACATCAAAAACAGTTCAGATTTAAAGCTCTAATTATTTACCACTAGCTGCACGAATTTTAGTAACAAAAGTAGATTTTATTTTATTTGTTTCTTTATTTATTTTTTTCTTCTGTTTTCTGGCAACACTTTTCTTAAGCAGGCGTTAATTTATTGCTCCTGTAAAAATATAAAGTTTTATAAAAACTGTTTACATGAGACAGATTTGTAATGAGATGTCTCTTTACACTTAAGTGCACACAGACAGACAAACCGTGCGTGCAAATATGTAGAAAATGTGGAGATGTAAAAATATGAAGTGGACTCAGGAATGACCAAGTTGTCACGATTGTGGTATATATAGAGAGAGAAATAACGTGAGGTTGTGTATAGTATGGTATAGAGTATCATATTATGTGACGTGTGGGAGTGAGACAGACAGACAGACAGACAGACAGACAGACAGACAGACAGACAGACAGACAGACAGACAGACAGACAGACAGACAGACAGACAGACAGACAGACAGACAGACAGACAGACAGACAGACAGACAGACAGACAGACAGACAGACAGACAGACAGACAGACAGACAGACAGACAGACAGACAGACAGACAGACAGACAGACAGACAGACAGACAGACAGACAGACAGACAGACAGACAGACAGACAGACAGACAGACAGACAGACAGACAGACAGACAGACAGACAGACAGACAGACAACTACACCTACACACCCGCTATATCTCACGTACTTATAGGTATAAACTATACACACACATCACCAGATTTATAGTTCTTGCAAACTCTCATCACGCCCAAATCATTTCATGTAATAAAATCATAAACTTCAGCTAGCAAAGTTCATCTTCTCATCACTTTGTGTTTTATATCCACAATTTTGTGTGAATATTTTATTGCATATAATACATTTTATTTACGTAATACGAAATAAGGAAGCATTTTGGTATTGCATTATCATTGAAACTAATTTTTAATAAATGCTTTCTGCTTTAACATGATTATATTGTAATCAAATATTTATTATTATTATTATTTTTTTAAATTGACAAAGTTTGGGCCCTAAATAGGGTTAGAATTTAATTTAAATAATATTTCTATATATATGTAAAGTGCATGTCATTTTAAAATTTCGTTTAAGTTATTTGACGCTCATTTCTAGGTGTCTATATTATGTAGATGTTAACTTTAGCAGATATAACTTATTCTGATTACTAATTGTGGGAGATACATAATATGAAATACACAATTTTGAATTTTGGAGAATCATTTCAGAATATAAAATTTTTAATCCAAATTTAGAAATGTAACTTAAAAGTTAAGCTTATAGAATGTGATAGTCAGATCAGATAGTCAGCTAATAGTACACTTGATGAAGTTTGAAATTTTACCAATCAAAATATTCGCGCCAAATTTTTAATAGAATTAATTTATGAGAGTATAGTTTGAATGGTTAATATGTTCTGTCCTGTTTGAATGTGTAGTATAATATAATGCTTTCGAAAAAAGTAGGTCCCTCCCCATGTTATGAAAACAAAATTAAAACTCGGGAATGAATTGAATGTAAATTTGTAAGTAACTTCCATGAAAAAGAAAAAATAGAATATAACAGTGAAAACTATGTATAAGCATGCGCAAATAAAGCAAATATACATTTATTAACACTGGAAAAAAGAACGTAATCAAAACGATGCAATGTAAAAAAAAAAAAAAAAAAGGTAGTAGTAGCATATTATTATATCCCATATTTTATCAAGTTTCATGTTCCTAAAAAATCGTTAAGAAATCACTCATTATTTTGGGTTCCTACCTGTTCTAATGATGTGTCAAAACCTCGTTCATTATGAGAACAACCGGCTAAATGACTATTGACATTTTCAATGACTCCTATGTAACAATTAAAAAAAAGCTGCATTCTAATGTTAAACATAATGTGTAAATTGCATGCTCTTTATTTTAGATATGTGTGCGTCTGTGTGTGTGTGTGTGTGTGTGTGTGTGTGTGTATGTGTGTGTGTTTTATTGTGTGTGTGTGTTATTGTGTGTGTGTATGTGTATAATATATATATTTGCTCATTGCTGTATACACATATTCTCTAATTTTTAATATGTAAGATAAATAAAAAAAAAACTAATAATTATTACAATGGTACTGTGTGTGTGTGTACCGCCAATTTAGCGGATGTAAACTTGTACTGGTTGAAAACAAAATAAATAAATATAATTATATGACGTTTGAACAATTTAAAATATTAGAAATTTTTATTTTATTCCTGCAAGGGAAAATTAAATAAAAATATTCACAAATAAAAATATTATAATGTTTCCATTCATGATCGGCCCTTCAAAAATACACAAAGCTTTTCATATATAACTACAATAAATCTGTACAAAAATGTATGGAAAACTTAGAGTTAAAAAAACACATTTAATAAAAATCTCTCATAAAAATTGTATAATAGTAAAATTTGTATAGTGTGTATTGTTAAATTTCAAATAATACTTTTTTAATCATAGTTTTAAAAATGATTTATTATTATTAATTAACTTTTTATTTCAAAAAAGTACTAAAACGCAAATAAAATCTTGACGATGCGGAAATATTTTGTTTTCATCTTATTTAACGTGCTATATTGCTCTGATCATAATATACATTATAATACTATATGTTGTTATATATTTTTGTACAAATTATTATATAGTTTTTTAAATTTATTTAACACGAATTATTTATAATTTAATAAAATACTCACGCGGCATGTATATATAAAATAAAATAATTTACTATATAAAAGTTCGTTTAAAAAGTTAAAATCTGCACGTAAAGTTTCCATATTATATACTATACAATAATAATATAAACATAAACATATTGTAAAACACTGTGGTTAATGATTGTTTTATATCTTTCGATTGCATTATACGTAGATCGAGCCTTAATCACGATTAGAGCTTCTTTTAGATATAAAATTTTATCTAAAAAAAAATATTATGTATTATTTAATAAACATGTTTTTCAATTACAATTATACCCCTCAGTAAAAATAACTTCTTAAACATTTCCCAATATGACACATATTAAATATGTTGAGTCGTTTATTATTATTTTATACATCATCATTAGGCTTTACTGACAACCAACTTCAAATTTTAATACTTTTTTTTTTATATATAGTACTAATTTGCCCTTTAACTTTCATGACCCTTTCTTTACATTCATATTTATAATCATAATTTTTTATCTTCAGAAAATCTCTATATTTTTTATTATTTAATTTTGGGTGTGAAAGAATTTTTTATGATTATTATTGTTATGTGATTTGATTTGAAACACTACTATCTCTGTTTTACTGCAATTCTTCTACAGTGTTTAAATTATTTTTCTAGTAAAGCTTAAAAAAAAATACGCGCACAGACGCCTCTGTTTGTCTTAATACGTTATTTTTTTTTTATTATTATTTTTTGTAAGATAATTCTTGGGTATAAAATATAGATGAAACAAAATTTATAAACTGTATCTCGATTGCATTTGTAATTAAAAAAATATTGGGCAATAATATGTTATACAAATTAAATATTGAATTTAATAGGGTCTATGCATTCATGTTAAAGTCAACGTCATGTTGGATAACTCCATAACATGGGCTACATAGGAAAATAACTCATTTTGCCAGTTTAAAAGCACTATTATGCAATATTTTTGAGAGCATTGATGCTGTAAATATGTTGAATTAGTATCTCAAGTACGTGTGAAAAATAACAATAACAAAAAATTAGCCGATTTTCCAAAGAAAATTGCATAAAACGATCGAAGTTTGTCCTATATGCTCAGCAATGTTATTCACTACTCCAGTATGGCATCCAACATCCAAGCGCATTAAATATGACGTCATGCGGATACACCCTCTGTTGTTGTTCGGACTTTTTCTTTCCTTCATTTCGGCATTTTTAGTCAATTCCAAATTAAAGCTCTCGTTATTATTTTAAACAAAATGTTTAAACTTACATAATTTTTCCTTATACTGTATAAGGTCACTCAAAAAATGATTTTTAAAAGATAATTTTTATATAATAATAATAAACTTTTACTAAGCAAGGCTATATAAAATTATTATTTTTTACTTACAATTTACTCCAAAATGATATAGAAATTTTCCAAGAAAATATAAATCATGATTTGAGTTGAAAACTCCCCGCGCGCACAATAATAAATTGTGATGTAGGTGTATTATATGGCACACGAGTGAGGAGGTCATGGGAAACTAAAGACAATTACCTCAGTGCATATTTCTAGTGGAGTATCAAAATATTTAGTGTAGTTAATCTAATTACTGGGTAACAATGTAAGCAAATCATTTTTATGTATCATTCGTATGTGTACACACTACACACACATACACGATTGTGATAATATGTATTTTAAGTCGGAGTATGCTTTCTGATAAGCATTGCTAAACTATATGAGCGACTTTTTGAATGGAAAAAAATATTAGCACAGTTGTTTGATTTTGCACTCACTTTTTTTTATTATTTTTATTATTATTATTTTTTTTTTTTTAGATAAAATATAATATGGTATATTGACCCTCAAGATGCCGAGCTTTTCGTTTTGCAACGCATCTTTTAGTGTTCTGCGAGTTTAAAAATTTATATCTTCACCTTGTGATGTAATGACAATGACTCTAGCGCGACTTCAAATTTACGAAAATTGTCAAATCCTTACATTGTGTTTTAATGTATATGAAACATGAGTATATTGTTTAATTAAAAAAATAATTATTAAAATTATATTTTCTGTCATAAGATTTACATTGACCGCGAGATTTACTAAAAGGTTGATTGATTGATTGATTGATTGATTGATTGTTTGATTGATTGATTGATTGATTGATTGATTGATTGATTGATTGATTGATTGATTGATTGATTGATTGATTGATTGATTGTAAAAAAATTAAAATCATGAATTTTGTGGCTATACTAATTTAAAATTGTGACTGACTATACTGTTAAACAGTTGGGTTAAATTGAGAGGTTCTGTAGCCTGATTTCGCCCAATAAAAGCCGTTAATTATTATTATTATTGATTGATTTCTGACTTCTGTGATTGTTATTAGTTCTATAATACAGGCTCATTGATTCATTTACTTACGTATATAACACTAAAGATATTTATTTATTTTTTATTTCAAAGAAAAATATAATGTTTACTATATACAATACCTTATACAGCAAGTTAATATTTATAATTAATATGACATTTTTTTTCTTCTTTCGTTTCTAATGAAGTACAATTAGACGTCACCTCCATCCTTATGGTCTTACTTTGAATGTCTGTATTTATACGTAAAGTGGCGCCAAGTTAAAATCACGGGATATAGCGAGTCAGAGAGTACAAGGATATTGACGGGGCGTACTTGACTGCGGCACCCTAACTTCTTCTTCTTCCTCTAATATACGCACGCGTCACTAAAAAGACAAAAGTCACGCCATACAAATGCTCAATTTTTATATTTACCTCCCTACTTCCGGTCATAATGTGATGTGTGTATAAAACTTTACAATATTATGAAGGCGTGAATATCAAACTGCATCATGAAGCAAGGCCAAGATAGAGAGAGAGAGGTCATTAACCTCTAAGTATTATTTTTGACATATGTAAATATGTTCCGGATATTATCACCTCAGTTCCTATCTATTTAGTTATTTAAATTATGTTTTTATAGATTGTTTTTCTTGACGTTATATACATGAGGTATGAGGTGTGAAAAATCTTTACAAAGTTCAGAAATGGTATTTTTTTTTTTTTTTTACTGTTATTATTGAATTTCCCACCTTTAAAATAATTAATCAATTGTTGTTAATCAAATCATGGCAATTTTTTTTCTTTCTTTTTTTTTTAAAGATGATGTGAGAATTATGCTGTTTAGAGAATAGAATTTTAATTTTACCATGCTGCATAGTTTGCAAGTTTAATTTTGTGAATTATGTAATTATAATACGATATTTAGATATTAGCTTTTTATAATTTTAAAATTAAAAAAACAAACTAGAATATTAAAAGATTTAGGATATTGTATGTATTGAGACTAATGAAATCTTTCATTTAATAAGCAGATATATTCTCTCTCTCTCTCTCTCTCTCTCTCGTTATTAATTAAATTACAATTCATACTGACGTTTTTTGTCAACTTATTGTTACCACACAAAAATTGTTTCCTCTTTATTTTATTTTTATTTTTACTTTTTTGTAGCTAAACGACTACAGTTCTACCATTATATAATAAAGCAATGCAGGTTTTACTATGACATATATACAGCGTAATAGAACATTTATGCATATAGCTATTTACGTATACCCGAAATGAAATGAATAGCTTGCACCCTTTAGTATATAATTTAAATTTAGTAATATGTATAGTTGTTAACCTTTCAAATATGGTAATAAAAGGTCAATTTGATTCATATTTTAAAATTTCAGATTTGAGAAACTGAAATTTTTGGTATAGAACCCAGACCCTCATTTAGAGTCAAATTTGAGCACATTTTTCACTTCGTTCCTTTTACTGCGGGACTTGTTCCCGTCCTAAATACATTTTCAGTTTTGTGCTTTTTACTTTATGATGATGTGCAATTCAATATGCTGCTTTAATAATTCTGAAGTGAAAAAGTCAAAATTTAAAACCCTCAATTTAACATTGAAAGCCCTATAGGCCAAAATTAACATAAAACTAATGATGACCCTTGCCAGTGATATGTGCTGATTATGTGAAGTTTTCTATTCAGTCTATAGTTGTGTAAGTTTTTTTTTTTATTATTTACGTGCGCGGTTACAATATAATATTTTGTTGTTGGACGTCTTCTTTTTTACTACAGGGTGTATGCGAATGTCGTCATATTTAATGCGCTTGGAGGCCATACTGGAGTAGTGAATAACATTGCTTATAGCTTAGAACAAACTTCGTTTTAAGTTTTTTTTTTTTTTTTTTTTTTTGAAAATTGATTAAAGTTTTGTTATTGATATTTTTCTCACATACTTGAGATACTAATGCAACATTATTTACAGCATCAATACTCTCAAAAATATTATATAGTGCCTAAACTGGCAAAATGATTTATTTTCCTATGCCATCCATGTTATTGAGTTATGGCGTCGACTTTAACATGAACGCATACACCCTATATTACTAGAAGCAATAACGATGTTTTATTTCTTCAGTTTTGCAAAGTATAACTTTTCTGTACTTTATAGTTACAACAACATATTTAACTCTTCATACTTCTCTTATGAGCTAATATTACATAATTAAGAGCACACATAGTTTGCCAATAAGACTTGACGTGCTAAATATATAAGACCAACAAATCCTCTTCCTATCAATCAATATGATCGAGTGCTTATACTTACATCTAATCACGATCGAGCATTGACTCCAAACAACAAATAACAACAAGAACAAAATCATCTGCTATACATTTTTATATATTATAAAATTATATACTCAATATACTTCTTGCCCTCGAGCTCAACTTAAAAATTTACGAATAATATTTTTATATTTGAAAACAAAAAAAGCCTATCATTTTTTTTATTATTATTTTTGCTACCGAGTTGTGCATAATGAGAAATACCCGGATAAGTTTAAAACTATAAAAAGTGAATGAACTACGCGTGAATGAATGATTTTGTTATTACAAATTTTTTTACACTAAAAAATTCAAAAATTTAATGTTTTTTTATTTTCTCTATGATTTTTTTATTTAATTGATTTTTTCATTGTTATTATTTTACGGTTTTATATTTTTATGATAAAAAAAAATTGTATGAAAAATAAAATTATAACATTGTATTGTACTATAGATAAAATTGGATAGTAATTTAGGGTGATCATCTTGTACCTTTGTTGATAACTATCAATAAACGATTTTATAAGTGGCATTGTTGCGTAACAATATAACCGTGAACAATGATTTTTTTTTATCTATATAATACAATTAGATGTAAGTTCAACCAATAACCATCAAAAATAACAATTTTTTTTCTTAAATTTTAAAGTATAAATTAAATATAATATAAAAATATCATATTTCAAAAAAAAAAAAAAATAACGGAAAATATTACGATTCTTTTGTTGTAAGGTCAATTGAAAGGGTCAAGGGCGAATGGTCAATTTACTATTTTTTTTTTTTTAAACCCCCGTTAGTGATGCAAATAATAATATAATAATCAGCAAAGAACTTTATCGTGGGATCTCAATAAACCTAAAAACATTATTTATAAAGTCAAATGTTTTTATTATAATCCTGAGAAAATATAAATTTTGCAAAATATATTTTTCAAAATGATAGAGGTTAAGACAATAACTCCTTTAGGGCATTTTTTTTTTGTCTTACATAAACTATTTTTGATTCATTCTAATTTTTCAACACAAAGATAATATACAATTTTTTGTTATACTGTATATGATATAATCATTGTGTTTGTGTACGCTGATTTATAATTTAATTATTAATGTTATATTACAATATACAAAAGAGGATATAACTGCATTTAAATATTAATGTTTCAAAAAAAACAAAAAATCATAATATTTCTTATAACTGATATTTATTTATTATAAAAATAAAGAGATTTACTGCTCCGATATCATTGTATTAATCATTTTGGGTTTTAGTTTTGAAAAATACAAAAGGATATAAATATATGTATACATGAGAATTAAATAATTACTTTATTATTGTATGGCATAAATTTTGTAAGACAGCTCCGCAAAGTATTGTTACATAAAACTTATAATTATGTTTTATAGTTTTATAGTTTTTTTTTTTTTTTCCTAAATTTTTTAGCTTTTGTGCTAAATAATTAAAAACACATTTTCGTATAAGTATAAAGCCACATTTTAACTATAACATTTTTTTTATTTTAGCTTTATCATATAGAACCATAATGTTTTTTATTGTTATTATTTTTGCAATTTTTTACGTACACTGAAAAAAAATTAACTATAATATACTTTATATCAAGTTTTTTTGCGCTGCTATATTGGGCTTCTATATAGCTCTGCTATTTTTTTTTTTTTTTTTTGTAAAATATAGATAATGTGGTATCGGAGATTTACTTTTCTAGTGATGCAAAGCAAAGTACAGCTCTGGCCAAAAGTTCCCGAACGATTTGCATAGGCAACCCGCAACCACACTATGTTATATTTAGAGAGCGCAAAAATAGTTTTTCGATTATTGTCATTATGTTGACTATTGCTAGTTTTATTTCATATCTCCACCGATCTCAGCAAGTGACGCATTTTAAACCAATAAAAAAAATCGACTAATTTCGACTATTTCGTGCTTAGCGAGTATTTCACACAAAAAATCGACTATTTGTCGACTATATTTTGCACTTTCTATACGTTTTTAAGGACATTTCTTGTAAAAACGTATTATATAACTTATATATATTATTTATTAAAAAACGCAGCGTCTGCCGCTGCCCCGTTCGGAAAATTTTGGCCAGAGCTGAACAGGTAACTCTTCTTTACGTGTATTTATATGTGCAGATTTTTCATCATGTTACCATAATGTACCATAACGTCTACTGCTATATAGAGCTGTTTTGATTTTAGGAACAAAAACTGGATCAACCTTGAAGTCTTGTCATCAATAAGTTAATATCGTAACTGACAAGTTTATAAAATTACAACTAATATAAGGGGGGAAAATACGTAAAATATAAAAAAATGAAACTTTTTACTTCGTGCTTCTTAAAATATTATTTCAATACAGTTCAGCTTATGTGTTGTTTTTGTGCTTTTTTTTTTTATTTATTTATTTTTATTATTATTATTTTTTTCAATTTGTGTATTTTAATTTATATAAATTTAAAAAAAATGACGTTTCTTTATTATTTTTTTATTTATTATTATTATTTTTTTGTTAATTTTTCCATTTTTTTGTGTTTTTTTTTTAATATGTATAAGAATATTATGTTAACGTAAAATTTCTAAATTGATGAATTAAATTATATAGTCAATATTTTGAAGTGTTTTTTAGAGGTCTTAACCTTATATAGAGAATTCTTAAATTAAATATCATTCAAAGAAACTAATTTAGCATCCTTTGATTGTTTTATTTATATATATCTCCATGACCCGCGAACTTATTATGTTAATATCTCTTGAACTCTAAATTGATATAAAATAACATCAGAATACATATAATTATAGATACTGAAATTGAAATATTAAATAAAATTAGAAATTGAGTTATTATTGAAATTGTTGCATAGATAAGTCCTTGAATATTTTGAAAATTATTCAAAATTGATTATTAAGAATCACATCTTGTGAAATCAATTTACAAAGTGAAAAAAATGAAAGAGTTTTGTTTGCATATTATTCAATACCAAAATCAGCGATATTAACGGTACCTGATTTTTTAATCATTGAGTTTTGATTAATTTTCTTCTTCTTTTATTTTTCTTTTTAAGGTAAATTTACTATTTTACTATTTTACTATTTATACTATTACTATTTTGGTTCCTCTTTCGTAAATGTTTTTAACAATTTTATATATAATGAATAAAGTAAATTTCCTTTATTGTGATTTTCTCTTCTTGTATAAAAGTAAGCGCCATATGTGAGTACCAAATAACATGAGCAGGTATTGGAACGTTTTGCCAGTTTAAAAATAATTATCAATATTTTTGAGAGTATTGATGTTCTTATTAGGTTGAATTAGGTTTTAACGTACTCGAGAAGAATAATAGCAATAAATTACTTGATTTCCCAAAGAAAATAGCTGAAAAATGACGTTTTTGTTCTACAGTATATGCTGAGCAATGTTATTCATTGCTCCAGTATGGCGTCGAAGCGTATTTCTCGTGATTTTTTATTTTTGATACACGAGTCTCTCTCTCTCTCTCTCTCTCTCTGTACCTCTCTCTCTCTCTATTTCATTAATTTTTTTAATGCTCAAAACAATACAACAACATTTTTTTTCCGTGTCCACACGATACCCACTTACAAAAAGCTATATTAATGTATTTTTCTCGCTGGTTTTTTTTTTATGAGAAGTTAAAGTTGAGATTATTAAATAATTTGTTGTGGTCCAGCTGGTCTAGTTATAAAACAAAAGACATCAACATTTTGACACACACACACACACAGACAGACAGACAATGAGAAGTTAATCTTTTGTGCTCTAACAATTCTTGGAATTCTCTGGCTTATAGTCTCGTGGATCATTCATGATGCCATGCACTCACTTACAAAGCAAGCGACGCTTTGCTTCGTGGTACACACACTGGAGTTGAGTACAGTCACAAATTAATAAGAAGTCACCTTATATCATAATGCACGGGGAGAAATTATATATGGTTCACAAGTTTCGACTTATAAAATTTTCCCTTTTTTAAATCTTAGAACCTTTATTATTATTAACCGTTAAAGTGTTCATCTTTTTATAACATGTATGTAGATGTATCTTGCAAAAAAAAAAAAAAAAAAAAAAAAAAAAGCTTATTACTTGTGATTTACTTATTTTAATAATAATAATAATAGAATAACTTTATTTAAGGCGCATACACGGCTTTTTCAACCGTATTATATGAACCTTGACCAGAACAATACATTTTTACATAACAGATTTACAACAGATATTTGACAACATAACATTATCATAGGAGACGCTTTTTGAGATATTGAGATAAAGAGCATATTTAGTCAATTTAATACACATAACACATAACCATTTTCAAACAAATAATAATTTGTTTAATATTAATAAATTAATAATTCACGCATGTAATAATTTTACATGCGGTAATGGATGAACACAAAATGTTTAAGCAGTGTGAACGTTAAAGTTGTCCCTGTCCCTGTCCCTGTCCCTGTCCCTGTCCCTGTCCCTGTCCCTGTCCCTGTCCCTGTCCCTGTCCCTGTCCCTGTCCCTGTCCCTGTCCCTGTCCCTGTCCCTGTCCCTGTCCCTGTCCCTGTCCCTGTCCCTGTCCCTGTCCCTGTCCCTGTCCCTGTCCCTGTCCCTGTCCCTGTCCCTGTCCCTGTCCCTGTCCCTGTCCCTGTCCCTGTCCCTGTCTCCCGTTCCCTGTCCCTCATCCCAAAATAATTGTGTTTTTAGAATAATTAAATTTATTTTTTGCACAGAAAGACGTAAAAATTATACCAGCAAAGCTACTTATTTATTTAAAAAAAGAAAGAAAAAAATATATACATAAAAAAGACGGTTGCTTCATCCCAGCAATTCTTCTTCTACATTACATCTCACACTGAGTTTCAACAGTATAACCATAATACAAACAGAGCTGCCTATCCTGGTATATCATTTGGATGATCCTGTTATTCAAATAGTTGAATGTTATTCTCTATTTCTCATTTTTGACTTATTTAGGACTATATTATAGAAAAAGAAGTAGAAAAAAAATGGAATCTAATTTACATAATTTTAGAATACATCGCCCCCGATTGTATTGACGTTGAAATATCTGATGTTAGACAATGCACACGCCTTATATGCACCTCACTATCTCGTGTTCTACATGCCAACTTGCCGGAATTTAACTTTTTCTTAATCCATTAAACAAAAAAAAAAAAATAAGATTTTTTTTCTTTTCTTAAACTCATTTTTCAATGTCATTATAATCCATTAATATTATTATGAAATATTTTTTAGATAAAATAGAGTTAAAAGTTTTGGAAAAAAACATGATTCGGCCATTGCACTACAAATCTCAAAATAATAAAAAATCAAGGTTTTTGTATAAGAATGTATATAAAAATATGCCGGAAAAAAAAGCAGAAGAATTTTTAATAATAATAAAAAATAAAAAAAGTGTGTATATTTTTCACCTAAAAGTTGTCTATCTGTCATAAAGTCAGAATATGATTACAAAAAAGAGATAAAACAAAATTGTGTATTAGTTGTCAGAAAATTAAGACTTATAAAAATATAAGCAAGCAAGCAGCTTAACATACGCGTGAAAAACTTAATCTCCATTTTATCATTTATATAAATGTGTCACTTTTTTTTTTTTTTTTTTTTTTTTTTTTTTGTATAACTTGCAAGAGTATAAATGAGACGTGATCTCACAGTTTGTTGTTAAGAAAGATAAATATTTTTATATTAATTACTGCAATGATGGCACAATTATTATACATTGTATATGCAATTTATTTCATATATTTTAGATGTAAAATATTGATAATAAAATAATTACATTTTTATTTAAATTACACATCATTGTTACGAATGATGAATCAATTATATACAAAATGTGTTAGCTATTTTTATACTTTGAATATTTCAACAATAAGTCATATTTTATATATAAGCACTTATTATTAATATAAAGTCATTTTAGTAAAATTTATATATTAAATACGTACTATTTATAAGCTTTTTACGATTTTTACAAAGATTTTGAAATCATGAAATTTCTATACAATAATTAGTGGGTAGAAAATGGGATGAAAAGTTCACCGCAAAAGTAATTATAAAAGAGAAAATCAAAACCAATTGATTAACCTTTATAAACGGATAAAAATTAATACGTAATAATTAAGCTAGAACATTTTCAGCACAATTTTTTCAGTGCAACATAATTTATGCTATACTTCATAATAATTCTATTATGTTGTTCTAATTTAGCAACATTTATGCTATAATGACATAAATATAGCATAAATCATAA
The DNA here is from genome assembly GCA_949318235.1 of Ecdyonurus torrentis. Taxonomy (NCBI): domain Eukaryota; kingdom Metazoa; phylum Arthropoda; class Insecta; order Ephemeroptera; family Heptageniidae; genus Ecdyonurus; species Ecdyonurus torrentis. Next base: position 51,926,679 of record OX439129.1, read on the forward strand.
ATATTTTTGTAATCAATATGTACTAATTGGTATTATAATCAATAAAACAAATGAAACTGATTTGAAGTTTTCATAGGTGCAAAGTGACCTCTCATCGACATATTTCTCTACCGACAACACTTTGAAATATATTTTCTTTTCCTCTTCTTCAGTATAGATTTGCTCAGATTCCCTCAATATCAAGCAGGCAGGGTGTGGCTCGTGGCTCCATGCACAGTTTGGTGTACAGTACGTCAACAGTGCAGAAACATCCTCCAAGTTGTGTGACACAGGAAACACAAAGGTTGTTAAGAAGCAAGGCTGAAGAATACAAATAATTACAAATCCTTTCCCTCCCTAAGATCTTATCAATAATAAGCCTTCAAATTATAGTTTTGTCGTGCAAATAATATAAGTTTTTATCTCTTTCTGTATCTGTAAATGTGAACAATTAAATAGTTGCAGTAAAAGTTAAATATTTTATTTGAAGCTTTATCATCGTTTGCAAATTTTAAAATACATACAATATACCGACGTACTGTACAGTACAAAATCACTACAAAAAGTGTGCATTACTTCATTTACGAATCCTAACTTATTTGAGATAAACACTTTTAAGTTATTATGATCAGCTAAAATAATGCATTTTAGCAAATAATTAACAATAGCTAATTTAACTTATAATATCCTAAAATAGCTGAAAACAACCCAAAACAACTTAAATTAACAATTGTTATAATAATTTGCTAAAATGTATTATTTTAGATGCTCATAATTACTCAAAAGTGTATATTCGTAACTAAAGTAATGCACCCTTTTTTTTTTGAGTGAAGCGATACTTAATAATTATTATGCTTAATTGCTTATATAGCTTAATGCAGCAACATTATATGCACAACATCATACATAATTAATTCTATTTTTTAGTGCGATTAACTACATAGCAAACTAAATTAACTTATTAATAATGTATGCTGCATTTATATCATTATATAGTATAAATAATGTTAAATTAGAACAGTATAAATAATTATGCTGTAGAACATAATAATGAAGCACTGTAACATAGTTATTGCGAAGTATACATTAAGCTAATTTTGAAAAAAAAAAAAAAAAAAAAAAGTGCTGAAAATGAGCTAGCATAATTATTACGTATATTATTTTTGTACGTGTCTAATATAGTTCAGATGTTCAGTATAAATATGTTATTACAACGTAGCAATATTTGTGCTCTACAATATATAGCAATTGTTCAATGTAGCATAAATACGTTAGTTATTTTTTAAGTGTACATATTGAAATATAATTAATTTATTGTGTGCCGGATATAATGTAATAAGACTTACAATACAGAGCAGAAATTTTATCACCTCTCTCTCTCTCTCTTACACACACACACACACACACACACACACACACACACACACTCACTCACTCACTCTCTATTAAAACTCCAACAATATCTTCTCTGATACCAATAAATAAATGGTATATGTAATGCATGTAATAATAATATAAATTACAAGTATTATCCAGCATCACTGCAACATTATCTTAAACATTATAAATTATTCAATACGTAAGAGAGAAATAAGAAAACAACGATGCGATGTTCTCCAAAATTGCTGCAGGATATTTAAAAGTACAAGAGCTAGGGTAACACAGAGGTGATTTGAAGGTCATTAAAATCGTGATTAGCGATATGTAACCTCTCCCTCTATATATACAGTACACAAATATTTGCACGATTAAAGAAATATAAATATTACATGGAAAAAAAAAAAAGTTTAAAAAAAATGGAATTTAGATTGCTGTCATTTTGAGACCTCGCTTTTAGAATTCTCAATCACTTCTTTTCTTATATTTCTCGCAGATTTTTTCAATCCATTGTTTGGTTCCCCCTATTGTTTTCATCACAACCTTTTTTTTTGCTTCTTTTCTTTAACAATCACGAAGATTTTTACTCATTGAAATTTAATGACACACGTGACAAATTTTTATATTTGTTTTTATAAATTTATTTCTTATTTCAAAGAGATATTTTATTTCATTATACTATACAAACACCGGGTGTTGTAGTTTTTTTTACTTCTATTTTTCTTCGTACTTTTTTCAACTGCTTTATTGAATAATGAATATATGACTTTCCTGTCTTTAAGTTTTACGTGTTTTATTCTTTGATTTATTCAAATATATAAATATATAAGTTTGCTATTTTTTTTCCTTAATGTTTTGGTGTAATGTTTATTAATTTAATACAGTGCCTATACTGTCTAATTTTATACCTCAAAGAAAAGAAGAATAGAAAAAAATATGTGAGATTAATACTAAATCTGATTGTTTGAAAAATCAACAAACTCATTTTTTATACAATTAAAAATAAGAGAGAAAATCAATTAATTAATTAACTAATTAATTAATCTTTATTTTACTCACATTTTCATTAATCTTTTGTAATTTTGAGCAGTAAAATAATTATTCCCATACAATGGTAGTGTTAAACATTTTGCTGCGCCAAGTTACGACAGGTATATATAAATAAATGAATGAATGCACAATAAGACACTTTTTTTTCTGGGAGTTTTCAACTAAATTTTAGAAACGATAAAAAAGATTAAAATGATTTTTAAACTACGCATTTATTATTATTATATTTTTTTTAAATTTGTAATTTAGCTTTGCCCGAAAATCAATAGGGCAAGCCGGAGTGTGCTAGCCAAAATCACATGTGGAACAGGAAAAGCTTATATAGGGTCTTCTAGTTTACTACATAATTAGTTTATTGTAAATACAAGATCCAACTTTTAAGAACATTGCATTAAAAAAAAAAAAAAAAAAAAAATCTATTGCACTTATTATAGATGGCTTATATCTCAAAATCTAAAAAAAAAACTTCCAATTTTTATGATGCCATTTGAAAGTTAATAGTAACAGCTACCTATGATAAAATTTTCAGAACCCGTGACCATCAGATAAGAGAGAAATTAATTATTGAAATTAACATGGGCTCTTATGGGACTAAAACTTCAAAAAATCATAATTAAAAATCTAGCATGGTGATCCAACAAATTTTTTACATTTTTGAAGATAACTACAAAATTTCAGATTTTTCTGTCTTTAAAACTTTTTAGTCAAATCCCGCAGTAGCTGATTTCCCGCCTTAAATAAGGGATAAGGGATAACTTAGGTGTTTAAATCTACTATTTTTGATATGTAAGACAATTTTTAATAACTATAGTAATCACCATTAAAAAAATGCAAAAATATTTTTTGCAAATGATTTTATATAAGTTAAAAAAAATACAAAACTAATGAACTGCTTGCTTACATGACATTTTAAACTTTTGACCAAGCGTATCCTCATATGAAAGCAACTTTATTCGATACCAATTAAAAATAAGAAAAGATGAGATGAAGGCAAATAAGAGACAATTTTGGCGAAAGTAATTCTTTTCCCATGACCTTTTTTTTTTTTTTAATGATATGAGAGCTCGCTGTTTCCTCTAATTAATTCACAATGACCGCGCGCTCACGTCCTGATAAAATACATTTCTGTCAACTTAACTTAATAATCAAATTAAATATTTTATTGACAAATTTTATATAAAAAAAAAAATGCAAATTTGGTGCGAAAGTGTTTTCTATAATTAATTTTCTATCACATAATTGGAAACTAAAACATGAAATGTGAAACTGATTTCCAATCTAGTTCTTCTCACTTTTTTATACTTTCAAAACATAATCTACGTTTGTTATTATGCGTACTTTATTTACACCTCTTTTCATAAAAATTTGATACATAAATGCATACTGTAGCAGTTTTTTTTTGTAGTAGAATGAAGCAGTTTTTGTGGGAGGAGCTGTAATATGTAACATTTAATAAGCAAATAATAATTACGATAATTTTTAATCATTTGAATAATTATTAAAATATTAAAATTCATATGAGAATTTTAGCATGTTAATGTTTTTAATAATTAATTTAAATATTTTATTCATAAATTTTTCTTTTTAATTCTTACGTTAGTTTTTCTTCATATTCCAGTTAAAATGTTATGATTTTATCAACGGTTTGGTAGACACGCATATATATCGTCAAAAATAAATACGTAATAATAATTATGCTAGCTATTCTTCAGCACAATATCTATGCAATACAGCATAATTTATGCTATATTTCATAATGAAATATGTAATAAATAAATATTATGTTCTACATAGCATAATTATTTTAATGTAGTTCTAATTTAGCATTATTTATGCTATAATGACATAAATTCAACATAAATTACAAAAAAAAAAAATCTTTTCTTGCAGTGATAACACTGATAACAATTTTATATAGGTTTTCATATTGAGTTTTAATAACGGCTGTAAAATTGATATACATTTTTTTTTTATTATTTATAAATGAAAGAATTAAAAAAAAAATTGCACTTGCTTCATTCATATATGCAATTTAAAGTATAAAATTTTATTTATAAAATTATGGTAAAAATAGAAATGTACCGTCAAATACAGTAATACTCTACAGTATTTATCGTTAAACATTTCTTCTTCATTTTTATGTAATTTATTAATAAAAAAAAAATTTATATAAATTATTATACAGTATTATATTATTGTGCCATGAGAAATAATTTTTAGCTTTTATAATATATTCATAATTTAAAATGATGTATACTCACAAATTCTTATATAGCAACTTACGCTTGCATAATAAAATTTTCAATATTATACACGAGTTATTTATCCACATTATATGTTATGGATAAAATGATTTGCGTAATTTATGCTGCATTTATGCCATGTAGCATAAATATTACTACTTGGTATTGCATACTTATAATTATATGCTTTGCTTTAAAATAACTATTCAATATAGCATAAATTACGTTGTTTCATGTATATGCTTAAAGACTATAAAAAAAAAGAAAAAAAAAGACGAATATTACCATCAGATGGAACTATTATTATATCCCTTAACGCATCCCTTAACGCATCCCTTAACGCATCCCTTAACGCATCCCTTAACGCATTATATCCCTTCTTCTTTTATTAAATAAAACGTCAAATTTCCAGGTAATTGCCTATGCCAAGTTTATCTACTACTTTTTCTCTTTCAAATGACGTATTCATACCTAGGGGTTAACTTCGTGTAGACTTCCTCAATGCTCCGGCCAAATCAACATTGATTTTTAGGTTTGTTAGGATATCAATAGTATATTATCATTAGTTAGTTTATCAGAAAATTTTACATATATATATATATATATGTGCATGACGTCATATTTAATGCACTTGGACGCCATACTCGAGTAACATTGCTCAGAATAGGACAAACTTCATTTTTAGCTATTTTCTTTGTGACATCGGTTAGTTTTTGTTCATTATTATTTGTCTCACATACTTGAGATACTATATATAATTTAAGCTATTATAACTGCAGCATCAATGCTCTAAAAAATATTGCTTTTATTTTTAAACTGGCAAAATGAGTTATTTTCCTATGCGGCTCATGTTATTGTGTGATCCAATATGGCGCTAACTTTAACATGAATGTATACAATGTCATCAATAGAATATTAACATGTATGATTATGACCTCAATGTTATACATATTATCAATAATAAATTGAAATCTGTTATGTAACATAATTCAAAGAAAGTGACCACAAAATACATAATAGAAATATTTTCTTTATTGTTATAGCTTTCACATTCACATATAATAAAGCATACGTATTTACAGTAAATTGTGGTGTATGGTTGAACTTGGCTATATGAGCAAAGTAATCGATGTTTAATGATGTGTAAAATAACAAAAAATGACGTAATCAACTCCACTTACATCATAATTATTATTTCATATTATAAAATTATATTTTTAAGATCAAAAACATTTAATGTTTTGGGTCAAAACAATCGTAGATATATATACAGTGTATAATATTGTGCTCTTATAAAACTTATAGCTATAAAAAAAAAGAAAGATAAGACTTTTTTTTTTTTTTTTTTTTTTGCCACGGGTTTTCCGTGTTAGATATATAGGCAGGATATATATTAATGTTATTATTTAGGAAAAATAAAATTATATTGATGTTTAATCAATTTTGGTTCCATTTCAATGCACTTTGTTTTGTTATTATACTAAAAGTATTTCTATACAGGATATGATATAATATATAGATAATTAAGCGGGTGCTCTCAAATTAAAAACGTATTCATGAGATATGGAACCACCATATTTTGTACCCTTACAAACTGGTGTTAAAAATCTGTAAAGTAGGCAACGCATAGAACCATGATTAAAGCCACATTTGTCCAATTAATTAACAAACGTCTTTACTTAATGAGCTACCGTAGCCTAAAGCAAAAAAGGTAAAATTCATGAGACGTGACCCAACCCTCAACCCTTCTGTACAAATTGCGGGGTTGAAAATCTGTAAAAGGTTCCTCGGTTCTCTATATAAGTTTTATATATTTTTTGTTGTTATTTAATAATATTACATAAAATATAAAATATTTGGGATATTTTTAAGTAAAAAATGCCTTTGTGATGATTTTTTTAATTAACTTAATTAGCTATTCATATTATTAACTTATACATGATTAATAATTAAATAATATACAATCTTAGTGCGTTATTTTAGCTGTTTTCACCTTCAATAATTATATTTACAATGCCCATGTGAATCAACGTGATTACCTTAAATATTTATTTTATTTGCATCAACTTAAATATTATACTTTTAATTTTTAATATAATTTCTCTATCATCTAAGTTACAAAAGAAGTAAATCATATTACTTCTGATTTTGTAAATAAAATAACATATATTTTAATTTCGCAAGAACCATAAATATCCCTCTTTCCTTACTAAAAAAAAAAAAAAAAATACTTTGCTATAAAATTTATTTTTCCTATATGAGATGACACTCAAAAATCCCAATTCTATTTTTTTTAATTTCTTCTTTATATTTGTTCCATGTTTTTGAGAGAACATATAATATTGCTGAGAAGTATAAAATCTACTTGATATTGTGTCAAGATTTTTCCATATCTTGTTACGAAATTTTCAACTGTAATTTCCTTAGATATTGATTTTCATAAATTGCTCCCGGATCCATGAACTTCCGAAATGAGATTTTTGATTGAAATTCCGCCTCACCTTGCCTTGGTTATGCTGCAAACCAATTCTTATTTCACGGCTGTCAAATTTTAATCAAGCCTCTTCAAACCTGTGACAACTTACAAAATATATTTTAATATTTTGTATATTTATGTAAAGAATATTTCGATTCCTCAAGAATTCTCACGTTACAATATTTTTATATTAATAGCAAGTTTTATGATGCACGGGATTTCCCTATAAAATCATAAATTTTATAAAAAATTCGTGTTTATAATATTTTTGCAATATTTTATTTTTGTCTGATATCTTTTTAACTTGAACAAATTGAGTTTTATATTCCAAAGAATAAGTTATAGTAAACCTTTCAAAAATATAGTAATAATAACAATAAAAATCTAGAGATATAATTTGATATGTACCAAATTGACTCCCACTAAATTCCCTCAATCATCCATCAAACTTTTTTTTTTAAATAAGTTACTGCACTGAAACCATAAAGGAAAATTTAAATGAGGGATATTATAGACACAATTTTATACGTACATATTTTAAGCTATAATATATTCATAATGTATAATGAGAATCTCTCATCTTGCAGTTTTCTGTGGTTTCACTTCGTCATTCCAGGTGAATACCGGGGTAGTTCTTTATTTTAAGGTCACAACCACCTTCCTCCCGATCTTAGTTTTCTACTTTTATCTCTATCCTGAACATCTTTTCATCTATATTACTATATTTACCAACTTGCATATTTAGGCTATAAAGAAGCCTGCTCGACTTTTCCCTTCCTTCCATTGGGTGTGTGCGCATGACGTCATTCTGAATGCTTTTCGATGCTCTTCTTGAGCAATGAATAACATATTGCTCAGCATAGGACAGATGTATAGTTTTTGACTGTTTTCTGTGAAAATGAGCTATTTTTTGTTATTATTAATTTTTCTCGCATATACTTGAAAAACTAATTCAACTTGCTGACAGTATCAAGTATCAATGCTCTCAAAAATATTGCCAAGTATTTTTAAACTGGCAATATGAGTTATTTTCCCATACTGGCTTATGTTATTTAGGGCTCACTTATATGTCGTCGACATTAACATGAATGAAACCACCCTATATTTATAAAGTATAAATGTCATTTTTATGAGTGAACAGATTAGATATGCGGTGAAGTAACAAAACAATGTAATATATTGTATTTAAATGCCTTTTGTTGTTGTTGTTGTTGTTGTTGTTGTTGTTGTTGTTGTTGCCAGTTGACACAATTTACAAAATACCTCACAAAAACGAAAATAAGTTAAAAATGCCCACGCTGTTAATATTTAAACGAGTAAAAAATTCAATACAATTCTATATACATCATTAATTATTCCAAGCAAGTATATTGAGATGTCACTTGCTCCACTGTCATGGCGGAAACTACGCTAACCACAAATCCTGTCGCCAAGCAGGCAGTTGACAAAGGAAGTTACAAGGTAGCGACACACCGGCGCTCACTTGCCAAGTTCGAGGAACATTCGCAGTTTGTCCATCTTGTAAGAGGGAAATAGAAAAAAACTTTAACATGCAAGCTGCATCGATAATCTCTTGTTAGAGGATATGACGTCATTTCATTCAAAACCTAACACTTTCTTCAAACTGATGTTTATGTATACGTAGCTGCATATAATTACATATTTACACATGAAGGTTGTTACGTATTTAAGTGCTCTACTTAGCGACCTGGCGCCATATATTAACTTTTCAACATTAAAGTATTTTTCTTTCCTGAAATTCTTAGACGATAAACGTATCCTCTTCTTAATTGTACGATTACACGGAAATATTTTACTTTTTTCCTTACAAACACAAAAAATTCCCCATTGTGGTCAAATTTCTTTTTTCTTCTTATTAAATGTTTAATTCTGTTTTGCTATATATATGATTAATTAAATGTTTACTATAAAAAAGCAAGGTTAATTGACCATTAAATTGTTGGAGGTTGCATAAAATATCAATAAAAATAAATAAATATTGCAGGGCTGGAGCCAAACGTCACATTAATAATCAATATACTTACATTGTACAGACTGCATAGAAAATATTGATTATTGATTATCATATTATTAAGGCTATAGTTTATTTATTTCCATCATATTATACATACATAGATAATTATAATAATAATATAATAAATAATAATAATCATACAATATGTATGAAAACAACAACAAATGTTTTGGTTGGTCGAAAGGGTGCAAGAAATGCATCAATAAATACCACTATACCACATAGTATAATGTATATATATATATAATTATATTATACTATGCGACACTGGCATCCTGAAATATAGCTAAACCATAGAGTCATTACTATACTACTGTAGTTCACACCGCACACGTAAAAAATAAATTACGTAATTTATGCTGCATTTGAACAATTTTATATTGTATATAGCACAAAATGTTGCTATTTTGTAATAAAATAAGTATAATTATGCTGAACATCTTAACTATTATTGTGCAATGTATAGTATAATGGCTATACAATATGTTGATATGCATAAATATTGCTGCATTGAGCTATATAGCATAATTATTACTTATAAATTTATTTTTGTTAAGTGCATATTTATTTATATTATGACATATACGTCACAGCACTGACGAACATGGAAAATAAAATATATACCTAACTTTAAGTTTATGAATAGTTATGATATAAAATTAAAAATGACAAAAAATATTTGCAGTATGTAAGTTCATGTTCTGTTTACAATGAGAAATAGTTTCAATGTGCTATAAATTTAATGGACCACTTGCAATGAACATTATTTTAAATGTATAGTTAATTTACATTTACATGTATTTTAAATGCTAAAGAATTTAATGATATCATATTTTTGTATATCATTATATACAAAGACTTTCCGCAGAAATGTTAAAATTTATTTTCGATAGTTCCTTCATTGCAAATGGTCCATTGCATTCAATCTTCATAAATATTAAAAATTTCATGCTGCCATCTAATTTATTGCATGCTGCAAATAATATTGTTCCTTGTGAACACTCCTTTAAATGCATATTAGATTTGCTTAAAATAATTTCACTTTATATTATAATTATTTATTACTTGCATTTTCTACACATTATTGAAATATTAGGCGTAAATTTTGTATAATTGAAATTTTAAGTAGTTTTTAGCATTTAATAAGTATAAAAATAATTTATTGCAATTGAAAGTTGTTTTGAGTTTATAAATAGAAAATATCGCGCTTACTTACATGCAAATCTTAGAGGCATAATATTATTTTAACATTTATATGCCATAATTAACATACGTCCATAAATTACATATGAACTTGCTGATTTTGTAGTTATTTTCATTTTGACGGTTTACTTATCACACGTCATAACATTTTGAATTTATATCTGTCTTATCAGCCAATCACATAGTCAAGTCAGAAAACCAAAATTAGTGACGTCATAAGTGATATATGGCTAAACCTTTACATTAAATTAAATCTATATTATATATACGAACGGAGCCCATATTATACATTACAGTAAAAATATAATACATAAATAAAATATATAATGATATAGTTTACCATCGATACTTAGAAATTGAAATAATGACATTATTTAAAAACCTATTGATTTTTTTAAAATAAAATATAAATAATATTATACTTTATCCTAACTTTGATACTAATTTAAAAATTGATGAAGTTGATATACTTATATTTACCACACACTCAATTTTAGAACATTTTACTGACTAAATTGTGACATTCTGCATAAAGAATTGCTAACTACAGTAAAAGACAAAACGTTTGTAAATGCACTTAAATAAACGTACACAAACAGAAATAACTATAATAATTATGCTAGCTCATTTCCAGCATAATTTGTTCAATACATCATAATCTTTGCTATATTGCTTAATAATTATGTTACATATTAGCATAATTATTATATTGTACAGCATAATTATTTATGTTGCTCTAAATCAGCATCATTTATGTAATTATGACATAAACTCAGCATAAATTACGTAATTTATTGTTTTCGTGTATATACATATTTATATAAATTTATATTTATTTATCATTAATATGTTAACTGCATATAATGACTATAGACCAACGCTTTTATATTGTTGTAACAATTTTAATGTATCATGATCTGCCTGGCTCAATAAAATTTCTTATTCTTTTAACCGTCAAAATGAAAATCAACACAAAATCAACGAGTTCATGTCTAATTTTTGAAATGTTAATTATATTATAAAAGTAATAAAAAAGTATATTTTAATTACTCTTTTAATGGATGCATCTTTATATTTTTCATTATTTTATTTGTTATTATTTATTTTTTCATATTTCCACCACATAACGGTATAATACAGTATTTCCGTAGAATATAATACACATATTATGTACTAAAAAATTATTTATAATTTGTAAATGTAAATTTAAAATTGAATGTGATGCAAAATGGTATGAACTTTAAAAGTGGAATGTAGTCTGTGAAAAAGAAAAACTGGAGAGAAGAAAGAGAGAGAGAGAGAGAGAGAGAGAGAGAGAGAGAGAGAGAGAGAGAGAGAGAGAGAGAGAGAGAGAGGAAATAAGAGAAGAGAATCAAATTCAATTGCATTCTTGTAGAGTACAAAATTAAGTACATGACGTCACAGTTCAATTACATTACATAGACTGTTTGGTATTTGCTGTAACTTCATACAGACATATATAGCATATACAGCGAAAACACCGCGCAAGGTATAAATGATTTAATTTACAAAAGAAAAGAATGTATAATTCAGTACTTCCGGATAAAATAAATACATTTTAATTTTATAATATTATGACTGGGTATGTAAAGAATTTTATCTTCTTGGAAAATATTGTTGCAGACAGTGCATTGTTGTAGAGGAAATCACAAGAAAATTCCATACAGGCCATCTTCATATTATACTGTAGAGCTGGCTATGAGATATAAATCATCAAAATAACAGCCTGATTTAATAACTGCTTTCATTGCTTCTAAGAAATTTATTGACCACGTACTGGATGGAATGTTATTTTTTATAGAATTCTAATTTTATTTTTTCATAGAGGAGGGTGTAATGGATGTTATCGGTGACGTTTTTTTTTATTATTAGCTGTAAACACGTAAAAGTGTGTCTAGTACCCTCAATTAATTTTACGTATGCATTAATTGTTATTGTTAAAAGAAGAAGAAAAAGAAGACCCTAGATACCAACTGCTTTAGTTAGTGTAAGGTATAGCGAAAACGTTATTAGTTCTTCTTTTCCCAATTTTAATTCTTGAAATCCGCATTTTTTTGCGTTTTGATTGTAAAACAAAAAATATATTTATTTATTATTAATTATTACATATATATATATATTTTTTTTGTCGAAATTTTTAACTTTTACAAGAAGTAGATCTTAGCAATCAGGCAATATTATAACAAAAAGTCGCACGAAATACGTTTTCGCTACCGTACATTAGCAGTACATTGGGTCCTTATAAATGTTGCTAAAATATAGAAAACTATAGGGGTCTCTAAGCTTTTCTAAAACTATGTCTGTCATTGGCTAGTGCACTCCACAGGTAAGCTTCATTGTCAAAATTTAAAAATTAATAATCAAGGAATAAAATGACATTTTTTTTTATACTTGATGGTAAGTTGACTGAGAATTGTCACCTGTGGTAACTTGAGTTACTGACAGTGGGGATTGAGAGAGGATCAAGTTACCAAAGTTAATCAAGATGGACCTTTAGGCAACCTCTCTCTCTCTCTCTCTCTCTCTCTCTCTCTCTCTCTCTCTCTCTCTCTCTCTCTCTCTCTCTCTCTCTCTCTCTCTCTCTCTCTCTCTCTCTCTCTCTCTCCCATGCAAGTATAAAAATAAACGTTTGTCATCGAAACCTACCCATTTTTTAATAAAAATGAATGAGTTTTTTTTTTTTTTTTTTTTTTTTTTTTTTTTTTTTGCATAACACAATATAATGCTCTTTCTGATTGTATGCTATAAAAACTCAGGTAAGTTCATCGTGAAAAAAGAAGACGGAAAATAAAAATAACAATAAAAACTATATAAAAAAAAATTAAATTATACCTTTCTTTGCATCCATAATACATAAAATAAGAAATAAATTAATATTTTAAATTTAATCTTTTAACTGAAAACGAATTCCTTCTTCTTTTTTTTTTTTAAATTGTCTTTTTTTGCCATATTTTAGTTACCCTCTGGCATAAAGATTGACAGTTCTTCCTGGTTTTGTACAATTACAATTGACAGTTTGGAATGCAGTTGTAATTATATAATTGAACAGTACTCACTTGTACAGTTTGTTATAACAAAAGTATTTTTGACATTTGAAATGTGTACTTACATACATATAGGGGGAGGTAGGGACAATAATTATATGATTAAAAACATTTTTGCCGACAAAAACTTAAAAAGGATTTATTCCACCCGCACTTTAGTATATAGTTTTGAAGAAATTCCTCGTCACCACGCCTTCCATTAATATTTTCAATAAGTTTTACCGATGCGTTTTACTTGCTAATCCTTTGAGGAATGTGAACATGTTTAAACTTGCATGTATAGACACCATCACAACATTATAGAGGACATTGACTTTTTTTTCTCTCTCTTTATTATTAGACTACAAACATAAACCTATAGCTGTCAAAAGTCAAAGTCAACCCGTTTCAAAAAAAAAAAAAAAAAAAAAAAAAAAAAATCTTCAATGCGATGCACTCAAAAACATCATAAGCTTTTTTTCTTCTTTCTTCTTCTCTCTCTCTGACCATCTTATAATGACTTTACTAAAAATTTTAACATATCATCAAATGAGAATAACTAACTCGATATGTCTATCGTATTCACAATCGATAATATAGCTTTTATTTATAGATTGATTTGATTTGTATCTATATTATAATGCTGATGAAAGAATTGTGTTTTCTAAGTAACATTATTATACTTTTCATTAATTTAGCAGCAGAGAGGTAGAAATTGGCAATACACTAAAAGTAATTATAAGATTTGAAAAATATCTAGAATTTTATTAGATCGTATAGGATGAAATAAAATGGAAAAAAAATTGTTCGATTGCTCTATTGTTTTTCTTATAAAATATATAGTTCTTGGCGAGAGAGAGAGAGAGAGAGAGAGAGAGAGAGAGAGAGAGAGAGAGAGAGAGAGAGAGAGAGAGACGAAATATTATGATTATTATAAGATCCGTGTACCGAAATGGCTTTTTTGAAAAATAATCTTGTTTTTCTTTTGCTTCCTTACTAAATAATATTTTCGTTGGTTTCGCACGAATAACTTGATATCAAATGATGTTTTCATTTTTAAACTCAATTTTTTTTTTCTTTCTTCTTCTTCTTCATCTTCTTTATTATTATTAATCTTATAAAGGTAAGGAAGCTGTAAGATAAATGATTCAGCAAAAAAAAAAAAAAAAAAAAAAAAAAAAAAAAAAAAGATAAAAATTTACAAAATATTTTAATATTTTCTTCTATAATAGATACACCGCAGATATACAGAAATATTTTAAACATCTTTTAAAATTTTATGAAAAATGAATATTTTGAAATAAGCTATTATAACTAAAATATCTTTTAGTGATTAATCTAAACAATATTATGAAAAATAATAAAAAAAAAGGTTAAAATGTTTGTTTTAAAGCAGTTATGAAAAATGACTAATTGCAAAAATTTTAAAGCATACAAACTAGTTTAGTTAAAAAAACACACAATTTTTTTTCCTCCTTTTCAACAGGAACTAATCTGTTATCATAATAAGTTTTAAAAATCTAGAAAAACTAAACACAGCTCAATTAAAAATCTATAAAAGAGGTTAAAACCTCAATAAAAATTAAACTAAAAAAAAATATATATATATAAAAATTTATTACCTTTCATAAATTACTATTAAATACTATTACTATGTATTATAGTATAATATTACTATGTATAACTTTATAATATATAAGTTTTGTAACAACTTTTAGTTCTTCAAATTTAACTTTACTTTTTACTCTTGATTCACGAATTGCAAACAATTTTTATTTTTAAATTGTTGTTAACTTAGTAAACAAATTCGTTTATCTATTTTTTTTTCTTTATTCTTTTCTTTTATAAGAAAGTGCAAAAATCAGCATTCCCCATTATTCACTTATTTTATTGTTGCAAGTGCTAAAAAGTGCTTATCAAATTGTTAAATAATATTTTTAAAAAAATGGGAATATTAAATTTTTCTGTGCAAAGTTATAACAAAAAAATAAATATATGAATGCATCTTAATGCATTTGTTATGCAAAAATCAACTTAGGAAAAACATTAAGTAAATAATTTGACCTTTAAGGAAGACATAAAATATTTTAGGGGGGGGGGGGGGTAATTTTAGATAAATGATAATTAGATCGTAATTTTATTTCATTTACATGCAAGGTTTATATATAAACCTTGATTTACATGTATATTCTAAATAAGAACATTGTCCTGAATTGAAAGATATGTGAATTTCTGATTTTTGAATTCATATATAAGTAACTTTTTAATTCGCAAAATGACATCATGTAACTTTTTCTTATATTATACATTATGTTGACACCTCATTTCTTTTTTCAATTTTCAAAAATTAATTAAAAATACTTAACGAACTAAAAAAATCAGAAATTTGCATATACATATCGATTCAAAGCTAATGCCCTGTTTTAGAATATGAAACTTAATTACCTTTTTCATATATTTTCTATAGACTTCCTCATTAAAATTCAAATTCCACTAAATATATGTGAATTGCCACAAACGCAGAAGAAATGCTGCTGATATTCGTGATAATTAGTGGAGAACAGAAGCAGCCCAGCATGCATACACATGCATCGTGTGGTGCACAGAAATAGTCGCATAGTGTCACGGGTGCATGGTCCACCACACTGCAGCGACAAATATAAAGTCACGCACCACAGAGGTGCCAATGCAGGCACTGCCAACAATGCATTCTCAAAGTTGTCAACTTTTGTTGACAACAATTAAAATAAAACAATAATAGCAAAAACAATTAATTTTAGTGTAAAAATTTTGTTGACTTGACTCTGTTTTGTTTATAAATATATTCAAATGAATTCCAAAAATTAATTTATATTGGATGATTTTAATTCATATCAATTAACTTTTTTTTTTCTGATTGAGCTAATCAGACAATAAATAAATAAACAAACAAAGAAATAAATGTGTTTTTTTGTTTTGTTTTTTTAATTCAGTACACAATATCAATACAAACCGTTATTGGTATATAGGCTCATGTAGTTAACATGTTTGAGACATCTATTTTAAATATTTATATTTAATATTTACATAAATATTTTAATAATTGTGAAATTAATTTTTGGTTTATTTTGTAAAAAAAAATTGTATAACAAAAAAAAAAAAAGAAAAAAAAAAAAAGAATATAAATATTATAATATTTTTTTTTTATATAAATGTTAACTCAAATCATATTTACTGTATTTTGTTGATATTATTTGTAATTTCTTAACAGTAAATATTTTCTAAGGATTTTCATTTTTTTATAACAGAAACAAATAATAACTCTGCAATAAATTTAACATTTAACATAATATAAACATGAACGCAAAGAAAGCAAACCCTAATGAAAAACTATATACATAAGCTTGTACAAGAATTTAAAATAAAAAAAGGAGACAGAGAGTCATAAAATCAATTAACATTACTTAAAAATAAAACCCTACGCCAAACATGACTAATGTGTTAGAATTGTTTTAACTAAAATAATATATATTGCAGTACAATAAAACTTAAACTGTTTCATGGAAAACTATAATATATAAAAACTCAAGTATGTATAATAAGACTCACAATTTGAGTACATGTACTTAAAATTGTTATTTCATAATAAATTTAGCCCTGGATAATAATAAATTTTAAATGACATACAAAAGTGTAATTATTTCTAAAATATTATATATATATATATATATATATATATAATATATATATATGACTTGTACAATAAAAGTCATGTGTCTGTTTTGCTCATTAAAATTTAATATAGATGTCAAGTATTCCATGAACATTGGCTCGTTCATATTTTAAGTACTGCCTATAAAAATGTTTAATCAGCGTCAAATATTTCAAATGTAACGACAACGACTAATATCGGTATTTTTAATTTCAACTACATAAAATTACACATTATTATATTGCTTCTTGGCATTATCATTTCTATCATTGTTAGCTGAAAACACATAACAACAGTGTGACTAATCTCTGTTTCACTCCTTGGAGAGCGTTGAAATTAAATATTATGATACGTAACACATATAATTAGGCGACAAATGGAAGTATACTATATATAATATCAGCATTTTTAATGTCAATTATATAGAATTACATTTTTATTGTTTATATTGCTGCTTGATGTGGTAATATTTTTTTGCCATTATTATTATTTTTTTTTTAGCTGAAAATATAAAAAAGAGAGTGACTTATATCACTCCTGAAAGCCGCGTACACAATCTCAGTATAATAGATAACTTTTGCACAATTTGAAATTTCAAACACCTTACATTGTATAATGTTTAAAACATATAATATATGATAAAAAAAAAAAAAAGCACCAGCTACATTTGTCATCTTTCTGAGGAGTGTCATCTCGTAAACCCCTGCAAATATTAAAAGTTCCAAAATATATTTTCTTTTTCTTTTTACGTAACGTTACACGTATTTTATGTTGCTCTTCAGTATATACAAACCAATAACTCGTCTGAAAAAAGTTTAAACTTGTTATGGTATAAACGTAATTTCTTCAGCGGTAAATAGTTAGCTATTTAGATCTTAAAAACTTTGTATATATCTAACAAATTTTATAAAAAAAGTCTAAATAGTAATTATTTAGTTACTTTTTTCCTCGTGTAAGGTATAATTAATTTTGCAATTGAAAAAACAACAACTTATTCTCCATAAGAACACCGGTGATAATTTCACGAGGAAAGCTAACTTTATCGTTATATCTCCCGACCAACAAATATACTGAAAATTCAAATTATGTAATTTAGTTATTATGTTTTGTTCAAAATTTCAAAAAAATATAAAATTCAATTAATTATTGTAGCTTTGCGCAGCAAAATAATTATATTCCCAAATTTAAATAAATGAAATTTAACAATTTGCTGCGCATAGGAAATATATAATGTGAAATGTAAATGTACCTTGAAGGTAGAGACAGTGATAAAAATACTACTGTCACAATAAAAACACGATATTTTTACCACCATCTCTAGGGTGTATGCGCATGACGTCATATTTAATGCACTTGGAAGCCATACTGGAGTAGTGAATAACATTGCTCAGCATAGTACAAACTTAGTTTTTGGCTTATTTCTTTCAGAATTCGTTTTTTTTTTTTTTGGTTATTATTATTTTTTTCATATACTTGAGATACTTATTCAACCTATTAACAACATCAATGGTCTCAAAAAATATTGCATACATAGTGTTTTTAATCTGGCAAAACGAGTTATTTTCCTATGCGGGCCATGTTATTGAGTTATCCAATATGGCGTCGACTTTAACATGAATGCATAGACCCTATACCTTAACTTAATAATTTTCAGATCTTATACATATTTGATATAAATAGCCTTTATAAGCACTTTAAATATGTCAAAGTCTTATTTATATAAACACCTTGTGGTATAAAATTTGCTCTAATGAGGTTAATGAAATAACAGGAGAGCAGCTGTCTTGTAAGAATGCAGAGTTAGCTTAGCTGTGTTAATACATCTGCCATGCGGAAGGAAATACAGACAGACAGACAGACAGTATGGTAATGTTAATTCAATGTAATAGTCACAAAAATTTAATATATAGGTAACCTGAATATAAAGGCATGTTTATTATTTTGACTTATGATTTTAGGTCACTTTTTTTTGTTTTCTTTCTTAATCAACCACGTTTTTATTTTATTTTATTCTCACGACGATATTAGTTTAATAAATCATTAACAAAATACAACAAATTTGAACTGGTTAGCTTAATATAGGTTTAGCGTTTTAAAAAACTTTACTATTTTTTCTTCTTTTTATTTATGTCCTTGTATCAATTTTTTTAAGTAAAAAAAAAAAAAAAAAAAAAAAAACTTTTATTTTAGTTCCATTTCAGATACAGTCAAATTAATATTTATAACTTTTAAAAAGTGTTGATTTTTATATACACAGATCATTGATCATTGTTAAAGTTGATCGCACTTTCAATTAAGATGATTATTTAATTTTTGATATAATTATATTATTTATACTAAAAAAGGTGAAATAGTTTTATATAGTTCACAAAAACGTTATTGATATAAAATTGAATTCAAATTCAAAATAATTTCCACGCGTTACAAAAATAAACATGCATTAATTATGCTAGCTCAATACAGCAACATTTATGCATAACATCATAATTCATAATTTATGCTATATTGGTGTACAGTGATTACTACATAACATAATAAAATAGCTAAAAGATATTCAGCATGATTATTGATTACTTATGTTATTTCAAAATAACAACATTTGAACTCTACAATAAAGCAATTATTATTATTCAATTAAGTGAGTTAAGAATTGCATGAATTAAATTGCATGGAGCTCATGAAATTTGAATTTGAACTAAAAGCGAACTCATTCAAAGAATAAAAATAAAAGCAATGGTAACATATTATATGGAATTAATTTTGTAATCTTTGGTATCGATAAATTTTGATTGACAATCGATCACAATATAAAGGTGAAAGTAAATAATCATTCAATAATAATAAAAAAAATCTAATTTAAAGTCAAATTTTTTAACACGGCTGTCAAGCCTGATGTTATAAAAAAAATAAGAATTAAAATTATATTTGATAAGCGATAAAATATTATAAACAATATTGTTCAATGAAATTTCAGAAATACGTGGGAACCAAATTGCGTCTCAAATAACTTGCACATGCTTACGTAACTTAAATACGTCAATCATTATAAAAATTACAAAATATTATAAAAAAAATATTTCCCTTAAAATTTTTACTTAATTATTTTATTATTAAACGTGATATAGCAATATCGAATCTCAGGGTCTGCTTCTTATAATATGAATAATATATATTAGAATTCCTTGATTAATTTTCTATATAAAAATAGCTTTAGTAAAATGTAAACCGGTGACATGGATGTTAATTATCCACTTTCTTTCCTTGGTAACAGTTTGCTTGCAGTGTGAAATATGCACAGTTTTCTATAGTGATTCATACCGTAGTTAGCCTTGAAAATGTATATTATGACGTCTGTAGTATGTTTATATATTATTATACATACGTGTACTGGTACTGGTACGTAACTTACAGGATATAACAGGAAATGACAGCAATAGCAATCAGATGAGCAAAATATCTTTAACTGGACTTTGGATTGGATGATTGTATACTATTAATTATATAAACAAACTTAACCTTAGAAAAATCTGAAATAAATATTGCAATAAATTAAACAAACGTTTTTTTATTTTTTTTTATTTATTATTTTTTTTTTTTTGTGATCTGTGAACAGTAAAAACACTTTGTAGATTATGAAAAGAAAAAAAGAAAAAAAAAACTATTTAATGCAGTGTGCAGTGCAGTGAGAGTACATAGTATTTTCTGTGACTTTAACTAGGGATATGAATATGATAGACACATAAAGTTGTTGTACAGTTGTAAAAAAAAAAAAAAAAAAAAAAAAAATGCTGTAGAGAAATTTTGCACTGTGCAATGGTACATATTCAAAAAAGTAAAAAAAAAAGTAAAAAAAATAATTGGGGAGTCGCCAGCTTTTAAATTATGATTTTTTTTTTTTTAGTTTTTTTTTTTTAATTTTTAGTCCCATAAGAGCCCATGTTATTAATATGAATAATTATTTTCTCTCTTTTAATGGTCACAGGCTCTGAAAATTTTATCATATTTCTACTATATATAGCTGTTATTTTCAAATGACCATTAAAAGTTTGCAAGTTTTCTTTTTATATAGATTTTAATATACAAGCCATCTAAATAATACAACTGTTATAAGCTATTTTAATATTGTTTATTTATAATATTTTAATTACAGGTAAGCACCTATGACGTAGCCTTGCACTGGTCAATGAAATGTTACAATATTATGACGCCGCGTAGTAAATAAATAGTTAAGACTTCCACTTGGCCTACATATTTTAAATATTACACATCATCTCTCTGCTTTCATACTTCACATCAATATTACATCATACATACATGAGGATATCGCACGTGATTTGCTCCTCAACAATACCATATTATTGATTTGTCATTATTATTGAATTATATAATATAATTACGTGCTACATTTTCATGTGTATGTACTGTTAATGTACTACATTGCTGATAGATATACACAAAATGTGTTGCATGATCTTTTTATTATTATAGTAAAAATTACAAGATCAGCATGATGTTATAAAAATATGAAGTTCAAGTTTTGGTATGTTATTGAATCAAATTAAAAGTTTTCTATAGGGTGTATGCATTCATGTTAAAGTCAACGCCATGTTGGATCACTCTACAATATGGGATGGGTGGCATAGGAAAATAACTCAATATTTTTGAGAGCATTGATGTTGTTAATAGCTTGAATTAGTATATCAAGTATATGTGAGAAAATAACAATAACAAAAAAAAATAACCGATTTCCTAAAGAAAATTCCCTTAAACGAAGTTAGTCCTATATGCTGGGCAATGTTATTCACTACTCCAGTATGGCCTCCAAGTGCATATGACGTCATGCGGATACACCCTATAGAGATAGAGCAAATGTGCATTATACAGTTACTGAAGGTAGAAATCAAATAGACAGACAAAAAAAAACACGTAATAATTTAAACTATTGCCAAGATGAGAGGTTATTATAACCGGATGCACCCCTTTTTCTCGTATTCTAATCAAGTTATAGGAATAAAATTTAATACGTATTTACTTTAATATTACATTGATCACCTGCAAAATTTTGGTGTTTATCTGGGGAACTTTGTTTCAGAAAAAGGGGTGCATCCAGTTGTAAAACATTTCTGATATTGTTTTGGTCCCAAACCCAACATTTTTTAATAACATAATTTCTTTCATCATATATTGAACAATAATTACACTGCAAGTGCTCAATGGCATAATTATTTATTGACTTACAAAATAATATCTGGAAATATATTACGAAATAAATAAATTACGAAAATATATCTGGAAATAATATAGTTCTGATGACAATTAATTCTTATAAAATTATAAACTTATCCAATAATTAATAAGTACAAAAATAAAACAAAAACTAAAGCAGTTATAACTTTTGAAACAAAATTTTTCAGGTATTTAAAAGTTAGTGATCAGGGATCAGATTATTTTTTATCATAAAAGAAGAAGAACGTGCAAATATAATATAATTCTAAAAACTGTGACAATTTTTATTTGCATGATGAAATAATTCTCAAAGCACAGATAGATTAGGCCCTTAGGGTGCTACATAAACTCAAGTTAATAAATAAATAATACAATTTAAAACTATAAACATGTATATGACTAATATATAGTAAATTTAACGGTTCCATATATATATATATATATACAAATAGTATTAATTATAAAATTTAGACCATATGAATCAGCGAATCAAGTAACAAGTGTTTTTCCTTACAATTAAATATCAAAATAAACTTCATTTTAATGTCATGACTCACCAAAACAACTTTTATTTAAATTAGATTACATTATATATAGGAGTGGACACCTTTACTTTTTTTTTCTAAGTCTAAGTTGATATAAAAGTAGGACAAACCGTGGAAAATCCTTCATGTAAGATGTTTTTGTATTTAATAAATAAAAAAACTGATGACTCTAGTGCAACAATGAATGACCATCGTCAATTGTTGTATTACGCACTTTCCCTCTACATTATAGCGAGCTGTGAGGGGCTATTGTTGACGACACATCACGTAACTTTCGGTGATGAACTCGAGAGGAAAAAAGTCTTTGACCTTACACGTTGATTTGGTGCCAAGTTTTTTTTTTTAAACAACGGACCACGCGGTCTTTTGTCCTCTCTCTCTCTCTCCTACCTCCCTTCCAGACTGATGCGAGAGCTTCTTTAAAAAAACACAAAATTTTATGCTGAGTTCATTGGCAATTCATTAAAACAATCAATTTCATCAATTTAATGAAGCTTTTGAGAGATATTTTTTTTTTAATCTATTTAAATTTTATTAATTAACAGAATACGAGAGTAAAAATAATTCAAGAGATTATGAAAGAGAGAGAGAGAGAGATTTAAAGTTCATTATAAATACATATCTTAAATGATATAATTCTTTTAACTAAACGGGTTTAAAATCTTCTTCTTCTAATAATAATAATAAAAACTTACACTTTTTATTTTTTTTATTATAAGCATTTATAATAATTCAACGTGATGCGAATAAATGTTACCTTTTTTTAATTGATAAAAGTGATCAGCAATAAACAAAATTAAAAAATCACTTTTACTTGTTTCTCTTGATGTTGGGTAATTAAATATTGTTAAGATAAGAAGATAACAAAATACAAGTCCATATTTTATGTTTTTAAATAACTTAATGTATAAATGTAATATATTTTATACTAATAGGTGTATAGGGTAATAAAATTAAAGATCAAAGAGAGAGAGAGAGAGAGAGCAGAAATAAATAAATTAAGCGATATAGAAAGAGTTTTTCAGTGTTTTGAAGAAGCTTAATTATTTTTCATTTTCAATCATTTTAAATTTTTTGGAAATAAAATATTTAAAAGTTCATTCCTCTTTTTATTTCATGATAAAAAGTTATCAGATCTGTATAATATATGACTTACCTGTAGATTTAGTATTTGCATAGACGTTGTTTTGTACCAAAATATATCATTTGAATTTTGAATTTCAGTGTAGGAATTTTAATCATGTTCAGGAATCATTACTATTATTAATATTGTTTTGGAATATATAATAATAACCTATAGGCTATAAATGCATAATTGTATGTAAGATTGTAGGATGCAAGATTTGTGTAAAAGACTTTGGAATTTGAATTTATATATTGTGAATCAAAAAAGAAGGAAAAGTGTGAAGAATAAAATTAAAATAATACAAGTAATTATATATTCATATACTCATTTTTAATTTTTTTTTCTTTAAAGACGTGTCAACACGATGCAATACTTCGATGCAATAAATTGTGAGTATCTCCATTTTAAAGAATAATAATAATAATAAATTTTTGCAAATACAAATAAATTTAATATAATTATATTAATGTATTTTTCTGTCTAAGTTTTTGTGCCATTTTACATTGATTATCATATCAAAAATCTTTTTAAAAAAAATGTAAAATACTTACTTTTAATATTTAAAAAAAAAAAAAAAAGTTGTTAATTTTATAATTTTTTTTAAAGAAAATTTACTGTTTTTATTTATAAATAAAATATGATTCTTTTTGTCTGAACAGGTTGAGCATTAAATTTAGAAATTAGCGTGCGAAGATTCAAAGATAAATAAAACATTATCAAAATAATCATAATAATATTTATTAGCATCATAACTAACTTCAAATTCATGCTTAGTTCAGTTTTATACAAATCATAATTTTGCACGGAGAAATCTTCAAACCGCAGGTAGAAACAAATTTTCACAAGCCAACCAAATAAAATATATAAAAAAAACAACTTATACATGAAATAATTTACAAAAATATAAATAAAAACAACATTTCTCTATCTTTTGTAATGCAAATTATATAGTATTTTATGAGAGAAATAAAGATCCGTATAGTATAATAATTTTTTTTACTTTTTTATTCAAATAATAAATTTTAATACTATATGATATTATAAATATATACAACTTTTTTTTTTTTTTTGTATATAACAAGCATTAATTCAATACCTTATAAGTAAGAGTTTACATATTATACGTTTTGATGTATATGAATGAATTATTTTTGCAAGACAGAGAATGGAGAAGAAAAAAAATTTGTTATGGATTTTTTTTTTTTTTTTTAGATTGAATTTTAGTATTCACGTACATAGCTGTTACAATTTACATATTGGTATATTAAATTATGTCCATCTTATTATGCAGAAAGATAGAGGGAGAGAGAGAGAGAGAGAGAGAGAAGGTGCTTGACCGAAGCGTATACAAAAAAATGTTATTGTACTCTCCCAAAGAAAACTAAAAAAAAAAAGTATTAATTTATTACATCAAACTGATTCACGAAAAAGATTTTTTTTGTTTTAATTTTGATTAAATGCCAAATCACGAAATAAAAAATATTTATTATATGGACGCATGTAACATAGATGTTTAGAATTACAAAAATTATTGCACAACTTTATATAATATGAACTCAACTTTTATATTTTGTCCCGTTACATGTATACATTTTATATATCGATTATTCTAACAATGTCGTTCGTATTTTATATATATGTGTTGAAAAATAAAATTTCGCGAGCTATGAGCACCTTTGACCACGTATCAAATGTGAGCACCACGACGTGAAATCGTTACCTTGAGAAAGAGAGAGAGAGAGATGATAAAAATTGCGAGTCGTTCTTATACTGGTAACTGTAAACAAAAGACTGTAGTGTTGCGGGAAGTTAGTTGTTATGACTTTTATATGTTAATTAATTGATCTCTGAAAATAGGGCTCTTAAATTTTATGTTTCTTTGATACAGCTATATTATATTAAGAGAGAGAGAGAGAGAGAGAGAGAGAGAGAGAGAGAGAGAGAGAGAGAGAGAGAGAGAGAGATGTGAAAAAAATGAGGCTTCAAAGTTTTAATTTCCATCCCTCATGTCAATTTGTTTATAAAATTATACTATCGTTTAAATGTGCAAATAAATGCTAAAAAAGAAGCGATGTGAAAGAATAAGAAAAATAATAATAATAAAAAAAAAAAAAAAAAAAACGCAACTAAAAATTGTAAAGGCAATTTTTTTTTCTTTTGCCAAATACAATTTCAAATCTGAAAAATAAAATGAAGAATAATATTTTTTGCATGTCACCATGAAATATATTTAAAAATGTTGATCAAAGAATTTAATTAAATTTTACGCCCATAAAACTCAATGTTTATTTTAATGACTATTTCCTCTGCTCTCACCAGATCACGCAATTTTTTTTTTTTTTTTTTTTTTTTTTTTTTAGGCATAATTGTTGTTATATAATTATTCTGTAACTTACGTAAACGACAATAAAAAAGTAAGTATTGAATTTATGAATTTCAAATTGTTATATATGATTCAAATTCCATGTTAATATATAGCAAATGAAAACTACCTAACACACAGTTAAGTAATTATAATTGAACCAATAATTTCTACTAGAAAACTAATTACATTTTACCTTTAACATTAAAATATCACAAAGTTATTTTTATTAATAAATTTATTATATACATTGATTATCAATTAAAATAATTTAAAAAAAATCAAATTAATTGTAAAAAAAAAAAGATTAAGAAAGCAAGATGTAAAGCGTGCTCTATATTAGTGAAAGTTCTAACAATGATGGTCATGTACAACAATACATGCATGTAATGACGTGTCGTGAGTGCACATACGTTGCAACAATATGAACTGCAGCTGCATTACATTGTTGCATCATGGTAATATAATAACATATTATTATGAAGTATTATTATAATGCATGTATATATGAAGGCTTATAGATTTTTTTGTTATTGTAAGATAATTGGGGTCAATTTTTAGTCGGCTTTGCAATATAGGGTTGTATAGTACACTGCAAATACAGAATAGTAGCAACTATATAGCAGTTTATAGTTTCATTCTGAATGCTTTTCGATGCTCTTCTTGAGCAATGAATAACATTGCTTAGCATAGGATAAACGTAGTTTTTATGGCTATTTTCTTTAAGAAATTTAGATATTTTTTGGTTATTATTATTTTTCTTGCATACTTGAAAAACTAATTCAACCTGTTAGCAGCATCAATGCTCTCAAAAATATTTTGAAGTATTTTTAAACTGGCACAATAAGTCATTTTCCTATACTGGCCCATGTTATTTAGCACTCACTTTTGGCGTCGACTTTAACATGAATGAAACCATCCTATATGATAGAGAGTATCTAAGATTATATAAAATTCGATGCATTTAAAACGTTTACTCTCTACCAATGAGTGTTTAATTACTAGACCTGCTTGGGTACTGTCTATTAGTGAAATGTGTGAGAGTATAGAACGGTTGCACACATATTTAAGAGCCGTCATTGTTTTGGTCAGAAATACACAGCAGGCACAGGACAAACATCATTTTGTAGTTTTTTAATAGCAAACTATATAACCTTCAAACCTCAATTTAAGCCTTAATTATATCTATAGGTCCTCATAAGCTAGAATAATATTAGAAAAATGCTTACATTCGAAATAAAAATGTATTTTTACGATAAATGAGGAAAATTAATGTTTCCCCTATGCTGAACAATGTATTAGGCACCACAAACATGGCGACAAAGTGCAAGGATATGAAACCGGTCTATATGATATTATAATATACTCTAAATTTACAGAGAACCCAGGTATATTTTGTATACTCATCATACTATTTAGTGAATGAAAATACACTCGTGCACAATCCAAGTATTTCATATCTACATTTGTGAGTAAACATTTGTTTTTTGAGTGTATAAACTTTCCCAATCAATAATAAGCCTCAATATCTCTAACCATATGCATACGATCATTGGTATATATTTCTGACACGAGCTAGGATCACGTATGCATATTAATATATGCGTATAGTATAATTATGTTATAAAATACATCAATTTTCAGCAATATATAATTTTATATTATGCAATCAGACAGACAAAATATACGTATATATAATTTATGCTGCATTTATTTCATTAGAGCATATAAGTATTGCACATTTAGAAACATAAATATAATTATTTTGTATGCTATAATATATCAATTCTTTATGTCATATAAATAGTGATTATATGAATTGCTAATATGTTGTTATGAATATCTAATTTTTGCTTGAAAATATACAAGTATATATTATAGCACATTAAATACACGTATAATTTTTTTTCTTGCGTATGCAATATTATAGAGTATACGTGCATGCATAATAAGGCCCGGGAATGCGCTTTGACGCCATACTGGAGCAATGAATAGCATTTCTCAGCAAAGAACAAACGTCGTTTTTTGGCTATATTCTTTAGAATAAAGCTATTTTTTTGATTTTATTATTATTCTTGCATATACCTGATTCAATCCTATATTACGTCGACTTTTTTATAAATGCTATATAACACTTACTTTTTTTCCTTTTTTTTTTTTTTTTTTAATTCTTACGTTACACTTGCGTACATTTTTCGTCCAGCCAAGATGCTCATATATAATTATAATCCTCATTATAATGCTTGTAATGCACGGACAAAAAAAATTACTAAATAATCATGCTATAATAGCTCATTTTCAGCACAATTTTTCTATATAGCATAATTTCTGCGATATTGCATAATAATTATGTTATGTAGCATAAATATTATGTTATACAGCATAATTATTTATGTTGTTCTTATTTAACATAATTTATGCTGAAATGACATAAATGCAGCATAAATTACGTAATTTATTGTTTCCGTGTGAAAAAACTATAAAGCATATCATAATATAATTAAGATTATTTATCTAATTTATTTATTATTATTATTTATTATTATTTTTTTTATTTATTTATTTATTTATTTATTTATTTATTTATTTATTTATTTATTTATTTATTTATTTATTCATTTATTTAATTGATATATTGCTATATAATATAAACTGCATAATATCTATATTAAATAGCATAAATAAAATATTATTTTGTATAATTATTTATGCGGCACAGTAATATCATTTATGCCAAATGACATAAATTGCATTTACAAGATTTAAATACCTGCCTTAAGTATTATTTTTCCCCGCGTGTATAAAATATAGCATAATTATTTATGTCACTTAAGTGAATGTGCAGGATAAATGACGTAATAATTAATTTTCTGTCGTAGAGAAAGATAGATAGTTGAAATTCTTTCTTGGTTATTATTAAATATGCAATATTATAATATTTATGTCTGAAGTATATTTTTCACTTTTGATTTTTATATTTTCTATAAAAGCTAATTATACTATAACTTGATAATTATATTGAAATTTATAGTCTGCGAAAGTAATGCTCATGTAATAATGTCGTTATGTAAAAATATTTTCATTTGCTTGGTGGAAAGTTTTTATAGAAATTAATTAAAGTTTTAATATTGCATGATTTTACTTATAAAAGTGAAGATAAAATAATTTAAAATATAGGGACATTTATATACGAAATAATTTCTTCTCTCTCTCTCTCTCTCTCTCTCTCTCTCTCTCTCTCTCTCTCTCTCTCTCTCTCTCTCTCTCTCTCTCTCTCTCTCTCTCTCTCTCTCTCTCTCTCTCTCTCTCTCTCTCTCTCTCTCTCTCCAGTTTCCCTTTCATAAATGTTTTGGCTTAACATTTTACTGTAAAACATAAATATTGTATGGTATGCAACACTAAAAAATAAATTCGTAATTTATGCTGCATTGAATATTGTAGAGCCCCAATGTTGCTGTTTTGTAACAAAATAAATATAATTATGCTGAACATCTTAATTTATGTTGTATAATCACTATAGGTAGACGAATATAGCAAAAATTATGCATATGCTGCAGCATTAAGCTAGCTTTATTATTACATTTTTTTTCGTGTACATGTAATTTATACTTTCATATACATATCAACAGGGAATTATAAATATTGCATCTGAAAATGTAAATTTATAAAACTGCATCGTTGCTACTGCAGTTTCTGCAGACTCGTACGAAAAAAAAAATTTAAAAACAATCCCCTAACGACTCGTTTAACTTTTTCAAATTAGCTCTCTCATCAATTCTTGTACACGTGCTTTTTTTTTTTTTTTTTTTTTTTTTTTCTTTGTCTTTATACATATGTATGTAGATTAAGATTTATCAAAGTTTGAGGCAAGCACAATTATTTTGTCATTAATTTATTGATTTTACTTTTTGTTAATCGTTTGTGTTGTTATCACAAGTCAATAAATAAGATTTGATCTGTCAAGTTAGCAAATTGATTGCTTGACGATTAGAAGCGAAAGGAATTCGTATAAAACTCACCCACGAGGGAAAAGTTGTTTTTGTACCGCATAGCGAGCGAGCTAGCGAGAGAAGTCGTTGACAAGTTTTATACTTGACTTTGCTCCCCTCACTGCGCTCTGCACTGCATGCTTGCATACTCAAAATAAAATCTCTGCATCAGAGTGTTGCCATAGCAACCAATACTGCAGTCATAATGTTTATGCCAATTGAATATCAAAATAAGTAAGCTAAAGATTAATTATGTTATAATAGATATGGGGAGAAAAATTGACGTCTTTTTGACAGCATGGAAGTGATTGGGGTTTAATAAATTATTAGCATTTGTAATCGATCAATAACTAATGTTGAATAAGAATTTGGAGAGAGAGAGAGAGAGAGAGAGAGAGAGAGAGAGAGAGAGAGAGAGAGAGAGAGAGAGAGAGAGAGAGAGAGAGAGAGAGAGAGAGAGAGAGAGAGAGAGAGAGAGAGAGAGAGAGAGAGAGAGAGAGATAAACAAATACAGAGTGAGAAAAGAGATAGAGAGACAGGAACAGAGACAAAGAAATAGACAGAGAGATACAGGGACAGGGACAGGGACAGGGACAGGGACAGGGACAGGGACAGGGACAGGGACAGGGACAGGGACAGGGACAGGGACAGGGACAGGGACAGGGACAGGGACAGGGACAGGGACAGGGACAGGGACAGGGACAGGGACAGGGACAGGGACAGGGACAGGGACAGGGACAGGGACAGGGACAGAGACAGAGACAGAGACAGAGACAGAGACAGAGACAGAGACAGAGACAGAGACAGAGACAGAGACAGAGACAGAGACAGAGACAGAGACAGAGACAGAGACAGAGACAGACAGACAAAGGATATGGAGAGATAAAAAAGAAGTTATAAATCAAATTATAAGTTAAAAAAAAAAAAAAAAAAACATTTTGCTAAAAGTCAAATTATTAAACAAATTACATTTGTTAACTCAGATCTATAAAATTATGAATGGTTTAAGCCCTGAGTATCTGAATTCATTTATAACAAAAGCCTGTGATGTTAAGATTAGAAACACAAGATGTGATAAGACTATAATTAAAGTTCCTAAATCAAATTATAAAATGTTTGATAACTCATTCAGTGTGTTAGGAGGTAAATTGTGGAATATGTTACCCCCTAAAGTAAGAAATTCACCTTCTATTAATACTTTTAAATCAAACTTAAATAAAATGTTATTTGAGCGCTATTTGCAGCAATAACTATAAATATGTAACTTATGGTGTCTAAAATGCATAATATTATTCTCAACAATATGTTTCTATAAATATTATTTCTCAATTATTATTCTCACTATTTTTTATTATTTATTTTCATATCTACTAACAACAATTTTAAGTGTATATATATTCTCAACTACATAAATTTAAGTGAAAGTAATACTTAACTTAAATTTTAAAATTCTAGTTATTAAATTAACAACTTTAATAAAAATTTATCAAAAAAATTATTTATTTAATTTTCATGATATATGTTGATGTTATACTAACAAAAAATGTAACTGACTGTACTGTTACACAGTTGGGTTAAATTGAGAGGTTGTACGCCTGATTTCGCCCAAATAAAAAAGCCGTTAATTATTATTATTATTATTATATTAATACATCCCATTAAATCTATAACAAGAAATTATAAGCTTTTGCATGGGCTTCCATTCACAAATCAAGTTCTAGGAAATGCTGATCACCCCCACCACTAATACAAATATTACAACATAAAATTAATTACAGCACATAAAAATGATTGAATAGTTTTGATGTGCTAAAGAAGAAGGCGATTCATAATATAGAAAAAAAAACTTATGCAATGTATAATAATAAGCTATCATGTTATAAGCTTCATCATAAATGTATACACAATAAAAAATTAGAACACAATGTAAATGAAATACTTAATCAAACCATCGCTCACTGACTTCTATTATTTCAATATGATAAATTACGAGATCTAAGATAATTAAAGCTTGGTGTAATTAATTTGATTGTTTAATTCTTCCGCGTGTCCCGCCCGCCCGCTTGCTTGATTAACTCATATTTTTGACCTGTTGTATAACTTCATTGTTATGTGAGAGTTAGGTGATGATTTGGACTGAAAAATGTATAAAATATAAATATATACCTTATAGAGAGAAAGTAAACAAAAACAAACATCATTTTTATACTGATTTATTAATTTATGTTTAAGTCAATTAATTAAAATTAGGTTAACTAAAAAAAATTATGTAATTTAGATGAAAATATGTAATCAAATCTTCGATTTCTATATATACACGAAAAAATAAATTACGTAATTTATGCTGCATTGAATATTTACTTTTATTGTAGCGAGCACAAAGTTCCCTTTATAATAACATAAGTAATTATCATGCTGAACATCTGAACTATTATATTAGAACTATTATGCTATATAATTAAATCAATGTGCAATATATAGCATAAATATGATGCTATATGTAATCAAATCACTGTGTGATATAGCATAAATATGATGCTATTTATGCATAAACGTTGTTGCATTGAGCTAACACGATGAGAGATGGAAGAACCCTATTTTTTCCGTATTCTTATCAAGTTATATTACATAGGAATAAAATTTAACAACATAACGTCAATACTACATTGATCACCTGTAAAATTTTAGTGTTTATCTGTGGAAATTTGTTTATGAAAAAAAAAAAAAAAAAAAAGTAAATCCAGTTGTAAAAATTTCAGCTCTGGTTTTGGTTATGGTGTAGCATAAATGTTGCTGCATTGAATTAGCATAATTCTTATATATAATAATATACGTATTTATATTTAACCCGTGCACGTATACAAATGATGTATATAATAATATATATAAACAATATAATATCATTGCAAAAGAATTTGTTTCTGATAATATTTTATATATTTAATAAAGAAATAAATATTTTTATTTTTATCAGTTACACAAAATGTATAAGGCATGCGTGTGATAATTTTATTTAATCTTATTTAATGCAATATGTATAGAGAGACACCGCATGCTCTCAAAGTATTTTTTAGAGATAATTGTCAAGTCATTGAAAAGTAATCTATAATATTATATACACATTACAAATTAAATTGGTACAAGATAATTTCAAGTACTTTTTTTTACTTTATCTTTGATATAATATTATTTTTATATATAATTATTATCTGCTGTATATTTATAATTGTAAGAACTGTACAGCATATATATAAAATATTTAGTATCAGGATATAGATAATGAAAGATAGTGATAAGGAATTTTATGTTTTTTTTTTATTTGATCGAGCGCCAAGTAAAAAAATAATAATAAAAAATTTAACCGTGCCGAAAATCCCTCAGAAAAAGTGCGCATTAAGAAATAATTTTTTTCTGTGATAAGTTTTTATCATATAGTGAATAACAAATTTATATACCTTAAAAGTTACTTTGAATCGTATATGAATTTTTTTTTATGAGAGCAAAAGAAACCAAAGCAAAGAAGAAGAATAAAAAAAGTGCTTCGTGAAATAATATATAATTCCCTTTATTTGCGTTATATTGTATAATATATGATTATTAAATGTTTTTTTTTTTGTTTATTAGAATATTGATTTTCGCCTTAATAAAGGAGGTTGGTTGCTATATACTCGTTTATTTAAGCTTACGCTTTGACGCCATATGTGAGCACAAAATAACATTGATCAACATAGGAAAAATAACATCTTTTGGCCAGTTCAAAAAATAATAAAAAAAAAAAACGCATTTTCCCCATTTAAGCGTATAATGTTAAATAAGTGATCCCATATGCCTTTTTCAATCACACTTTTGATTGATGCTACGTCACCACAAATACCAACCATTAAAAAAAAAAAGTAAATTATTTCATAATTTGCAACAATTAGTTTAATTTTACAAAACAACATGCAATAATGAAATATTTCAATTGTAAGCCAATTTTTTTTGTCAATATAATAATATGACGTTTTGTTTCGATGTAATTGAATGCCTTATTGTTTAGTAAGCATAAGTATAAGTCTTGATATTTAAGATGCAAGAGGTGTACACACTGAAGTAGTCATACTAGTGCTCAAAGTCAGCCAGCCTCGATGTTCAATCAAGATTTTATATTATTTATATTCCCACGCGAGTACGTTTGTTTCTCATACTCAAAAACACTCTGGAATTTCAACTATTTGTATACATACTTCGACCTGATGCAAACTTTGTATATATTTTTATTCACAATTTTTATATTATGTGTGAAATTTTCAAGGTTGTTTCAAGTTCATTTTATAAATAACAACTAATATAAATAAATTAAATTGGAAGTGCATATTTTTGAATTTTATTAAATACTTTGATCAAACTATTTAAATAAAAAATATAACTATATATAGTATTTTTCTATATAGGGTTTGTTCGCATGACGTCATAATAAATGCGCTTCGATGCCATAATTGAGCAACGAATAACATTGTTTAGCCTTAGCATAGGACAAACGTGGGTTTTCGCTATTTTCTTGGGAAAATAGTTATTTTTTTTTGTCATTATTATTTTTCTCGCATACTTGAAAACCTAATTCAACTTTGTTAATAGCATCAATGCTCTGAAAAAAATTGCTAACTGTAAGTATTTTTGAACTGCATGACAAAAATGTGTCATTTTCCCATACCGGCCCATGTTATTTAGTACTCACTTATGGGGTTGACTTTAACATGAATGAAACCACCCTATATACCCGATATACGCTCGATATATAAAATTTGTGCATTCAAACATAATTATATAATCTCTTGTTTACATTTTAATTTAATGAATGAATAATTAGATAAGTTAATCAATGGTTTTGTTTTGATTATTATAATTAATTATCATTTTTACATGTGGATGTCAATTGACGTTTTTTTTTAACCATTCAAGATAACAAAAGACAAAGTCAGAAAATTTTCCACATACTCATCTACACACTTTAATAAAGTAAACATATAAAAAACCATACGATCTTTTGAATTGTTTTGATTAACTCATCATTATAGTTACATCATTCTCGTAGATTAATTGAAAAAAAGAGTAAATTAATTTGAAAGTAATTAGTATATTGTATAACGTCAATTAAGTACTGTGTAGTCGAAGCCGCAGATTGTCGTTGTGGAATGTATGTATGAAACAATCCAGTTCCTGTGTTTACTAATATTATTATATTGAGAGCGACAAAATATTGAGGCATGTATATATTTTGCCTTGACGAGATTTGTTTTTAGAATAATATTTATACCGGACACAAATATAAAATTTGTAAAATATTTCAATGTAAAAAATTGATTTAACGACGTAGCGAGTTAGCCAATCAATAGGTGACGTATGGAAAAAGACGCACATCCAATAATTTTCTATGTACTTTATATAGTATTGTGGAACCATCCTTTTAGCGCTTTTATTGTAGGAAAAAAAACCTACTGCAAAGTGGTTATAGAAACATTTAAATGAGGTATTTTAGGCAAACTTTTACGTTTTACGTGATTTAAGGCAATAAAAAAAAAAGAAATGTAATCCTGGTAACACCCTTGAACCTTGAATAAAGCAATATTATGAATGAATGAATGAATGAATGAATGAATGAATGAATGAATGAATGAATGAATGAATGAATGAATGAATGAATGAATGAATGAATGAATGAATGAATGAATGAATGAATGAATGAATGAATGAATGAATCAAGGAATCAAGGAATCAAGGAACGAATAAATGAATCAAAGAACGAATCAAGGAACGAACGAACGAACGATCGAACAAATAAGCAAACAAATAAATAAACAAATAAACAAACAAATAAATAAATAAATAAATAAATAAATAAATAAGGGAATCTCATTCAGCCCAACGCTCAAAGAAAGTAAATAAATAAAATAATTTTAAAAAAAAAGTCAGTTTCAAAGTGTTTTTATAGCTGAAACTTGCGTATAATACTACGTATAATGTAAAAATATTAAAATTTTCATGCAATAAAAGTTTAGGAGTAAAAAATGCAACCAGTGGTACATATTTGTAACTATAGTGCATAACTTACAGGCGCACTGCGCAGACATAGATGCGCATAAAGTAAAATTACACCTCCCACTACTTTTCAGCCAGCAAGCAAGATTTCTTTGGTCGTTCGAGTTGGCTGCTTTTGCTTTTGCCAGTCTTATATGGGAGCTCGACTAGAGCTGTACGTAACGAGTGTCTATTTAATAATAATTTAATTGAATGTGAACATTCATATGTGTGCTTCAATACTAAAACTGTGTTCGTCATTATTTAGTGGTTCAATGAAATCGTGCTTATATTATTATAGTGTATGTTTATAATTACGGCACAAAATAATGCGTGAATTAGAAGTTAATTGCAGCCGGCGGGTGGCGAAGCCCGTACTTATAATGAGTCGTGAACAACCAGGGTATTTAGACTTGCCGTCAGATACTTTGGATAGATTGATTTCTAATGAATCTATTGAAAAATATTATGAAGTAGAGGATCAGCCTTTTGCAAGGTAAGAAATTTTAAAACATATTTTTAGTATTAGCTAGCAGAAGTTTTTTTTATCAGAGCTCAACATTTGACGTTATCACAAAAAAAAAAAAAAAAGTTCTAAATTCCTATTAAAAAAATTTATCTTGACAAGCCTCTTCGTTACAGTTCATACTTGATAACGTTGTAATAATTTCCGCGCATCTTATTTTTATATTTATACGATTAAGTTTTTATCATGGTATGTAGAACCAAATAGAGAGAATGATTGAAGGTTGTTGGATGATTCATTTTCTTATACATATACATTTATATCGTCATATCGTCCCACGTTTAAGTCCTACCTATAAATTGTTGATGTCATATAACGTCAATTTTTACATAGAAAATAACTAATGTTTAATATGTTTCTGATTAGATTACTTTTTTTTTTGTTTAAATCCAATAATCATGATTGATGTAATCGGCGATTTGTTATGAGTTATGAAGTTAGTTTTTTTTTTTTTTTTTTTTTTTACCTCCGCCCAAACTTTATAAGGAGTGCAAAAAAAAAAAAAGTTGAATTTTTTTTACATGACGGGAAAATTTGTATAATTTGAAAATTTTCACAGCGGGATCTTAAAAAAAAAAAAAAGGAAATTTTCATGTCAAAATATTTAACTTTTATAAATTTAGTACAAACGTAAAAAAGAAAAAAAAAATATTAATTTTTTATTATCAATCATCGCAGAGCCGATTTTTCCTGAATATTATGAAAATAAAATAAAAACTATAGAAAAAAAAGTTCCATAAAAACAATAGAAAGCAAAATACATAAATCATTTTAAAAAAATCAATTTTAGCAAAAATCAAATGATTAAATTATATTTTTCTATTCTTGATTCAACAATACATAAATTTTTTTATTAATAAAATTTTTACCATAAATAAATTATGATGCATAATCCCCCCCTGCTGTTCATATTTTAGAACATAAAACTTCAATAAAAAAAAAAGTGTAAATAATCCTATTGTATCGAGTACTCTATTTCTCTCTCTTGCTCGATAATACAATAAAAAAGTAACAATTTGATCAGGGTTACCAACTATTTGAAACGTGAAAAGAGGACAGCCTACCCTATACTGAGGGGGGGTGCAGGGGGGGACACCCCCCTGCCGGGGGTGCGGGGGTGTCCCCCGCAGGAAATTTTGAGAATTTTGGATTAAAATTCACAATTTGGTGCTATTTCTGGCCCATGTTTGAGTATTTTTAATCTTATTTTAAAACCATTAATTAAACTTAAGATATGTATATTTTTATTACATAATTAGGTCCAAAAAGATTAAAAAATATATAATGAAATTTGGAGGTTGTCGGTTAAAAAAAATCTTAAAAAATTTTTAGGCTTAAAACATGCCTATTATGCCTATAGTATTTAACATTTAAATTTCTACAGAATCGGATAGACCAGTGTTCTCTAAAATTGAACAAAATAATAATAATAATAATAAATTTTTTCTCATTATTAGCATAATGTTAAATTAGGGGACCCTTAGCTCTTTCCTTGACCGAAACCAATAAGCTCCATTTTTCAATATTTCACTTTTTTTTATTCATTATTATTATTATTATTTTTTAGCAGTTGAGGAATTTTTAATTACTTTTAAAAGTTGTAATGAGAGAGAGGTGATAAAAATTTGTGGCCAATACTTAGTTTTTTAGTTATTAAAATGTACTTAAAAGATGAGAGAGAGAGAATTAAAAATTGAGCTCTAACTATATTTTGGATTTTTTTTTCTCAGGATCTTATTATTATAAAATAATGTTTATATCTAAAATTTCCTTTTTTAAATTTATGTTTCAATCATTGTTTTTGGCAATACCTATAAACCTATAAAGCTATTTATGAATAAACTATAATTGTTTAGTTTAAACTACCTGGGCCACAAAATAATTAAGTTTTATATTTTTATTAGAAAAGAGATGCAATTTTTTTTTAATCATCCCGTGTGTCCTGCACCCTAAATAGATAAATCTATAGAGATGAAACTTGAAAAAAAAAACATATATCTTGGAATTTTAGATTATGGCCATCAAAATGATGCCATACATATGGCATCAAAATAACCCTCAGGTCAATATTTCTCAGACGTTTTCCTGATTTTCAATCAATTTGGTTATCGCAGCTAGTTTCTGTTCGTTTCATTCCCCCCCCCCCCATAAAAAAGTAAACATTAAATTGTGACAGGAACATCAAATCATTTGCTAGCACTAAATTAGTATTGTTGGTCTTTAGGTGTGTGCTTATATTTTCTCACTATGATCCCTTTTTTTTTTTTTTAATAAAATATATTAAATGCATTTTACAGAAGTTGCTTGAAGTTTTGCTCGCCGCAGGCGAAAGAAAAATTGTGAATTTTCATTAAATTTTTTCTACTAAATTAACTTTCTGTTGTCCTCTTTTTGAAGTCCAAAAAGAGGACATTCCTTGTCCTCTTTGGTACTTGAGAGGACAGAGGACAAAAGCCTGAAAAAGAGGATGTCCTCTTAAAAAGAGGACAGTTGGTAACCCTGAATTTGATACAGAAGGGTATCAAAATTAATATCCCGCAGGGTGCGAGTATTAAGTCACCTCCCCCTAACTCGTGCGGTTTATTTTTATGCGATATTTATTTAGTAAGTTGTTTTCAATTTTTATTTAGTTAAAAAAGGCTAAGAGAGAGAGAGAGAGAGAGAGAAGTTGGTCGCGAAGCCGTCGTGTTAGCCTTTCTTTCTTTCGTAGAACCGTAAAAGGTAACTTGTCCCTGTACCAAATAACATAAAAATTCAGAACTTTTGCACATATGTTTTATATTGTATATGCTAATATTTTGAAAGATAAAATAATAAAAATTAATTATAATATCTTGTACTTATGAAAAGATGTAATTAAAAAAATATACTGCAATGATTTACATGTACGATTTTAAAAAATGAAAAGTTATGTGTTTTGCACCAAGTTATTCTGGTTTAAATTCTAAGAGACCAATTTTGGTTACATGAAATATATTGGAATATTGTGTAGGATTAGTTTGTAATAGTTCTTACCTGCGGTGATGTATACAACCAATCAGAGACCCTAATTTTAACTTTACGCTTATGAAGATAAAAACCTTTGATTGATTTGGTTGATTTTTGTTTGAGAAAAATTCTGCACTGTTTCCAGAAAATTTGAAATTAAAATTTGAAAATACTAGGCATGTAAATTTTACCAAATTTAGCCAAGGTTTAAAAAAAAATCAAAATAGACATGCATGCATGCATTTTTTTTTTTTTTTGTCTTAAAAAATCTTCAGTAAAAATAGTAAATATTGGTTTATGTACCGGTATATAAACTCAAATACTTAAAAAAAAAAAAAAAAAGTCCCCAAATTCCTACTTGAAAACAGTACCGTATAAAATGCCATGAATTTTTAGCAGGACCATCTTCCCTATTTAGAAGGTGCCTGCTTTATACAGTAAAAATTGACGTAAATTAATATTAATTTTTTTTCTTTTTCTTGTAAAAATTCAAGACAATATTCTGCCTGCATTATTTTCTCGTAAAAAAACGTAAGTCCGGAAACTAAAAAAGGTGTTGACCTAAAGTTTTTTTTTTTTTTTTTTTTTTTTTTTTTTTGTGATATATTTTTGTTGTTGCACTTTGTATGTAACAATTGCTGCACGGAGGACAACAGCTAAAACGTCCTTCACGGTTGATCGTGCATTTGTGTAAGAGAGGTCCATGCACCGGTGCGTGATTCGTGACCGAAAAGTAGCAGCAGCTGCTCTCAAACTCCATCCAACGTTGCCACAAACCAAATATCTCTGGGGAAAAAGAAAAAAAAAAAAAAAAAAAAAAAAACGGGATATTAATTTTTATTATTTTCCAAGGACATTCTATTTACCTTAGGCATATTTTATTATTAAAATTAATAAATTTTTGTTGTTATTCTGTAGAATTATGTAAAATTCAAACTATATAAAAAGGATGTTCTCTTTTTATTATGTAAAATTCAATACAAAAAATTGAAGAGGAAATTGTTGTGTATTTTGTGAATACATGCAAAAAAAAATTATTAATTGTAAAAAAAAATAAGTACGGTAATGGAGAATCGAGCTCTAAAGTTCAAACTAAATCAAATTAAAGTTCCCCTCTCATTGAATATTAAATTATGACAAATCATCCATGTGAATAAATAATATATCATCATTTTATATATATATACACGGGAAAAATCAATTTGCTAACTTATGCTGCATTTGAATACTTGCTATATTGTAGAGCACAAATGTTGTATAATAACAATAACATATTTATGCTGAACATCTGAACTATTATAAAGCATAAATTATATTGTTATGCATAAATGTTGCTGCATTAAGGGAGTACAGAGTACCGACCTTATATCTCAAAAACTAGAAGTGTTTTAGGCCTAAATTAGGTGTCATTGTGTAGCTAAGAGTCACACCTAGCCGTGATAAAAATTTCATGATGTTTGACCGTCCCGAAAAAAAGAAAAAAATTATTGAAATTAACATTAAGCCTTATGGGTTTAAATTTAAAAAAAAAATCATATAAAATTAATTTGCACGGTGACACCCCAAAATTTTTATATATTTGAAATTGTCTCAAGCTGAAGTATCATTGTGCAAAATTACAGATTTTTTTGACGAGAAAAGTTTGAGTCTAATGCCCGACGTCGGTCCCCTACGTAATTATTTTTTTATCAGTGTTCGTATAGTTCAAAATAGAAATATAAAGTTAGATTTATTAACATTTCAATTGTATCACGTATTTTGTAAATAAATCACACTAGTATAAAAGTCACACATATTCAAATCTGTCTATATAATATAATTTTATAATAAAATACTCTGATCAGTCGGTATATTATACATGACTATAGTTTTATTGTCAATTTTTTTTTAATTAATAATTTCTTAGAAATTTCTAATTACAAGTCTGTCTGGTGGTATAAAACCACTACTAAGGTCTGTTTAATTAATAGCATGTTGTAAAATATATTTACTACTAAAGTTTTAATAAAAAAATATATATTGTTTAATTAAAATTAATAAAGAGTATATTATTGTGGTGTTAACATTTAATACATGGGATAATGAAGGATTTTATCTTTACTGAAAATAATAATCAATTACTAAAGTTAAAAGAAAAAATAATGAAAAAAAAAAAAAAATAAAAATACTAAAAAAAAAAAAAAAAAAAAAAAAAAAAAAATGCTGTACAATATATTATAATATGATGTTCGTAAAAACTGTTCCCCTGTTCCCTTGCTTCAAAAAATGCGCACTTCCATTTAAAAAGCATTAGTTGATCGTCATTTTTTGTTTGTCGTTTCGGGGACGAAAAACAGGGTTTACGATCATTATTATTAACTTTGCTGTATGCGTAAATAAATACATGAAAAGGAAATATTTGAATTTTTTAATTTGCTAAAGAAATGTATGCATTAAAGGGGAAGTTCAGGGTTTTAAAACTATTTAATACTTTTAGAAGTAGCATAAACTGTAGATTTAAACCAAAAATACATCATTTTTTAGCATTATTCTGATTATAATTTAAATTTTTGGATAAAATTTCTTTCCCATAGAAAAATAATCATTACTAATTTACCTATATAAAAAAATATATATATTTATTAAAATATCTTTAAGATTACAGATGTAAAAAATATTAAAATATCCCTCGACATTGGCCTAATTAAATTTAAAGTAATAACAACATAAACAGCTGTTGGGTACCATTTTTGTCAATGCCCCAAGTGTATTTTCTTTCATCTCAATTTATATAGAATACACCGTGTGTATTTTCTCTTTCTGCTACTGCATTATAGGAAGAAAGTATTCAAAAATCTCTCTCTCTTATAATATACAAATTGATGCTTCTGTTTATGTATAAGTGACCTTTGTATAGTAAACATATATTTTTTTATCACTTATTGTTTTAAATTTTAATATACAATGCCACAAGTTTGCGTGAAATCTCTTACTTGTAGGTCACCCAATGAAATGACATTCTTATTTTTATACCACACAAGTTTTTTTTTTTTTTTTTTTTTTTTTTTTACGAAATTATTATTAACTTACAATTTATATGTATACGTTTGTGTTTATAAAAAATTATTAGATCAATAATGATCTGTATTAGAATTTTTTTTTTTTTTTTTCGTGATTGCAAAATTTTGAAATTAAAATTTAAAAACAGGTATACACAAATTAATACGTAATAATTATGCAGCTCAATGCAGCAATATTTATGCCTTATTGTTTAATAGTGATTTATACTTTAAGATGTTCAGCATAATTACTTATCTTATTACAAAATAGCAACTTTTATGCTTTAGGAATTGCAGTCCAATGCAGCTTAAATTACGTCATTTTTTTTCATGTGTATGGTATTATAAATAATTTTTTTATAACCAAGTTGCATACTAACACGTAAAAGTGTTTCTAGTATCCCTCCCTTACATATTTACGGCTTCAGTGCACTAGTTTTCTCAAAATCGCTAAAAAAGAAAAGAAAAAAAAAACTTGTTTTTTAACGCTAAAAAAATAGATAAATAAGAGGACGCCACCGATAACCTCTATTGAAAAATTGTTATTTTTATATAACTCAAGTTTCACAAAGTCAATTTTTCCTTCATTAAAAAGAATAAAGTATATTTTGATTGCATTATTGCAGCGCAGCTATATAGAAATGTATTATTAACTGTTTATTGTAATAAAATTCTTTCACTTGTATTGTTAGCAATATTTTCAATAATCGAGGACAGATAGGTGGGCATATATATATATATATGCAGCCCTGCCCATTAGATGTAGAGCATATTATATAAATATGTGCATACATATATATATGTAAAGTGAATGTATAATATTATATTTATATCCGTGATATCATGTATAATATATATATATGCGGGTGCCACTTTTTATGGTTTACAACCTAGCCGCATGGAAAAAGTACCTACTTTTTATTTTATTATTATTGGCCTTAAGATTAGAAAAAAAAAATAATTAGGTCCTGAGTAGAAAAAGAATGTTAATTGCATTTTCTTTATCATTTTTACACATTTTTTTAAAAAGTTATTTTGCATACGTCCTATTTAGTGAACTGAAATTTTATTTGTATTATAAAAGGCAATTTTTTGGTCGCATTTTGGTAAACTATAAAAAAATATTTAAAAATACTTCTTTGTGTGACTAAAATATTGACATTTATTATTATTAATGCATTGTTACAATCAGTGGCATAAAATGTATAATCATGTGGCAAAATATTACATAAATAATTGAACGAATAATAATCGACTTATATTGAACGAATTAAATAAAAATCGAGTTTCTTTCTTTTTTCAAAAAATGTTCACAGACAAAAATAAATATGTAATAATTATGCTAGCATAAAATATTATGTTGTACAGCATAATTATTAGTGCTGTACTAATTTAGTATCCTTTTTATGCTATTACTTAATGCAGCATAAATTACGTAAATTATTCTTTTTTCCGTTTGTTTTTATAATTTTTGAGGGTCTACTTTATTGATTTTTCTGATTTATTTCTGATGTAATAAAATTCATCATATTTTCCAACAATATTAATATGAAGTTTTTAAACGGAAGCAACATAATGAATGATTCAAAAAGTTCACATAAAATTCACTTTTTTTTTTATATAATATATATTCACCGGTAGGTACGATGGTTTTATTGTAACAAAACACTAATTTTTGTATAAACTAACGGTACACTCACATCCTGTAATTATT
Organism: Ecdyonurus torrentis; assembly: GCA_949318235.1. NCBI lineage: Eukaryota > Metazoa > Arthropoda > Insecta > Ephemeroptera > Heptageniidae > Ecdyonurus > Ecdyonurus torrentis. The sequence continues at coordinate 51,971,348 of OX439129.1, forward strand.
ATCTTCTCTATCTCTCGTCGTTTTATAATCATGGAATTTTTTATATTATGTACACATTTTTATATATTTTATGATTTAAGTGTTAATAAAAAATGTTAATTATTGTTTTATATTTTGAAATTTATATATAACAAAAGTCTGTTTGGTTGCTGTTAAATTTGGAAAATGCATAATTTTAAATTCAAAATGCAACCCTGATGAGTGATGGCTGATGGGTGTCATATACTCTTGAATTAAGAAGGAAAAAAAAAAAAAAAAAAAAACTACCTACGTAATTTTTCCTGCATTGAATAACTATTATATTGTAGTGCATAAATGTTGCTATTTTGTTTTATCATCATAAGTAATTATGCTATATGAATAATCGCAATACAATATAGCATAAATTATGATGTTGCATTCTAGCTTTTTTTTTTCTTTGTTTGTTTTTTTTGTCCGATGAAGGCAGTTCATATATTATAACATTTTTAATAATAAAATCATTCAGAAAATCTAAAAAATGAAAGAAATCAAAACTGTGTTCCTTATGGTTTTACTAAATATTTTACTTAAATTTAAAATAATATTTTTATATTTCACTTCATATCGAACACTGTACTCTTGAGGTATCAGATGTATAAAATCACTTCAATGATATCTATAACTATAAAATAGCTATCTATAAGTTACGTGCCTAGAGGCTGGCTATAATATATGATGATGATTATTTTTAAATCTGCAACAAAATGATGATGTCATAAAAATATTTTGCTAACTTTTGTTCTCATACAGTACGAAAAAAAAAAAAAAAGATCATTTCCTGAAAGAAGCGCAAGCAAAGAAGCTTTCTAATTGACATCCTTTTAGTAATTTAATTAAATATAATATTTCATAATTATTATTGTTATTATGTGTGATATGATGATATAGGAGAAATTTTTATATATATATAAATATATACTGTGTGATTATATTATGAAATATAACTATCATGATTGTTTTGAACATTTGGAAATTCATATTAAAACACGTATACAAATAATATACAACATATATGATGTAATTATAATACTAGTTTGACATGGTAATTAAAATATGTCATTTTTTTTTTTTTTTTTTTTTTTTTGATATTTTTGTTATGATATTATATACATTAGCACATTTCAAGTTTAATTTTTGACACATACGTTATCGGTAAAGTTTTAAGAAATTGACGGTGTACATTGGATTTTAATTAACGATTACATGTTTAATTGAGCATTAAATTTTTTTTGTAACCTTTTAGAAGAATTTAATTTATAAATATATAATAGAGAGGGAAAAAAAATTTAGTTCATGATTAAATGAAAAATGAGAACGATAAAGGTTTACTTTTTTTTTGAAGTGAGAGAGAGAGAGAGAGAGAGAGAGAGAGAGAGAGAATCTATATAATGAAACACATTAATATGACGTCATTTTCTTCTTCTTTTTTTTTTTAATTCCGTGACTGAAAGTTTTTGATCTCATCTTGTCTCCTATAACAGAAAAAAAAAATTATAATTACATTTTGAGTGAGATGGAATGAGAAAAAGCCTTGCAAGGTCGAATATTTATACATTATTGAAGCCATTCACTTAAAAAAATCTTCATTTATACTGCAATCGTTAAAGTTATTTTTTTTATATTTGTTAAGTAGATCTCTCACGGTGTAACCTACTTTATTTAAATAATAACTTCGTGCAAAGTTCAATTTTCTTCATTAAAATAATATTTTCTTTTTTTTTTTAAATAATGTCTGTATATAAAGTAAGAGTATAAGAATAATAAATAAATAAATAAAACCCGGAACAGAAAAGGAACCACACCAAAAAAAGCATCCTATATATTTTATATAATCTCTCTCCGCCTACTTTTAATATATAAAAAATTAATAACAACGCCTTTAAAATAACTAAAAGATAAAAAATAAAAGAGTTTATAATAATATTAAAAGGAAGTATAAGATTAAAGAAATTATGTTCCTCTTTTTATTATAATTTTTATTAAAAGATTATTAACTATTTAAAAAATATTTTTGCATCCATTATTGCATGACATTTCAAATATAAATTAATTTTTTTTCTATTGTGTTCTTAATAAAATTATTAAATTAATTTTTTTTAGTTTAAATATGTATATCCGGGACATTGTATAATTAAAAATTATTAATTAATTTTTTTTAAAGTAATATTGCACTTTGAAATTTTAGCTATATAATATGATTCGGTTCATATTTCATGGCATATGGGATATTTTTGGATTCACCATCTGTGATTTTTGTCTCATTTACACGCATTTATATAATCCTATTTTTCTCTTGTTAGATAAGCCCTCTTTCAACCCTCTTTAAATCCAATATGAATTAAAATAAAAGGGTATTTATTATGGCTAAATAGAAGTCTATTTACTGTATATGTAAATTGAGATGTAGAGAGAGAGAGAGAGAGAGAGAGAGAGAGAGAGAGAGAGAGAGAGAGAGAGAGAGAGAGAGATTTGACAGTGACGAGCTAAGATCTAATTGATCTCTTTTAAAAAATATTTCCTGAAGCAAACAGGAAGTTCAAATAGACAAGCTAAAGCCAGTAAAGGGTGCTCTATATTATTTCTTATATGCAGCTGAAGTATACTGTACTTTTTATAAATATATACCCAATAAACTTAAACTTTTAAAACTGAAAGTAGCTCTCCCCCTCGTGCGGACATTCAATATACAAACTAAGAAGAAAAAAAATCTTATTTTTATTATTTCGACTTACTTTTTTAATTTCTTTATAAATAGAGCAAAAGTGCATAAAAATAGAGGAAATAAAATTCAATGTATTATTTTTGTTTTTGTTTCTTCAACTATGAAACTGTGCCAAGTGATGAACTGTATAGACACAAAATGCATAAAACACACCCTGCAGGAATATGTAATATATTACTATTTTAAAGACGATATACGTAGCATGGGCGATTAAATACTATTTAAATTTAAGAATCTGTATTAAAAAATATCGATTATTATTATTTAATCGATATTTAGTTAAAACCACAAGACACTTATTTTTATTACCATGATTGTTAAAGCTCATTGTTTATTATTTTTAACAAAATACTAAAATAAACTGCATTCCTATGTTATTTAATGTAGTACTGCTGCACTGCATTGGGTGGGTGCATATATGAAAGTTTACCATATTTGTTCATGATGCCTGCCACGCGTGATGGCAAAACTTTGTGGTATTGTTGAAGGGTAGAAATATGGGAGAATGTAAAAAAAACACAGCTCAGTGAAGAGTTACGAAGTAGTGGATGGAAGTGGTTAAAATACATTAGAAAAATAATGGTTTGTTGTGTTTTTTTGTTGTTGATGAAAGACTGTAGTAGGATTTGTCTCTTAGATTTCCTGTACTATCTCTCTCTCTCTCTCTCTCTCTCTCTCTCTCTCTCTCTCTCTCTCTCTCTCTCTCTCTCTCTCTCTCTCTCTCTCTCTCTCTCTCGTGGGGCTACATCAGAAATACGAGGTGCTATAGAGAGGGATGATGAAAATAGAATAAACTATATTATTTATCTCCCCCCTATGATAGATAGATATTACTAGGAACGTGACTCTTTTTCTTTGTCTGACTATTGGACCCTCACAGCAGGTGGGGTGATAACAAAATCTCTCTCTCTCTCTCTCTCTCATGACCACAATAAAAATCTTCCCCCCGTCTCTTCAACATAAAATGTAATTAAGACCCCATGTATAAAAATTACCATCCATAACAATTGTTACAATACTTTATGTTTCTATCGATGAGGAGACATTTCTCTCTCTCCGATATTAAATCTCGTACTTTACGATGTTTACTTTACTTAGAAACACAACATTAAGTCAATATATTACAAGATTATTACTTTGTTCAAATATGTGATTACGAAGACACATTTTTTTTTCTTGTATCCTATAATGAATTTTCTTATACATTTTTTGTATAAAGACAAAGATTTCTTATAAAAGTCCCCTATAGGATACGAAATGATATTTACTGAGTACATAATGTGCTGACAAATTTCATCTCAAATTTGGATAAGAAATCGTGACAAATATAACAGTATTTGATTGATATCTATTTCCCGCTATATTTAACTTTGAAAATATAGATAAGGGATGAATGAAAAAGAGGGTACAGTAACCTTTTTCTTTATATATACGAGAAAATGAGTCAAAATTATTATAGATAAGGGGTTTCTTTTATATCATTAAATCTCTTTCATTGAAAAATCTACACATTTTTTTGACAAATTAAATACTTTGAGAGTGCTCAAGAGATTTTGAAGACTAGACTCTATGGAATGCTTTCTCCCTCTCTCTCTCATCTTTCATAAAGATGAATTCTTTAACGTTATACGTCGGTTATGTTATTTGTGTTGAGCTCTCCGTGGTGGCTCTATAGCTTACAGGCAAATAACATCAAGCAAAGGGGTTATAAAAATTGTTCAAGTGGAGGCGAGACTTTAAAACATATTTTTCTCACCACTTCAAAACACGCGACGTAGAAAGAGTTTTTAATATATTTAATTAATTTCTTATGTTTACTTTGAGCATAGCGTTTTAAAATTTAATTATATACTGCAGCATTGCGCACTAACAATAAATTACGTAATTTATGCTGTATTTATGCTCATTATAGCATAAAGTATGCTAAATCTGAATAAAAAATTAATTACGATATAAAACTTATGCTATATGAATAAATAAGTAAATAAACAAATACATAATTAAATAAATAATTGTTTGTATTTACTCAATAATATTAAAAACAAATGAAAGGGCGAGGTTTGAGGTTTTGAGGTACGTATATTGAGTATACACCACAGCATAAATTATGCTGTAGTGAATAAATATTGCTGAAAATTATTATCCGTGTGCAGTAAAAAATCAACAGATTGAAAACAATAAAGTAAATAAATAATTATATAAGGTATAAATATCGGTAACTAATTGCAGGTAATTATTATTGTATTCGTTTATAAATCAGAAATATAAAAATTAAATATAATTAATTGCCCTCTCCCTGTATATATAAAAATAATATTAATATCAAATGCCACGTTATATATTTTTTATTCAGGTATATTATTAATTGAACTTCTCCCTATGTATTTTTTTATATTATATTATAAACATGATCTTTTTCTTTCTTTTTTTTTATGCTTGAGTCAGAAAATTATATTTCATTTGGTGAGAAACACAGATCTTTTAATGTTTATGTTTGTTTGAATATAATTTTTTTCCCCCCTTATATTTTGCCTAAGGCTACTTATTATTTATTCTTTTTTTTTTTTTGGTCCCCAGCAGTATCCCTTTATAAAAGTTTGAAGCATGATAGTAATGAAATACCGTGTTAGTTGTACACCAATCACTTTTATATAACTTTCAAGGATTTAAGTGGTAAAATATTATTAAATATTTATAAAATTATATATATGTTTTTTATATACAGTGATACGCTTGAAAATATCAAAAAAGCGAGTTTAATCGTTTATTACCTTTTATAATATGGAATAATATTTGGGTGGGACCTCTTTGCTTTTCACACTTTAGTCCATGTCCATATGTTTTTTAGACTGTAATTTTAGTTCCTTATACATCAGTTTGGGGATTCAATGCTATGATTATCTATGGGAAAATTATTTTCACATAATAAGCAATGATTTGTTTTTTTATTTATTCATACACGCAGGGAGATGATAAATAAGTTATGCTATATATAGTCTATATCATTATTCATATGATGGAATTAAGCTTTATAATATATTTAATAATTATTATGCTGTATAGCATAATGTTTTACAGCATAATTATGCTGAAATCATAAATAGAACATATATACGAATAACTTAATTATTCTTGTACACGGGTGTAATAAGGAATAATTATGCTCATTTTTAGCATAATTTGTTCAATATATTAATATATACTGCATAATAACTATGTACATAGCATAAATATGATGTTGTTCTTATTTAGCAACATTTATGCTATAATGACATAATTGCTGCATAAATTACGTTATTTATTTTCTTCGTGTGTATATCTAATATTGCGAGAGAGAGAGAGAGAGAGAGAGAGAGAGAGAGAGAGAGAGAGAGAGAGATGTAATAGTAAAATTCACGTATATTATTATTTTTCAAAAGACCTCCAAATCGATTATCTAAGTAAAATCAATACCTGATCATTTATACCTTGATTGATTTGATATCGATGATTACTGATGTGATGGGTATATTTTTTTATTGATCCCGTTATTGACCCCGCGACAGTCACGTGACGAGGTTGGCTATTGTTGTTGGCTTGGACAAGTATAAGTACGAAGCAAAGTGACAAACGTACATAAAATGACCGCTGTACAATATAAATAATATGTAAGTAACATTAAGTGAACCACTTTATTTATGTAACTTTACTTAGGTCCGGGTATTCTACAAATATTTAGCTTCAAAACCTTTATTTTTATAATGCAGTATATAACATGGTTTGCTTTTATATCGAAAATTAACCTTTTTTTGTTGTTGTCGTTATGGAACAGTTGGAGATTTCCGAAGAGTGTTTAATTTTTATTTAAGTTTAATTATATTTGATAATGTTTTTTTATTGTTGATTACTGTATGTCTTAGAATTTTATGTAATTTGATGATGCTATCAAGGAAATGAGAGAGAGAGAGAGAGAGAGACAGAGATTTCGGGCCAGATTATAATAAAAAGGATCTGTAACAATAATTATAGTATCCCATATTGCAATTATCTCTGGCGCCAATTTTATTTTATACTAAAAACAAAATCGTGAGTTTTAATTTTTTAGCTCTCCCTTTTCTCAGATTTCTAATTAAGCTATAGGGATAAAATTTAACCAGGTATTGACTTCAATATTACATTGATCACCTGTACAATTTTAGTATTTTTCTTTGGAAAAATTGATTGAAAAAATTTCTGGTCAAAATCTATACGCTCTTTTTTTGAACATACAATTGACCGCCTACTACTTTTCATAATATCTTGTAAAATAGCGACTTTGTATGTATAGCGAATCTAAAAGTAGATTTGCTGTATAGTTCGGTATTTTCTCTACAAACTAGTATAAAAAATGATCATTTTATATTTGCTTATACCGATGATTCGAGATGATAGAGCAGCACAGATCAATATTTATTATGACGACTGTACTATTTATTTTGTTACGTTTAGAGAGCTATAGAAGCTCAAGCCCCCTATATACGTATGGTACATAATGAATACAATACTTGATATTATATTATTAGACGTCACGTTTATACCGCCTTCTTCCGTACCCTAGCCTATAGCTCTATAACCCAGGTGTGAGCCACGCATCATTATACTACGACCTACGCATTCATAAACTTACCTTAGGAGTTCTTAATAACTTAAGATGAAGTATAGTAAGGTAAATAGATGGTAATATCAAAGAGAATTTCGTCATTCAATTTTTTAATGTATTTTGGAAATTATATTTTGTTAAACATTTGATCAATGCTTAATTTTGAACCACAATGTCCGTTTCCAGCTGACCATAGGAAAATGACTCATTTTGCCTATGTATTAAATACACTATGAAATATTTTTGAGAGTATTAATCCTGTAAATATGTTGAATTAGTGTCTCAAGTACCCTATATGTGAGAAAAATAACATTAACAAAAAATTAACAAAATGTTCAAATTTTTTTGCCTAAAACGTAGTTTGTCCTGTGCTCAGCAATGATATTCACTACTCCAGTATAGCCTCCAAGCGCATTAAATATGACGTCATCCGCATACACTCTATACTTAATATGATCAGCAGTGAAGTTTTAGTTGTGATTTTTATACTTCAGCTTATGTAAGGAAATAAGGTATGATAATGGTAGACTCAAGTATAGGCGTTTCCTTTTTATTATTATTATTATTACACGTCCCGGAACCCATACCGTCAATCCTGTACGTTTTTTACGTGTTTTTTTCTTTTGTTGTAAAAAAAAAATCCTCACGTTTAATCGTAAACGTCCTTGCAAGGTAACGGCCACGTATATACCTCGCGATTGAGTGAGGGAGGGAGATGTATCCTGAAATATAAAATTCCTTTTCTGCCTTGCTTTGCTTGCTTCCAAGATCTGTCAGAGAAAAAAAAAAACGTGATGAACTGCCGTGAACTGCCGGTGGGAAAAGAATGTTTTAAAAAAATAAAATAAAAATTCTCAGTTTTTTTTCCTCTTCAACTAAAAAAATTAAATCACTGATTTTTTTTCCTTACTCGTATTAGTTATTTGATATCAAAATCACATTTGTGAGTTAGAATTGTATTTCTGTGGAAATTATAAGAAAAAATCTAATGTGACTTAAAAGAGAGAAAGTAAATTAAAAACAATTGTTTTCATCAAACAAAAAAAGTTTAAGGAAGCAAATTTTGTAATTTAATATTAGTTAATTATTAAAAAAAAAAATTAATGGTCATCCCTCATACAGATTCTTTTAATTAATTTCCAATATTTTAAAAACTAAAAAATTACAAGCAAAAATAATAAAAATGAAGTATTAAAGGCGTGTTCAAAATTTGCACTTGTCACCTTTAGAAAGCACAACATACTATATACAATTAGTCGTTGATCATAATTTAGACAATCACGTGACTATAGAATTTCTTACGAATTATAATTAAACATTTTTACTGATTTAGGAAAAAGAGCAATATAATATGCAAATGAAAAGAACCTTTCATTTTAAAGTATGACTTTAAGTATTTACATTAAAAAAAATAAAACAGTGACGTCATTAACGGCTAGTTTTGTCCGTTACGATGATTCATCTTTTTAAATATTTTATTGAACCACACCTTCGTTAAACATTTCAATATTATTGTAACATTTAAATAATAAAGCTTTGAAATTTCTAATTTTTTTTACGCACATACATTAAGAAATTTTTTTATTGCTAATAATAAAGTATTACACAATTTTCTTTAGCAAAATTATCAATATTTCCTCTATTTATAAAACAAAGTTGATTTCTTCCTTGTTTGATTGAGTTCATAACAATTAAGTAGGGAAGTTGTTTGTCTTCCAGATACCATATAATAAAAAAAAATTACATATTTCCTTATATACAGTATTTATAGAAATTTGCATGCACGTGCGCAAGTATTGAAAAAAAGAGAGCACTTAGTTTGATTTGTTTTGCTATTATATATATATATATATATATATATATATTCACACACATATAAGATTGACCCTCACAAAAATTAATATTTATGACCTTAAATGATGCAGATCGATGGTTTAGAAATAATTTATCTTATTATATTTTTATTGAAAATCATTGGAGCGTTTTGCTATAATATTATTAACCATCAAAATTTATAATATATAGAAAGTGTTTATTAATAACAACACAAAAAATTTAGCGGACACATTTTTTTTATTTTCGTAAGTTCCAAATCTCTTGGTCAAGGTTATGTTATGTAATTGTTACATTGACAATTACCATCTGTATTTGTATTGTTTTATTTTGGAAACATCTGCTGGTGCAAAGTAGTCCAACTTTTCAACTATGTTTCATGTACTTATAATGTTACTGTACTAATTTTTTGATAGTTTTTCTTTCATTTTGAATTGAATTATTTGCATAATTTATATAAATAGATTATTTTGCATTTATGATTTTTTTTTTAATATTTATATACCTAATGAAAAATTGGTGTGAAATATCCGCATGACGTCATATTGAATGCGCTTCAACGCCATACTGGAGCAATGAAAAACGTTGCTCAGCATAAACGTTGTTTGGGGTTTTTTTCTTTGAAAAGGATTTTTTTCCCCTAATTTTTTCTTGCATACTTAAAAACCTATTTTCAACCTATTAATACCAGCCATGAATGCTCTAAAAAATATAACTAAATGTGTCATTTTTCCATATTATTATACCCATGTTATTTAGTGCGCACATATGGCGTCGATTTTTATATGGTGTCTTCTTGAAAGTCTTGAATTAAAACTGTAATTTTTATACTTTGGTATTTCTTGTGAATTTTAAGTATTTAGAACGTCTGCGAAAAAAAAATGTCGCATACATGTGAGGTAGAAAAAGAAGAAGCTGTAGTTGAGAGTGGAAAAAAGAAAAAAAAAAAAGGTTTTTTTAGGTTACAGTTTTTTTGAATTTTCTTTATAAGTAAAGCAAGCGGTTCTTTGTGTGAATTATGGTTGTCCTTTTTGTTATTATTATTTAGACTGCAAAAGAAGACGGTGGCTCGCGTCCTTGGCGGCATTACTAGCTGTTCACTTGGACAGATGCTCCTTTATAATAACAACTGTAACTGTACCGAGAGAGAAAATAACAACACACGCCGAGCTTTGACATTTTTATGACAACTCTTGCAAAAATTATTATATCTATAGAAAAGACCATGTGAAAAGGATTAAAATTTTAAGAAATTCCTTGATAAATAATTGTATGATTGACAGCCGAGGCAATTTTTTTTTTTTTTTTCTTTTAAATTTTAATCTTTTATCAAGGGAGTTAAATTTGAATGCAAATTTTGTTATTTTAGATCGTTTTCTTTGTTATTTTAACATTTTTCTTTCTAATTTAACATTTCTTTTGTATAGTTTGAGCATGAGAAACGTTTATTATGCATTTGTCACTGACTTGTTTTCGCCGAGGTGGTGTGCACCTATGATATTTTGGTGGCCATATTGGTGCCTATAAAGTTCTCCAGTATAATTATATATAGCACACGGATAAAAATAAATAATATATTTATGCCATAGCTCAATTTTAGCACAATTTGTTCACTACTGCATAATATGGTATATATTCTGCATAATTGCTATATGTTGTACAGCATAATTATTTATATTGTCATAATTTAGCGTCATTTATGCTGTATAATAACATAAATGCAGCATAAATTACGTAATTTATTCTTTCCTTGCAATGAATTGTTGCAGTATAAAATTTCATTGATATGTTCGAGAGCAACATGGTATAATAATAATACTATATTATAATGTAAAAAAAGTGATATTTCACCTTTTGCTCTAACTAAAATATAATATTGGGTCAAAATACTTGGAGAGAGAGAGAGAGAGAGAGAGAGAGAGAGAGAGAGAGAGAGAGAGAGAGAGAGAGAGAGAGAGAGAGAGAGAGAGAGAGAGAGAGAGAGAGAGAGAGAGAGAGAGAGAGAGAGAGAGAGAGAGGTCCATTGAGAAGCTAATGCAAGATGGTAGAGCAGACGGTGTGACCGCGCCGTGCTGCTCCATGCCGCGACTTTATGTGGGTCAGGTATTGCCTGGAGCAACCGTAGCAAGCAAACTCTGCACAGAAAGAAAGAAAGAAAGAAAAGGCGAAGGCGGGTTATAGGAATGCAGTATAACTTGTATGTATATGTGTGTGGAACCTTTAGGGTACTTTTTATACTTACAGTTCACAAAAATGCATTTTATTATTTTTTTTTTATATATATATATTTATCCTTACAGGCATAACATTATAATGCACTTTGTTGCATATTAATTATGTGGTGATATCCTTTATATATACAAATATATAGGTTTTATAACATAAAACAAAAGCTTCATTTTGAGTATACGAATGTGCATTTAAGAATTAAGTTTCTTTTAATTGATTACGTAAACTTTTAATTAAATGAACCCAATTGAAGATCGTTGTAGGAATTTGATACCAATAGTGCAAAGTTTTGACCTTTTTTTTTTTTTTTTTTTTTTTACTTTTAAGAGTTTTTTCTAATCCCATAGGAAGTAATTTTTATTTTTTTGTCACCCCACAAAAAAAAAAAAAAAAAAAATGGAATCAGCTCTACATTTTTTAGGATATAATTCATGTTTTTTTTTTTTTTTTTTTTATTAATATCGTATTATAATAATATTTCATTGTTATTAAAACCGTGTGTACTAAAAATATCACTGATCATAATGAAAAAAGAAAGAATGTTAATAAAAAATTACTTATTATAACCTTTATACAATGCATTTAGTTAACATAAATTTTTGCTATATAACTATAGGGGGAGAGAAAGCATTTATATATTTATTTTTTTCTTTGCTATACTTAAAGTGGTCCAAACATTCAAAGAAAGTTATGTTGATTAAATTCAATTTTTTTTTTCTTCAACTACTGCACAAGACATATACACATATTATAGCAAACATAATATCTTGATTTAACCTTTTTTGTTTCTTTCATACTTTGGTCATGCTTTATTGCACTATTATATTAATATACATACATACGTACATAGCATTGACATAAAATATAATCAGGAAATATTATGGAGTATAAGTATAAGTACAAAACTTTCCAATTATCTTTTTTTTATTTATATACGCGCAGTTGTGATGTCATGTTTTTCTCTCTCTCCCACTGTATCAATATATTTATAATATTGACATTTTGCTATGGCTATACTATAACTTTTCTATATGTTAGTTAATTAAAAAGTATTTTATATTGTATATAGAGAAATAAGAAGAACAATAGAGTACTCAATGTTACAATAAGAGTGTAATTAATACTTAATTAAAGTTATGCTTAAGAATGTTATAGCGATGCTTTTGCTTCACTTTTTTATTGTTAAAAAAGATGAGAGAGAGAGAGAGAGAGAGAGAGAGAGAATTAATTTCAATTGCTTTTGTTAAGATTGCAGTTATTTTTCTCTATATCTCTATTTATAGACACAGTAAAAAATTAAAGAATTGCAATTATGCAGTACAGCAAAATAACTTTTCACCACTGTAAAATTACTCTGCTGTATAGTCATGGACGTTCCTATAAAAAATAACTAGTATAACTCACTCCATTTTTTTTCATTGTTTTTTCATTTATGATGCTAAATTATATAGAAAAATTAATTATATTTTACAACATAATATTTATTCTTTGTAAAACAGTTTTTATATGAAATAGATCATGCTATATTGTACATATTTGTCTAAACATGAACTACTAGTTTATTACATTTTTTTTTTCTATGCGCGAAATAGCGTCTGAAATTTTAGTATTGAAATTGATTTTTATTCGATGCTATATTTCAATTCTATATAAAATGATGTTTGCATGTTATTATTATATAGAAAATTTATAATGCGATGTTTTTAAATATTTTAAAAAAATTTCTCTCGGAGCAGAAGAAGGTTTTTGCATATATACGAAGAGAAAATTGAAATATATGTAGGCATGTTATTTGCTAGAGGCAGTTCATCCCAAACTAAAATTCCACTCTAAAGCTTTTTATTATTAGTATTATAATATTAACTGTGCTGCTGTCTTATAAGAGTATGAATATTAAACTTTTTTAATAACTCATTTATGACATTGCAGAATATTGAACAATGAGAAACTTGTGTATAGAGAGAATGAAAATCTTGACATTTACAAAATAATATTAAAAAAAAAAAAAAAAAAAATGAAGTTTTGGCTATTATAATGATATTAATACAGAAGAGCTAAAAAAAAATAATAATAATGTAGTTATTCCAAGTGCATGTTATTCATTAGTACTTGCATTCACTTTACTTGTTATATATAGGGATCCGGTTACATTTTTCTTTTAAAGGGAAAGCCATATCAATGAATGTTCATAAGTGTCATTTTATAATTATATATTATATTATTATCAACTTTATTAATAATAAAAATATTGTTTTAAGTATTATTATCTTATGGTAATTTATATGATTTTGATTCTTAAGTTATATGTATAGGTATATATGATTGATTATTGATAGATAGCCTTGTCTTATATTATGTATGTATGGATTATTGCATTAGTTTAAATGCGTCATATACAGATTGTATTAACGGATGTAGCAGAGAGAGAAAGATAGAGAGAGAGAGAGAGAGAGAGAGAGAGAGAGAGAGAGAGAGAGAGAGAGAGAGAGAGAGAGAGAGAGAGAGATGTAATATGGATAAAAATGATGTAAAAAAGGATAACCTTGCACAGTAAGATTTTAGGTAATACATAAAAAGCAATTACGTTGAAAATGTAATCTTTTTTATTTTTTCTCGTGATATATAAAATTTGCAATACCGAGGTTATAGTATTTACCTTGCATAATATATATTTTTAAGAGCAAACTGTAATTTTTTTTGAAAGTAAAAATACAAAATAAATCAACATTACCGATATATATATATATTTTTTTGAGCAAACATCCGTTTTCTCTCATTCACATATGTTTACCTGAGATAGTATACGGTACATCTGTGGCTAAATTTTATGTCTATAGGACAGGTGTGTAGGGGGCATTGTCTTGTGAACCCCCCACGTGCTCATGTAGGTAAAATAAAATCATTATGTTCTCTATAAGATATGGCATCTCTCCAAACCATGGCGCCAACTCTAATGTCTGTCAAAGACAATTATATTCAACAATAAGAACCAGTTATGTCATCTTCAATGACAGAATTGTATTATTATAAATTATATAATATTATCAAGTTTGATTTGCAAGTATCATTTTATTACATAATTATTTTCAAGGTAAAAATATTCAGCACTGAATATTTATTAATGTCTTCTTTGCTTAATTATTTATTTATTATTCATTTATTTAATACCATTAAAGCTTCTTACTGACGATGAATTAAAAAAAAAACATTATTGTCTTAAATACGTTAAAATTTTTCAAAACTCAATGCAGTAGTTTTCTAAAAAAAAAATAATAATAATAAAAAAATCTATAACACGCACCTCCTAAAAAGGGTCTAATTAACAAGGTTATTAATTAAATAAAACAATTATGGAGGTCCTGCATAAGCGTAATATTAAATTAAGGGTCTGATTGGTGCTACGTCACCACCGATATCAACCATTAATCTATTTAAATTTCGTATCATAAAAAGAGATTTAAATGCCCGAAATTCCCATCAAAGCCAAATAACTGCTTTATAATTTTTTATATTATGAAGGTATGGTGTGCAATGTGGTTTTGTTTTATATAAAAAAATTTTGATCAACATATAGCATCTGGTAAGTAGGCTAAAGTGAGGGAGTGACTCGGGGGGTAATATACCTCACCTCACCTAGGTAGGGGGAGGGGGGGGGGGCAGGTGAATATAAAAAACACCTGTCGATCAGTGACCACACCCTTGCACTCCCTCGCGTGTATTAAAAAAATGTACATGTCATACATTGTTCTATTATAATGTAGTACATTCTCGTACCATCTATAGTAATTAATTTTAATGATTTTAGTAGATGAGAGTGAAAAAAACAAAAGAGAGTAATTAAATAATAATAAAAATCATATTTAATTTAGAGCATTATTAATTTACAATTAAATATAATAAGTATCATTTTTCTATTATAATAGCAACCTAAATTTTTTTTTTGGAAAAAGATTCTAATGGGTGTTACAATTTTTTTTTTTTTTTTTATTTTATATAAAAGATAAAAATCTACTTTATTTTTAGTGGATCAAAAGTATAAAATATTAAAAAGCTATTATGATAATTATTTTGATGGATATGTGAGTAGAACTGGTCTCCTCCCAAATATATTTTTATTCTCTATATACACCAGACGTGAGTGAGTGTATATTTTGGTCCCGTTATTACGAGTAGACCATGCAAACTTATATACATACATATATATAGCTGGCCAAACAGATGTGATGGGTCACTCACGCTGCATGCAATTTATGTATATGGTAATCTATGACCATAACAATAATATAGCGACACCAAACATGGAGAACACCGATGATCTAATATTATACTATGGCACATGCTTGACCCTATACCTTATTTAGTGATACCATAGTATTTATACTATGGTGATACTCTAATTTATTACTATTATGTATTATTATAACAATTAATATTCTCCTATATATACCATTAAAATACGTAATAATTATGCTATAGCTCATTTTCAGCACAATTTGTTCAATACAACATAATCTATGTTATATACTGCATAATAATGTACCATATACCATACAGCATAATTATTTATGTTCTAATTTAGTATAATTTAATGACGCATTAATGTAGCATAAATTACGTAATTTATTAAATAAATACGTAATAATTATGCTGGCAGAATACAGCAACACATTATAACATAATTCATATCAAGATTATATACCACATAGCATAAAATTAAGCTAAGTTCAGCATAATTACTATGCTGTATATAGGAATTCTTCATTGCAGCATAATTATTACATAATTTATATTTTCCGGGGGTGCGATATTTAATTATCACATAGCGCGCGGGAATAGTTTAAACTCCACTGATTTTAAATCTTTTAGCATTGCGGGACGATATTATTATTAAGCACCATAATGTCAGAAAAAGTTAAATAAGAGAAATAATAAGTTTCTTATAAGATTAAATAATAAGACGTTTTTTTAAGCCTAAAAAAATAATGATAAAGAAAAAAACTGCATCTGTACGAAGGAGTTAAAACTTCAATTATATACTGCTTTAATTAGCTGAATAATTAAAACCACGACGACGACAAGATTTAAAATTGTTTGCTATCGATTGTACTATATAACCACAGCGAGCGAATGGTGTAATAATTATTTTGTGGTCTTCAGACATACATACACTTTACTTTGTATTATATTTTGGCGTGGCATGCAGAGTAGAGCTGATCACTTGATGACGCGAGGTGAGTGAGTGAGGGTGGGAAAGTAGTAGACCTTGAGCTCAAATAATAATAATAATATTCATGATCCTGTTCTGATCTGGAGCTACAGATATCAATTATTGTTGTCAAATAAATCCGTTATATAGAAAAATAATATTGGCAAGTATACGTTTACCATATTTAGTCAATAATTTGACACTGTTTTTGTAACGAAAAAAATGTGGACAAAAAAAAATACAGTATATATTTTTTTAAAGAAACACACTGCTTTATTTTCTAAGAATTAAACTTGTTAACATTTTTAACATTTTTTTTTTATCGTTGTTAAATATTTTTATGTATTTGAAAGAAATTTTTATTATTATACTAGATAAAAAAAGTTACTGTTTGAAAACGGATGTCAATTAGGTATATGTGGAAGGAGGGAGTATAATTATTCATGTTAAATATATTACGTATTGCATTGTAATGCATTTTTGTGTAGGTGAATTCATATATTAAAAACTTACACCCGTGGGAATGAAATAAAATAATTGGACACAAAAATTCCTGAAAAAAAATTTAAAAACTTTTTATAGAATATAGGACCACATACATTGATGAGGCTAATTACTTTTTCTTTATCTTATATTGTCTTTAATTACGTGTGTTATTAATTAATATATGATGATATGGTTTAGATATTTGAAAATATTTGAAATAATATTGTGTTGATTCATTTTATTCACTGAGATTTCGCGCTATATATTTGCTATCAAATAACCATGTTATTCTATCATGGTTGATGACTCCATGAGGCTATATGGTTCACAGATTTTATTTGCTTTGTCATTTTATATGAATCACTTTTTATATCAAGTTACAATCAAAACTCAGTAAAATAATATTAAACTGTGATTTTTATATATATATATATATAAAAACAACTATATAGTTGTTTAGTATAGATTGGAATTTTTATTTTATTTATTATATGCACTGCTTCGTATTGTTAAACTATTTTTACTACTCTCTCATCTTGAATATTTAAATATATTTATTTATATCTGTAGGTCAATGCACTTAGATTTATTTTCTTAGTTTTAAGTACGGTTGTTATCACAGTTTTTCACTCTTTTATTTCGTGTCATTAGATGAGTATTTCAGGAATGTACCACTGATAAGAATCATGTTTTTTTTTAGTAGGTTTTAAAAATGATTATTGTCCTGCAGTTTACCTTGCCAGTACTTACCTGTACCTGACTTTACTAGAGTACAAGACCACCCATTATGGTCTTCACCCCCCATACAGCAATGTATGTATGTATGCACAAAATGACGTTCTTTAAGACCGGTTCTTTATAAAATGCAATAAATACCAAAAATACTTTCAAGTATAATATTTTATTATAGCTTCTGTATTTTAATTCGTGAATAAATCAAAATCTTATTATATTATTATGATGAATAAGTTTTATTTTTTTTTTTACTTGAAGCTTGAAGGGTATTATATAATAATAAAATGTTATGGAATGTAGACGGAATTATTATTCTAGACAATTGTTATTTATGAAGCGAATTAAAAATTATATATGCACGTTGAGAATTTAATTTTTTTTAAATAAGTAAATTATTATTTTTCTAATGCTTCTTACTCTGTGGTGATGCAGCAACCATTAATCTTAATTTAACATTACGCTAATGGGGAGTTTTTTTTTTTTTTTTTTTTTTTTTTTGTGATTTTTGTGGAATCTACTGCACCGATTTTGGAATTATTTAAATGAGGGATACTAGACATAATTTAACGTGTTTTAAGCAAAGAAAAAAAAAATTGAATTTTAGCGGCATTATAATATAATGCCAATAATACCGGTACATATTATGTAGTCGATTTCGGTAATGGTTTTTTTGGGAGGTGGTGCGCACCTGAGACCATTACCTCGATTTCTGCTATGTGACTTTTCATTATATGGGGGGGGGGGGGGGGGGGGGGGGGAGGGGAGGTGATTTTTTTTCCACGTAAAATTGTGCTTTTATTCACTGTTTACGACAATAATAATAATAAAAAAATTAATGCAAATCGTATTAATATTTATTTTATGCTATTTTGAGAGCATATAACAGTTGTTGAAACTATAATATAGGTTTGTAAGATATTTCTTGTAGTTGGCAAAGTGAGTCGCCAAAACGATAATGTAATCTATATAACTGTGGATGGATTTGCATTGCAAAATGTCAACCTATATAAAACACTGTATGAAGGTATTGATAATTTTTATGTTATAGTTTTGTTTTCTTTGTTGTTTTACACAAAGTATCATAAAAATAAATGTTATCTTTTTTAACACTTCAAAATTTTGATTATTTTTTTAAAAAAAAGAACAAAATAGTGATACACAAAGGCGGTAAATATAAGAGAAAGTTCGATCTTTATCTTCTTTTTGTTCTTGGTCATAAAGTCACTTCAGATTTACAACAACATCTTCAAGAAAAAAAAAAAAGTTAACAATATGAACTAGAACACTAAAATAATATACAACAATATCAGGGCAATTGAGGTCTATATGTATAACAAAAGGTTATATGACCTTCTGAAGGTTTTTTTTTTTTTTTTTAGCATCAAAAATAACCTTTTCTTGGTAAAACATCTTTCTTTACCTTCTCACGCTCTTCTTCAATTTTCTATATTGTAACAATAACAAAAAAAAAAGTTCATATTATGAATTTTAAATCAGTATACCTGAAGCATGTTATTATTTTCTTGAATTTTAAAATGTTATTGCGCTTTAGGTGCTGTTTTTTGTTTAGCAGTTTACATAATAATTACGTATTTTTAATCGTATATAATTGTATTTGCAGCAGTGGAACTTATAGGTATAGGTCATCCTATAAGAAAAGAAAAATGCATTTTCTGCTGTTTATACTGCAACTTCCTTGGGGTGTTTATAGGAAAGAAAATATAAAATTAGATTTTTTAAAAATATTCTTATCCTGTTTATAATATATTTCTTAGAAGTTTTAATTTAATTATGAAATAAATTTTATTCCGTGTTAAAATGTGATGTGTATTGCGTGCAGAGCAAACATACATGCAATCACTGTTATCATGCACTTTTTATTACGTGTATGTAATAATTATAGTCTTTCTTTGCTCAATTTAAATATTATTTTCATGTTTATGTCTTTTGTTACAACAGTAAAGTGGAAATGTTTTTACGAAATTAGGAAATTATCATAATATATGATGCTTTTATGTCATGCAGAGTATAATTCTTGCTACATTAGAATAATTATGCTGTCAAACAGTATTTATGCTTTGTGACATAACAATACAGCATAGCATAAATTATGTTGTATAGAGAATAAATGTTCCTGCAAATGAGCTTGAATAATTTTTTTTTAGGGAATTTTAAACTGTAGTTTTTTTTTACTCGGATTTAGAAAGAGAGAGAGCACACCAAATGTTAAATTCTCCTGCTCCAAAAAGCTCAAAATCTATAACACTTCGACTTTTTAAAACTAACAAACATAAATCTATATAATATTTATTTACTTCCAAAATTCCTCACAATTTTCTATACATTAATAAATAAACGACCAAATAAATAAAATTGACACGTAATATAAACTATATTTCAAGATATTTTACAAGCGCTATTTTTATACTCACACCACACATGCATGCACAGAAACGTGAAGTGAAATAAAATACGTATAACAAAATTTTCATACTTGAAGTATGCTGACAAAAATTCCAATGATATCAAATATCTAAAGTCTCGCGTGCATATTATAAATAATTAGACTGCAATCAATATTCAAATCTTCATTGAAGTGAAATATATAAGTATCATATTGTACCTTAGTTATCTCGGGTTTCAAACTATATGTATGCCTCGCCCAAAATATTACTCAAGTAATGCAATACCACATTTCTTTTTACCCATACGTTTGAAAGACGTTTTTTATATATATATTTAATGCATCAATATTCTCTCTCTCTCTCTCTCTCTCTCTCTCTCTCATTGGCGTGGATGTATTAATATACTACTTTCAATATCAATTTTTTATTGTTGAAAACCCATAATCACATTTTCCCCCCTGATGCTATGATAATTAAATTTGCAAAAAAAAATAAAAAATTCGAAAGTAATAAAATTAAAAGATTTATTCCATCTTTCAAGCTAACCACATGTACATATCATCAATATTGATTTGAAATTACAATTTCTTAAGGCTATTATACCTTATATTGCAAATATTTCTTTATATATACCACAAAATATGCAATTTCTAAAAATAAAAAGGTTTATTTGAAGCCAGTGGAAAGTACTTGATTCAATTATTTTTCAAGGATGATTTTTTTTGAATAATAATACTATGAACTGTTGATTTTTGTAGAAGGGAGGGGGGTGAGAAGTATGTGACTTCCAACAAAGTTCAAGGTCATTGGAATGTCACCACAAAAAGTATAAAAAAAAAGTGCATAGTAGCACATGCAGTGAACTGCATCATGCTTGAAGTAGAACTTGTAGCATGCCTGACTTCAAAACATTTAACCTTAATATTTTTTATATAAACACACTCACAAAAAATTATGTTCCTTTTTATGCTTCATTGATTTTTATGTTATGCAAGTTAATTATATACTAAAAATGAATTAAATAATCCTTTTTTTTTATATATAATATTGTGTAATGACATTATTTTTTATTATATTATAAAATATGTAACGGTATAACAGATATTTTTATTTTCATGGTAAAAGTAATAATTATTATGAATGGATATGACCCTTCTCAATGAAAATTAAGTAAAGTTTTATTTTTTTAAACTTTGAGTTATTACAATTTTTTATTATGAATAACTGAAAATGATCATTTTTTTTAAATAGTTTGTAATTATTTATTTTCAAACTTTTATCTTCGGTATTTTTATTTATTTTGTTATTTTAATTTTTTGATAGTATAATTAATTATGGAGGCACTTCTGGGAAAAAATTAGAAACCCTTATTTTCATAACTTTTAGAATAGAGATCATGGTTTTTTAAGGGTATTTTTAGAAAATTACTGCATAGTCTGAAAAAATTTGAATGATAGACGCTTTTACGTGTGTTAGGGTATAAGAAAAAAATTATATGAATCTGAAAAAATAAATTACGTAATTTATGCTATATTGAATAGCTATATGGAGTACAAATGTTGTTATTTCGTATAATAATAAAAGTAATTGTGATGAACTATTATGCTATGTATTGCTTTACGATGTAGCATAAATTATGTTATATGCGTAAATGTTGCTGTAGTGAGCTATAGCATAAATTATTACGTATTTATTTTTGTCTGCATTTTTTTTTCTTTCTTTTGAGCAAGATAACAATCAATTGATTATTTCTGTACACCCAACTTTTACTGTACATTTTCTTCTTATACATAAAAAAAAAGTCTGCGCATAGATAAGACAGCATTGAGTTGATAAAATAAAAATATATTCCACTCACGCATGGTGACCAAAAAAAAAAAAAAAAAAAACCTCACATCAGTCAGTGTAAAGCAGACGTCCTTCCTACATCAAACGTTGATTGAAGACACCTGCTGCCTGCCGGACTATAATACAACTTAGCCTTATAAAGATTCAAAATAAGAGGGGTGGTGGTTGCTGGAAATACTATATAAAAAAAATAAACCGTTATTTATATCAAACATAAATATATATATAAGAACGATTGTTTTAAGAAGATATTTGTGTTTTATAATAAAACATGAACATGACATGCTCTTAATGACAACAATTTATTTATAACTTGAAATAAAAAAAAAAAAAAAAAACATTTCATCGACTTATTTTTTTTTTTTTTTTTTTTTTTTTTCAACGTTAAGTCTTTAAGAAGTAAAATATATTGGTGTCTGTAGCGATGGCAAGGTCATTGTTAAGGACTATAACGAACATTGAGAGGATGAAAAAGAAGATGAGAGAGAACCAGTTCTTGGCTTGGACGACGCCAAGTTTGGTCAAACTACTGCATTTTACACTCAATTGCATTGTCTACAGCCATTAAAGTCAAAATATTTATTTTATTTCTTCCAGTTTTTTTTTTTTTTTTTTTTTCTATAGTCTAAATCACATAAAAGTATGTCTAAAAAAATATGTTTTTGGGTCTCATTGTAGCAGTTTTCTCAAAATAGGTTTTAAAATTTTAAATTGTAATTATACTTTACTAGCTTATAAATCACGTAAAAGAAATGTTATTTTGTAAACTTTTTTTCCCTCTTCCTAACACGAAAAAATGATGATCGACTAATGCTTTTTAAATGGAATTGCGCATTTTTTGGAGCTAGAAAACAGAGTGTACGAACATCATTACAAGTGTGTCTAGTATTCCTCATTTTACTGGTCTCTAGTACTGGTCTTTTTTTACTGGTCTTACTGAGTACTAGTTTTCTCAAAAAACACCCGAGAAGTAACTTTTGTATTGTAAAAGGGTATTATATAGGAAATCAGGGTATTACGTTTTTTTCTCGCACCATGATTAGCACCCCGAATAAAGTAAAGATTTTTTTTTACATTCCTTGACACATTTTATCAATAAAATTGTCTCTAATATTTTATCCTTCAAAATATTCTTACAAAATTTTTGAGGTGGAGTTATAAATATAAAATTATAATATTTATAAAAATATGATTTAAAAATTAGTCATGCACTTGTTTTAAACAAAAATGTCACAGGTTATAGTTTTGTGCAGGTGTCTTTAAAGTTAATTATATTGTAAAATTATAAGTAGGTGATGTAGGTAGGAGCATAGTGGGTGTGGGCCGCTTGGTACGTGAAATTATATTGAGCGCATAATGTACCATTTTTATTAAGAAAAAAAAATCAAGGACTTTAAAAAATGTAATTTTAAAACGAAAGCAAAAATTCTCAAATTACTTCATAAGGAATTTTATAGCCCTTCTTCTGTTTTGTTACCTTTTTAGGGATTTACTCGTATACGAATGAAAGAAAGAAAAAAAAAAGTGATTATTTGAAACGATTTGATATAACAAATAAGGTATATACCACGCAAAATTATTATTATTGGTTTAAAACCACTAACTGAAGAAATAATAAATGATAAACAATATTTTTTTTTGATTGTTATAACAACAGTTATAATCAATTTTAAAGATGTTCAATAAAATATTGATAATCAAATCTCATAAGTACACGAAGCTCCGTTAACAATTGACCATATACTTTAGTCACTTTCTTTTTTTCTTTTTTAATGAGAATTATCATGTTTTGATTAACACAAACGTAAATAAGTTTTAAATAATTTGCACATATTGTTGTGATTCCACCAACTGGAAATATCCTGCATCCTGTGTGTACCATCCATCGACCGTGACCTGTAAAAATAAAAAGTCACTTTTTTTATTTCATATATTATTTTTTTGCTTTCCCCGCTATATATGTTTGCTTATACTTCTGCATAAGTTTATATAGGGAAAGTTTGAAAAGATTCGAAGTATAAAACCTAACCTGCCCTAGCCTTTTACATAAAGCTTCTGTCTTTATATTATAAAATGTTTTCATTGACAAAAATAACAACAACTTTCCCATCATAGTAAGCCAATGTTAGTATGCCTGCCTATATAGTTAATTTTTTATTAGTAAAGTTTTTTTATTGTAAAAAAAAAAAAAAAAAAATTAAGTGATTCCCTATGTCAGTATGTTTTATTTTTATTTAAATTTAATTAAACAGCTTTTCTTTAATAATAATAAAAATAGCATTTTATTTTTGAATAAATTTTCCTGATTTTAATTTTAGTATATATATTATCGATTTTTATATTAGAATTGCAAATATCTGATTTCTCTTTGAACTTTGCCGCTTTTTAAAGTTACAAATTTAGCAGTTAATTAGTCAAGATTTTGCACCTATAATAACAAGTCAGGTTTATTTCAAGTTCAAACTTGCAGGAGAGAGAGAGAGAGAGAGAGACGAAAAATGATACCAGAGAAAAGAAACGTTTTTCTTCTTTTTTTTTAATTAGTGTCTTTGGGGTTAGAAAACGAACTCCATTAATAATAATTATTATAAGTAATTTAAAACAAAAACTTAACTCAGTTGCCCTGACGTTTCAACTAAAGTAATCATTTGTTAAAAGTTTGCTTTATTGATGGTAAAATATAAATAAGAGGCGAATGAACTGATTTGCAATTATTTATTTAAACCAAGTATATAATTTTTAGAATATAAATGCAAAATCATATTAATAATATTAAATGAATTAGTTTTATTATTTGTTATACTATATAATTTATAATAAAAAAATAAAAAAATGCAGATATCTAAATATTTGTTTCTTTGCATTATAGTAATATTCTAATGCACTACTAATTTTGCAATTTTTTTCTGTGTACCATCGGCCTTTACCTAACTGCCCATTTCTTGGATGACAGAAAAAATAAAATTGAAATGCGAAAAAAAGGCGCGTTCTATCTCCAATTTCCTATGTAATTGAATCACCCTCGTGTTGTTGTTGTTGTTGTTTTTCTTTCTAATGAGTAAACAATTACTGCACTGAAATTTGAAAATTAAAATGAGTAAATTATACATTTAAGCCAGTGAAAATCAAATGACAAAAAAATGTACTGCACTGATATAACGCTCACTTTGATATCATCATTATTTTCAGTTGTAACTGCAGTTAAATATAAAAATTGAGCATGACAATTGAAAGTGCTCATGTTTGATATTTTTGAGTTACAACAATATAAATGACGTGATTATTGTCCTTGTGTTGTCATCCCATTGTTGAAGATACAACAGAGAAAGTATAGTAACAATTAACTCACATCAAAATATACGTATACAGTAGATACCGTTTTATATAGTAATTAACTACTGTTAATTATTATTCTAATTTTTACTATATAAGAAAAATTATAAAGTCGATTTTATATATAAAATAAATTTTATTGATGGAAGAAAAAAAAAAGTTTTGAAATATAAAACCTGTATTTATAATAATACTCATCATAAATATACAAGAGAGAGAGAGCCTGTAGCATAGGGCGAAGTTTAGAAGATACGTGTTCAAATTATATCATGCATGTTTTTAAGTTTTATTAGACTGTCTGCCCTAGCTGCCTCGCCCTCTTTGCATGCGCTTAAGGGAGAAGAAGATTTTTACTTTCTTTGCCTCACCGTGAAAAAACTGTAAATTAAATTTTAAAAAAGAAAAAAAAAACTTCTCCTAATTTTGATAATTGCAAGGACGAATTTGATGACATGTAAAGATGCAGTGAACCTTTAGGATATTATAAATTATAAATTTCATTCATGTCATTGACCCTTTTTATTGTTGTTGACATTGAAATTTGCATTTTTCAAATTATCACAAATAAAAACCGTTAAGTTAATTTCTCTTTTGTTTTTTTTAATTTTTATAAATTATATATGGAAAATGGTTTTTGATGATAATAATATTATATAAATCGATAGCTTTTTTTTTATATAGTAACGGAATTCTAATTTGATTATTTAAAAAAATTAAATGTCATAAAATTGCGTGTTTAACTGATACAAAAATAGCAGAACAAAAAAAAAAAAAAAAAAAAAAAAAAACGAAGGTAAAAAGGAAAAAAAAGAAAGGCAATTCTTTGTTTTAACATCCAAGTTGAAAAGTAGTTTTTTAAGACACTTTGAGATACTTTTTTTTTTTTTGAAGTCACCGAAATATTCTACATATTAATCTTTTATATAAAATCTAGGAGAGAGAGAGAGAGAGAATCTCATTTTTTTTCTTCTTTTTTTGCATACATTTCATAAATTGAATGTCAAAAAAAAAAAAAAAAAAAAAAGTTGATACGCATCGTTGCTATTCTCTCATCCCACATTAATATATTCTATTTTGAAAAACAATTTTAAGCATGATGATAGAACTAAAATGATTGTTATATACATTGAAATATTTTTTTTTATATAAGAGGTCAATCCCTTGTGGCTAATCGTGTCGTATAGTGTTAGTCTAATATTGTGCGAACTATTACCGTTACCAATCGATATCTGCAGCTATTGTACATAATATTATTATTACATGCAAATTGAGGTTAAATATAACACGATCTAGAACTAACCTATATTAAAAATACAAAACTATTGTATATCATAATGAAAAAAAAAAAAAAAAAAAAAAAAAAAAAACGCCTCTCAAAAATATATATTTCAAAAAAAAAATATATATATTTTAAAATTTATTTTCTTTATAATTATTATTAAAACATGAGGTTATATAAATTAATATGTATAGGTTTCAATTTAATTATATAGTATTTACATTTTTATTTTTATGATGACATGTTATTTTGATGCATTTTATATAATATTATGCAGTTATATATATATTTCCTGTGTCTGATGCACCTACCTACCTGAGTTAATTACTACTTTTATCTTATGTATATAAATGAGCATACAAGTAAACTAGCGAGTGGTCACGCCATGTCCGGTTGAAATGTTATCTTTAATAACGTTACATTGTTGTGACATCATTTTTTTTTTATAATAATTTATTATGTAAAAGAAAAAAAAAAGTTTAAAGAAATTGTGTTGTTTTTAGAAAATATATAATTAACAATTAAAAATGCATCAAGTCACTGTTAAGTGTAAAAAAGTGTGAAAATTACTCAATTACTAGGAGAATTATATCATTGTATTCATTAATTTTAAAATATCATGATGATTTCTTTAAAAAAAAAAAATGAAAAATTATGACAGCATTTTTTAACTGTACTTTTTAGATGTCTGAAATGTGTGAAAAATCCTTTGCTACTATTTTTTTTTTTATCATTTTATTAATGCTTTTAGTGAATAAGAATAATAGAAAAACTGTATTTATATTTTAATATTACTTATGACTTTTTTATAATATAGTCGTGAAAAGTATAATAATTCATTTTTTATGTTTTCCATTTATTACTGTTTTTTAACATTACAATACATGCACCGTTCTTTTTTTTATTATTATATAAAAAAATATATATTAGTTTTTTTTTCGTGTCATGCGTCAAAAATATAATAAATGGTAATAACTAATAAATAGTAATTTAAAATGACGAGCGTTTATTATTTATATTATTGGAATGTAATAAGCTGTGATCACACTATGCAATATTTTCAATATGTAATACATTTGATTGCATGCAAACTTCACTTTAAGACATTAAATTGACATGTAATTACATTTAAATATTGTAACAGGCCTTAACGAGGTTTTCTGGTTTTGAGATATGAAAAAACTGAAGATTTATTTATTTATATATTTGCTTTGAGGTCTCCATTTTGTTATACAACAAAGTTACTATTCACCCACTAAAGAATCTAGTTCCTCTTTATATTTAATATTACTCTGATAAAGCAGTAGACGTCCAATGACATTTAAATTATTACATTGTACACATGACTGTGATAGTATATTTTACCATTCAAATATAGCGCGCGTTTTTCTTATAAGAATAACTTTTGCAAATTTGGCACAAGATTTTAAATGGTAAAATATATATACTCACAATCGTGTGTACAAGGGAATAAGTTATACATCATATTTTATTTATGTCCCCTATTTCCTTTGCATTGAAATGGATCGTTTTTTAAGTGCGTTATAATTAAAAATGTCTTAAGTTGAACACCACCTTGTAATTACGTGATGTAATATAACTTACGATTGTATTCTTGATGTTACAGAGGTAAATTCGCCGCAGTACGCAAGTGCACTCACCGTACGTCAGGAAAAACTTACGCAGCCAAGTTCTTACGTAAACGACGTCGCTCCACTGAGTTACGTGGAGAGATCTTGCACGAGGTGGCGGTGCTTGAGGCTTGCTCGGGGTGTCCTCGTGTTGTTAGACTGCACCACGTCTTTGAGTCAGAGGCTGAGATGATCCTTCTGCTGGAACTGTAAGTATATAGTCACAATGTGTTTCAAATATAACATACCGAGCATACAAAGTAGTATAGTTGTTTACTCACTAAACATTGTCTCTAAACATTCATCAAATTCTAATTAATGCATAGAGAGTACCTAAAATAATCACAAATTCAACATTACGTTTACTCTTGACCAGTGAATGATTACTCACTACCAATAGTGTATGGGTTACTGTCTACTATATATTCTCTAATGTTTACTGAGAACCCATGTATCTTTTGTATACTCATCATACATCGACACTATAGCCTCTACATCAAGATTGAATATTTAGTGAAAATACACTCGTGCTTTGAAATACGATCAAAGCATTTCGTATAGGTACTCTAAATATTTTATATTAGCTCAATTCCTTCGATTACAATATTCTGCAAAATAACTTTGTATAATAGCATAACTATTACGTTACACTTGTTACACTACACACCATTATTATTTATATAATTTAGCAATGTGCTAAATGACATAAATTATGTAATGTATTAATGTATTCTTTCCATATATAGCATCATATTTAACATTACTATCATAAGTTTTAAATAATAATTACAATTATCTAGACTTTATGATAGTAATGTTAATGCTAATAGGTTTGTTTCACGTTTCTTTCCATACTTAAATTGGCCTTAAAGTTAATATAAATCCTTAAAGGCGTAGAACACCTTGAACAAAAAACTTGCCTAATATCCTAACATACCCAAATATCAACATTATTTTGGCCGGAGTCATTGA
The DNA here is from genome assembly GCA_949318235.1 of Ecdyonurus torrentis. Classification (NCBI taxonomy): domain Eukaryota; kingdom Metazoa; phylum Arthropoda; class Insecta; order Ephemeroptera; family Heptageniidae; genus Ecdyonurus; species Ecdyonurus torrentis. Next base: position 52,000,666 of record OX439129.1, read on the forward strand.
TTTCTAATTTATTTTCCACTTACAAAATGTCATTTGCGGGTTTACTACGTCACAGCTCGCCTGGTCCACGCGCGCGGAAACAGGCGAGCTGTGACGTAGTAAACCCGCAACTGACACTTTGTAAATGGAAAATAAATTACAAATCAATGACTCCGACCAAAATAATGTTGATATTTGGGTATGTTAGGATATTAGGCAACTTTTTTGTTCAAGGTGTTCTACGTCTTTAATACAATTAGGCACGATAGAATATTTTCAATTAAAGATGAGATAATAAATAAGCATTGCATAGATAATTGATAATAAGGTAATTTATTTTAATTTTTAGTTGTAATGTTTTCTCTTCAATGTTAAAGGCATACACGAAATACAAAATAACTTCTCTAATTGAAGATTTATAATGCTGTTCATAAACCCTGTTTTCTTGCAACAAAATAATGCGCATTGTATTTGAATAACCATAAAGTTGATCGTCATTTTAGTAGCAGTAGTAGGGTTTACGAACAGCATTTACCTAGCTAGCACAAAAAATTGACGGGAAAAAAAATCGCGCCAATTTTTACTTTAATCAGAGACCTGGGGAGCTGTGACGTCATATACAGGCAACTACGTAACGGTCACTTACAATTAATTAAAATTAAATTAGAAATCAATGTTGATTTTCAAGGATGTTGAGATACAATCTTACTTTGGAAAAGTTATTTTTGTATAATTATTATGTTGTCTATGCCTTCAAGTTTAACCAAGTATATAAGGCAGGACTTCGTATAGAAGATGGCTCATGGTATGTGCGGTCATGAACCATAAAATAAGCTCTTCAAATAAGAACCATAAAAACTAAGAATAACAAACTTTCTTATAATAGAGTTTTCAAAGGCATTTATAGAGAAGAATTAGGCTCCGCTTTATATTATTTAAATCTTAATTTGCATATTGTTTTGTATCTAGTTGACTTATGACAGTAAAATGCTTGCACTTTCCATTATAATTTTAGTCTGAATGTATATTTAAAAAATATCACCTTTCATTTTCATTGTATTCTAATTTTGTTGTTTGGAAAAAAAAAAAAAAAAAAAACGCCGGATAGTTGACACTTTTTATTTTCAAACAAACATTGTTGTTGTTGATTTACACTTTTACTTTAAATTATGCTGCTTAAACTTTTCACCTTATTCAAATAAGAGAGAGAGAGATGCTTGGTACATGTATAAAATATAAGTATAGATGTTTAAACTTTGTGCTTAAGGCTCATGGCTGATCTCATTCGTGCTTTGCAAATCTGAATGGAAAAATTTGTATAAATTTAAGCCCATTTATATACATATATAGTTCCAATTTTGAAAAAAATTTCAAAAGTCAGCGTATATATGTATAACATAATTATACAATGTTAATACAAATGTTATACAATGATAATGCATTTTAGAAGGCAAACATTTGGAAACTCAAAATTTATTAATTGCTTAACGTATTTTTTTATGGAAAGAAAATTATTTTAGATATTTGCATAAACCTTAAATTTTCTATAATTTGTAACATCAATTTTTTTTTTTTTTTTTGCATTGCAACGTAAAATAAAAACAGTATTTTGTATTTTTCTTTTAAGAAATTTAGATTTATTAAAAAATGTTGAAATTTTTGAGTAAATTATTTTTTAATATACCTTTAAGATTTTAATCAGTATAACAAAGATCGGAAGAGTGTTGCAAAATATTTTTTTTTAACAACTTTTCCTGCGCGTAGCTATTAGGCATAATTACTATTAGAAGAAACATAATAAGGAAGAGTTCATGGGGTAGGTCAAAAGGTTAAAACTTAAATCTTGTTTGTTTGAGAAGATTATTTCCCGATATTAGTCTAATCGGAATATCTCATTAAAACACAAGCAAAAAAAAAAAAAAAAAAAAAAAAAAAAGTCGTAAAAATTTTATTTTCTAATTTCTTAAAAAGCATGTTTTCTAAAAAATACAAAAACTTCATTTTATGGTTAATTATAAAATTAATATATATATAAACAAAAATATGATGTTGTTTTTTCGTTGTCCTGTATTAAAAAAAACAAAAAACTTTCATTGTCTATCAAAATTAAAAGTTAATTGAATTAAATTAAAATGATGCTAAAAGGCAAAGAAAAGTGAAAAAAATAATCTATATATATTTTGGGTATCATATGATGATCAGGTTTTTTTGCAATAACACAGAGACATTTTGACAAATAAAAAAAAATATATAGGTTACTTTCTGTTTTTATTTTTCATCAATATTATATCGATTAGCTCGGAGCTAGACAGACAGACAAACATCAAAAATACAGATGGACATCTTCTCTTCTCCGCAATGCCCTCAAGTTAAAATGACATAAAACTAGGCCAAAGTCAAGAAAACCCTCCTCACCAATTTACCCACTTTCAATTTCTCTTTTAAATATTAGCACCAAATTAATAATAAAAATCTTATCTATAAAATCTATATTATAATATTCCTGTTTTTTTAATTTTTTAAATTTTTTTTTTTAAACAGTAATAAAAAAATCTTTATATGGCGGGATATTATTTAGAAATTTAATTTTTTCTTTTCTTAATCTTCTTCATTTTATTATTACTATCGTAATGAAAAATAAATTAAATTGATGCTTTATAAGCACTGCATATAGTTAGCTTCATTATCTTTAAATAATAAAAAAAAAAGTTATAGTATGCTTTTGTTAGCAGCCCAGCTGTTACTTAAATCAAATCTTGGAAGCGGAACTTTTTTGTATATAAAAATATAGCACCGTTTTTATATTGTGTGCATTACCGCAACAATGTATAAATAAAATTAAAATATTTTATTATAGCACTATAATACCGTACGTATATATATACATAAAACTTTTTATATGTATAATATTATTATTTAATCTTTTATCAAATATCGCTTTGCGGTTATGAAAAATAATATTAAAATATGAAGGTCTTTATAATAAAAAAATGAAATTAATGATTCGAAATATATAACGAAAAATTGCTGTAAAAATATTATATATAACCTTAAAGGTAAATTGAATATAATGCAATGGTGTATTAACTGTAATATTTTGAAATGATGAGTATATATGCTTACGTCATGCAGATAAAATGCAGTTCATTGCTCATGTAACATTTGAAATTGGAATACAATGTAAAGCAATTTATCTTTATAAGAAAGTTAATATCAATCTAGTAATGCAAATTTACATTTATACCATTTAAATTCCTTAAATCAACTTTCAAAAAAATAGCTTTTGTTTTTTTCATTTTATTTATTTAAAATTTTTTTTACAAGGTCATTTTCTGTATTATAATTGAATTTTTATTTATATTCACTCTCTTTAGTATTTTTAATTTTAAATATATTTTGCAATTCTAATTTTATACTCTACTGTATACATCTTATATGTTTTGATTGATTATATTGATTTGAATTTGTAATTATTTTCTATATAGTTTTATATATTTTTTAAAATGTTAAGTCTTGAATGTAATAAAATATGATTATTTTTTTAATAAATAATTTCTTAAAGTGCGGTATAATATAGTGTCATAAAAAAGGCAATGGGGGGGGGGGGGGGAACATTAATAAACATGAAATATTTAAATTGTCATAATTATTTTTGTCTGGTATTCAGTATCGGATTACTGGTTATATAATGTATGAGTTTTTATTTATTATTAAACATGAGATTTATTTATTTATTTTATATTATTGCATGGTTAGCTTGTAGATTTATGTAACGTACATGATGCACACGTGTCATTCCGTATTTTAAATAATAATAATTATTGTCAATAAGCCAAAAACAAACTCTCTCACCGATATGCACATGGTCAGAATGCAATACGTAATAGAATAATTTCAGCAATATTCATAAAAAAAAACTTGACGTATTTTGCGTAAAATTTAATTATTATATAATTTTGCAGCATTATGCTGTATAGCATATTTGTTTATGCAAAATAGCAATATTTTTGCTATCTGATATAATTAATGTGATATTGAGTAGTGCTTGAAGTATATATTGCTAACATTATTGATGTTCTTTGTTTTAGCGCTCCCGGCGGTGAACTACAAATGCTGCTGGACCAAGACGAGGTCCCTGAGGAACACCACGTTGCACGTCTGATGCGCCAGATCTTGGACGGCGTGTGCTATCTTCATTCCATCAACGTGGCACATCTTGATATCAAGGTAAGCACCACGCCCACATCTTGTCAATAATTGTTCTTATAGATGTTTATCATCAAAGTAGCTTTTAGCAAAAAACTTATAAAGCAAAATGTAGGACTGGAATGATTATCAAGTAACTTGTGATTGATTTTTGTGGAGATTTAATATAGATACGTGATGAAATGATGTTAATATCATATTAAAGAGAGAGAGTGAGGGTGTAAAAAGGAAATTTTTAATTGCCACTCTTCTATATATATTTTAAAAGAACGTGACTTTACAAACCCGAAAAATGGAATTAACTTTGCGATATTCAGTAAAAAATATATGTATATATATCCATTCCCTGATAAAAACTCATAATTCAAAAGTAAGTAATATGTAAAATATTACAATGTAAAGAGTCAATACCTAATCAAAATCTTTCGTTGTAATATTAAACTTATAATTATATTTTCTCTATTGTTTTTCATATCTTATTTAAAGATTTACTTACTCATATTGTGCAGTACTTACGTTTTATTATTTTAATTTATTTGGTATTGTATTATTATTATTATTATGATATCGGGCAGGCAGGTATATAATATTTGACCTTGCTCACTTAACTTTACATTTTTTTGTTTTACTTGATATATTATGGAGCACCCACACATGGCCTTGATGGCGGGAGGTGTGGTCCAGTTTGGCGTCTCTCTCTCTCTCTCTCTCTCTCCTTGCATGGTCAACTTATGTACTGACCCAAGAGAGAGAGAGAGATTGCGACATATTAACGTCATCTCGAGTTAGACTCAATCTCACGTCTATTCAGGTAGAATTTTGTAAATCATGTTAACTTATTGTAATGCGAGTCCATATGGAGTTTTTATATCTTCTACATCATGTCATTTGAGAATTAAATAATACGGTCACTTCAAGTTTCAACTAATGGTGCAATAATAATTGTCCATACCAAAATCTATAACCTTTGTTTTAAATTTTAAAATACCTGCGAGATTTTATGAAACATCGTTTATTTTTAAATAATCGTTTTGTTATATAAGAACTGTCATTCTAATGGACCAATAATGCGAGCTAAAATTCTCCCAACTAAATTTTAGTCCCCAATGCCTATACAATATATAAAAAATAAATAAAATAAAAGTCAATAAAAATTTACTTCTGTACTTCATCAATAATTATATATGTCTAAGTATATTGAAAAGTAAATCAATAAATATGTTTGATTAGTTTTATCACTACCAAGAAAATGTTTAGTAAAGTTCATTTATGGTATGAGAGGAAAATAAATATTTGTTTTTTCTTTTATCTTGAATATACATATTAACGTATATTTAAAGTGAGTTGAACCTGTGTAAGCTTTAATAAATTGAAATTTATTAATGTTTTAAAAAACATTACATGCATGTTAGGTGTTAAAAAAAAAGTTGACCAAACATGAGTTAAAAGAAAGTAAGAAGATCCTGAATGAAAGTAGAATTGAATCTTGTATAAGCATAAATAATTTAATCTTGTATATATATGTATATAAATATAAATAATTAATTAATGTTAAAAACAAAACGAGGTAAACGTAAATACACAAATTAATTTCAATTTCATTCTTAGATACAACAACAATATTATTATTACACTTTTTGTTATTTCTGCTAATTCATTCATCAATTTAATATATAAGATTTACGAGAGAAATAAGAAAGTGAAATTATTAAAATTTCTAATTTAATTTATGCAATATAAATATTTTTATTAATTTTTTCACGGCTAATTAAAAAGTGTAGTATATATGCTGTATAGGGTATATTATATCGAAAGTGATTTTTTTGTTCTTGTTATCAAATATGTATCGTGCCTTTTATAATGTTAGGTCAGTATTGTGAAAGTATAGCAATAAGTGCATCCAAATTGATTTAATTAAGAGGAAAAGCTTAAATAATTAACGCATATAGCCATCTGTGTGAATATATAGTTTGATTTTATTAGATTTTAGGTCATTTAAATTTTAGCAAATTATCATTTCATTTTTGACGCGCGTTTACTTTATTTTATAAAAATTTAAGTTAAATTATGTAAATGATAGTTAATTTTTAAATGCTAATGTCTAATGATATATTCAAATTAAACAACACCTTGTTAACTTAATAATAATGATCATGCTGTAACTGATTGTAACTCAAATAAATGATGAATCAATGAAAAAATAGCTTTGCGTCCATTCATAAAAAAATAGTTAATTATTATTATTATTATTTTATTTTATTATTATTATTTTTTTTTGAAGAACCAAAAGGTTTAGGTCTAAAAACTTATGAAGCCCAAAACAACATTTTAATTTGTGTACCTTAAAAAAAAAGTCCATATTATGCAATGAGCTCTACGTGCATGAGAATGTGTATACTATACTGAATACCGTTGTGGTTTATAGAGAAAAATAAAATTATATGTATATGCAATAGGAGTAAAAAAAATATAATATTTCATTTTGAGAAGGAAAGAAAAAAAAAAGTTACAAAGTTCCGTGTAATTCTCATAGTTTGCAATTTTGCATGTCTTCTCTCCTCTCGTACTCCACATTTTGCTGCCGTCGAGGTTTAGATTACATTAGTTGATAATAAGCTTGTGACGTATACAGTGCATTCTAGTGCAAAATTTTCTGTGGGGAATTTTTTTAATGCATATAGATCCTTGAAAATATATTATACGGGTCACCATCATTTTACGTATATAATACAATTTTTTTTATTATTTCGTTGATGTGGGAAACTAAAGTAATTTTTATACATATGATATTAAAAATATCATATTACATTCTTCTTGTGTGTGCAAAAAAAAAAAAAAAAAAAAAATGTTTTCTTCATACAATCTGACATTTAATTTCCCACGATTTTTGTTATATAACCTTGTCAATAAAGAGAAAATAATTTAAACAACAATAAAAAAAATTGGTCATATATTTCATAATGTGATTATATTGATGTATGTGAGATCGGAATGTTGTTGTACACAGATGTAGGTCACTTATTTGTTGTTGCATGAAGCCTAAGTACTCAGGTTACAATTGAAGTGCAGAGAGATGTGGTCCATTCACTCTTGCCCAGCACGAGGCGCCGACTTTCTTTCATTGAAATGTGCATGTAAGAGAGGCGCCGGCTCACAAAACATTCCTCTGCATGCCTTTTTTTTTTTTTTTTTTTTTTTTTTTTTTTTTTTTTTTGTAATACATTTTGACAGGCATAAATTAACATCAATTCTTGTCGATTGAATTATATATTATATAGTTAAGTGAAAAGTGAGCTTTAGAAATTTTAACATTTACTTAATTTAAATTAAAAAGTGAATTTTTTGTTGTTTTTGTAATACATTTAAAAAATAAATGATTATAAATTTATAAATAATTATTCATATAACATCATAATGATTTAATAATTAATACTCTTATATAGAAAGGAATTTTTATTATATCTTATTAAAAAGTCATCTCTCTCTCTCTCTCTCTCTCTCTCTCTCTCTCTCTCTCTCTCTCTCTGTAGTATAGGGCGTATGCGCATGACGTCATACTGAATACGCTTTGACGCCATATTGGAGCAATAAGTAACAACATATTTTTTCCGCTATTTTCTTTGGAAAGTAAGTTGGTGAAATAATTTTGTTTGCTTTATTATTTTTATCGCATATTCAACCTTTTAGCAGCATCAATGCTCTCAAAAATATTGCTAATAATTTTAAATGACAAATTGTGTCATTTTCTCATACCTGGCCAATATTATTTACTGCTCACATATGGCGTCGACTTTAATATGAATGCAACCATCCTATAAAGTCAATAAACGATACTGTTGTAGGAGTGACGAGGAGTGAGTAACCTTTTATATATAAATTTACAGAAATATGTTCTGGCTTTCTTACATACCATATAAAAGCATAATGATGATGCTGCATTCTGATATGGTTAAAAAAAAGAGCATGTAAATACGGCGCCTAAAAAACACTTCTCATTAAAGTTTATATTAGAGACAGACAGACAGACAGACGGACGGACGGCGCTATATCAAGTGCATAGTAAATAAGAGGTATTCAATTTCAATCTTGAAAACCCGCAGCTATATGTTATGACGTCAATATTTAAAAATTGTACATTACTTTTGCGTGTGTTAAAAAACAAAAATCAACTCTTAAATATATATAAAGAGGCGTTTTACGTAAACCTTATGGCGCCATCCGCATGTATTGAATTTCACTTTAATTGTTTGAGAATATAATCTTCCTCTTTTTTTTTTCCTCAAACGATACACGTATTTAAAAAGATTTAGGAAAGAAAGCAAAAATGATATTGCAAAATATAAGCCTTATACTAATAAGACTATAGGATATGTCAAAAGCATAAAAAAAAAACTTTCTTATAGTTTTTTTGTCTCGTAAAGTAATTAAATTAATTAACCATATTGGATCATACATAAATTTGACATAATTAATAAGTGAACTAAATACTTCCTACTTATGAATGAGTGTAGCTGCGTAGTATATTATTTCTTTAACTACTTTTTTTTTGTCTGTGTACTTGTTATTATATGAATGAAAAATATGATAGTAAACAAAATAAAAAAAATAGAACACATTGACCATATAGCTGTACTATACAAAATATTTTTATACCATAGTTTAATTAGAACTCATTGTTATTGATAAAGGAAATGATAAGATAAAAAAGCTTGTTTTAGTGCATCTGTTCGCTTATAACCTAATGCTGGTTTGTATTTTATACTTTTGCGTTGAGTTGTGCCGTTACATGAACTCCCCGTGATATCTCCAATGTTTTATAGAGATGGCTTAAAGCACTTTTTTTTTTTTTTAGTATTTTATTTTTCAATCGCTTTAGTAGTATATGAAGATATCAATGAATATGAAATATGTAACATATAAGGGCAAAAAATAACGGATTTCTTTTTGTTTTTTAAAACAAAACTTTTATTTGATTGTTTTTTTAAAATTCTCCTTTGTTTACTATTTATATTATGAAGATGCAAAAAATTTTGATATGCTATTTTAATACCCTAAAGGTAAAATAATTTGTGTTATATAATTAGTTATGTAAGTACTGTAATAGCCTTTGGTCATTTACTTACTTAGAATTATACTGTACACAATTTTAATTGTAAAAAAAAAAAAATTATCTAGGTCAATTATTTTTTCTTAGTATGCATATGAATTAATTAATTTTTATTTTTGCATATAAATTCATAAATGTGATAAATTTTAAATACATGAAGATAAAATATTTGTGTTCTTTTTTTTTTAGTTCAAAGTATTGTTTACCTTCATGAAATTTTACGCAAAAAAAAAAAAAAAAAAAACTTTTAATATTTTTGTATGTTACATAAGTAGAGCATGATTTTTTGTTATACTTGCTAATTTGAATATAATCTAAATACGTTTTTTTAGATATAAACTTCTTTTTTTCCCCTTGTGTATATAATTTATGTATAGAAAAATGTAAATTAATATTTTATTTTCTTAAATGTAAAATTAGAACGCAAGTTTTTATTGCTACTAAAAGTAAATAACGAAGGTCGTTAAATATTTAAAGTATGCTGGTTACTTAACGATTGTCATTTGTTTTTTTGTTTTAGCCTCAGAACTTGGTGTTGACTGGAGAATACCCAGAGTGTGACGTCAAACTGTGTGACTTTGGGATCTCGAGGTATATCAGTCATGGTGCGGACATCAGAGAAATACTGGGCACTCCAGATTATGTTGGTGAGTACTCAACGTCAAATCAAAACCAATCAAGGTATAGCGAAACTGCATTTCGTTCGTCGTCTGCAAATTTTAATTATTCTTTCATTTCCGTACGTTTTGATAGCAGGAAAATATTTTGAAGTGTTATTTTCTTTGAAATGTTGCATTTTTTCCGGAAGTAGATCAGGCAAAATCGGAAAAGACAAACGAAATGCGCATTTGCTATTCCTTTACGGCATTTAAAGTTTTATGCCAAAACAAGAATAGATTTTTTTTTTTTTAATAACTTTTTTTCTCAATCAATTTTCCTCACATAAACACCAAGATTTAAGAGGTGATCAATGTAATATTGTAACATGATTAGAACGGCCACCTCGCAGTAGTTTTCTCAAAAATATGGTTTTGCATTCGAAATAGGAAATTAGGGGACCCTATAAGCTCGATTCAAAGTATAATACCGAAATAAAAATCCATATTTATGCTAGCACAATACAGCAACATGTATATGCATACCATCACAATTAATTTATGCTTTATTGTATAGGGTGTATGCGGATGACGTCATATTTATTGCGCTTTGAGGCCATACTGGAGTAGTGCATAACATTGCTCAGCATAGGACAAACTTCATTTAAGCCAATTTTCTTTGGGAAATCGTTTAATTTTTTGTTATCGCTATTTTTCTCACATACTTGAGATACTAATTCAACATATTTACAACATCAATGCTCTCAAAAATATTGCATAGTGTTTTTAAACTGGCAAAATGATTTTTTTCCCTATGTCACCCATGTTATTGAGTTATCCAACATGGCGTCGACTTTAACATGAATGCATAGACCCTATACTGTTTATACTACATAGCATCATAGTTAAAATGCTCAGCATATTAATTACTTATATTATTATAAAATAGCAACAATTTGTACTCTCATTTGTACGTTTCATTCATGTTAAAGTCGACGTCATAAGTGAGTACTAAATAACATTAAATTTGCCAGTATAGGAAAATGACACATTTTGCCAGTTTAAAAATACTTACGCAATATTTTTGAGAGCATTGATGCTGTTAACAGAGGTTGACTTAGTACCTCAAGAATGCAAGAAAAATAATATAATGACCAAAAAATAGCTAATTTTTCAAAGAAAATAGCCAAAAACTATGTTTGTCCTATGCTGAGCAATGTTATTCATTGCTCAAGAAGAGCATCAAAAAGCACTCAGAATGACGTCATGCGTACACAGTGTATATAGGAATTATTCATTACAGCATAAATTACGTAACATATTTTTTATTTACCTCAACCACGAGTTCACACACGAGTTTGGATTTTGAATATGGTACATCATTATATTTGGTGTTCTCGTTGTTGTTGTTGTTGTTTTTTTTTTTTTTTTTTTTAATGTTTATAACTTTAATTTGCTCTTTCTGTTAAAAGAAACATAAAAAATTTGTTAAACTAAGCCATTACAATGCAATAAACTTTATATACGACCAAATCTTCAATTGAAACACCTTCACTTCCTTCTATTGCTAACAAGAAAACTAAAACAGATTTAGTCCAAGATAATGTATATAGCGACGGTGTCTTTCATTCAAATTATTATTTAAAAATTTTCTTATGCAATTTACGCTCGACTTAAAAATTACTAATAATAATAATAATAATGTGCTCCACAATAATAATTATTATTACAAGTAATTGAAGCTATAAAAATGTCATTACTTTTTGATATTACACAATTTAAAAACTTTTAAATCTTCTTAATAATTGAAGTCGCGGTATAATTAACATTTTTATATATAAGTACAAAGAATTAAAATATCATTAAAATAAAATATATCTCGTAACCTAGAAAGTTGAGTATAAAAATTTAGACATAATTTTAATCGCTCTAGACAGTTTATAATAATAATAATAATCATTACAACATAAGCATTGGTGTCTTTAAGAAATTTATAAAAAAATGACTTTTTATATATGATTTATTCTTTCCCACGTTTCCATACCTAAACTTCAATCAACATTATCAAACATTCCATATCGACACAAGGAAACTTTGGGCCCTATTTTTCTTGTCTATATAGGGAGGGTATATTTCCATTCATATTAAAAGTCAGCGCCATATGTGAGCACTAAATAACATAAACCAGTATGAGAATATAACACAAGTTTAAAAATGTTTAGCAATTTTTTTAACAGGTTGAATTAGGTTTTCCAGTATGCGAGGAAAAATAGCATAATAACACAAAATTAACTAATTTTTCCAAATAAAATAATCTGCACTATGAAAACAATGTATGTTACCATAGTAACACGCTAGCAAATCACAGACAGTATAAATAATAGTGCGCTCCCTATACTAATTTCCTATCAATTATAGCATTGCTTTGCGTTTTAATGAGAAAACTATTGCACTGGAGATAAAAAAAAAAAAAAAAAAAAACTTTTAAGTAAATTTTGAGCAAAAAAATAAATAAATATAAATAAAAAAAATTCTGAAAAAAAAAAGCAATATAATTTTGTATACCAATAATATATGCATTAAACTATCAAGTTTTATGTACAGTACAGAGTACTTTCATTAAAAACTAAAATCAGCGTTAAAAATAACTAAATGAGAAATTTACGAAGATGTAATAGAGAAAAAATTTTTTCACTTGATGACCCGCTGAACTTCTCCCGCGAGTTTTGTCATTAAACACCTGAAGTTGAATGATTATTTTCTCAATTATAAGCTATAAGCTAAAGTGATGTTATTTTCTTGTTTCAGCTCCAGAGGTGCTAAATTATGAATCAATCAGCCTGGCTACAGATATGTGGTGAGTAGACTTGTTTAATTGTTAAATATTTACCGTATATTATCTTGTTAAAATAAGATGAAAACTATTTTGTAATTCTGAAAATTGAAAGTTTTTGTTATATTATTATAAAATATACTGGTAAAGATAATTAAAGTATGAGGAAGAAAGAAATCTATAACGTAATACATGCAACTTTTAAGGAAACAATTAAAATTTGTATACTTTTGAACTTTTTTTTTTTTTTTAATGAAAGTTAGTTTTAAAATGCCAAATTTTGCTTGAAAATAAAGGAAATGCAACAATTTAAGTGTATTTATATAGAAATATTTTATTGTTGTATTTTGTTTTATTATTATTATTGATTTTATTGCTTGATTATTACTAAAAGTAACGCGTCATAGTAATAATTGATAAAAATAAATCTCTGAAATAAATCATTTAAATGCGCGACTTTAGTTATTATAATTGTTGCACAAATATTTATCATAAAACAGGTTTTCTCAGTAGAAGAGCGATGTCATTTCTAAATTTACCGAAATAAATTTAGCACGGGAAAAATTCTCTGTGTATTGAAAATTAATGCAAAGTGAAGTTCTTTAACTTTGATAGTTAAATAGCTTTTGCATATTTACTCTATAAATTTGTCATTAAATAATAATAATAATAAAAACAAAAAATATTAATTATAAAAGTCTGCTATATGATAGTTAACAAAAAATTCATTTTTTTCTTCTTTTGTTTATCTTACAATCTAATATAACCTGAATCTCTCTCCCTCCCTCTCTATAAGGATAAGATTTTGGCACTAGATATCCATGTCTCAGTGTTAGTAATGTCCCCCATATGTCTGTACGTATGTCTCGTATGTACAGTTGTCTAACCACAAGTGTGGTATGTTTTGCCTGCAGGTCTGTGGGAGTGCTGGTGTACGTCCTGCTCACCGGTTGTTCGCCATTCGGCGGTGACACCAAACAAGAGACCTTCTGTAACATTTCGCAGTGTAAGCTTGACTTTCCTGATGATCTCTTTGAGGAGATTTCTGAGGAAGCCAAGGATCTCATCAGCAAGCTGCTTGTCAAGGACCCAAGGTAATATTACCATCTGAATCTTGTAGTTGTGAATATGTGACGAGCACGTCAATTAGAGCATCAAAATTAACTGAAGAAAAAGATACAGGAAACCAGCGCTGGTCTTACCATAGTGAAGAGAGTCGCATAGTTTGACAAAAATCTTGCTAGAAAAAAAAAATAATAATAATAAAATATTGTGCTACCAACATTTTCGTCGAACTATGTGACTCTCTTCACTGTGGTAAGGCCCTTGTTGGTTTTCTCGATCTTTTTTTATATTATATTAAACTATAACCCGTGATTTTTCTTAATTTTACATAATTTGTAATCGAGTGATTCAAAACCGTAAATAAATAAATAGGGGAAAAATATGATATTATTGACAGTTATATATTATGTTAGTTCAAAATTTAGGATTTTGTAAACATTTAATTCCAACCCACTCTCGCATCTGATACTTATAATATAACAATACATATAAATAAAGAAGCAAACACAAAAAGAGAATATTTATACAGTAAACTCTCGATTTTATGAAATCATAATTGCAATTTTTAACATTGCCATGCTTTATATTGAAGTTTGCTGCGGACCTAACTCAGTCGAGAAATTCACGGATTTGAGCTTCACAAAATCGAGAGTTTACTGTACATTAATACATTTAGACAGTAGATATTAAAAATTTGAGTGACGTGTTACTTAAAGTTTCCATGTTTAACGTTGTGATATTTCTTGTTACAGCAAACGCCTGAGTGCCACTGAATGCCTGGAGCATGTATGGTTCTCCAGCCAAGCAGCTTCAGCAGCGTCCTCCTCCTCCTCCTCCACACCACCTGTCGTCATCACTACACCTGCTAGAGTGAGCCCAGCGGTGCCAGTTGCTGCCCCTCGTGTCCTGCCAACCCCCAACACCAGAGCTACCGCACCAGTGGTACCTAGAGTGACCCCAGTGGTGCCCAGAGTAACCCCAGTGGTACCCAGACCTCCCATCAGAGTGACACCACCCATAGTAAAGCCTGTACCTGCCATGGTAGCAACGTCCATCACTAAGGTGACCACTTGTGTGTCAGAGTTGGTCAGAAGTCCAACTCCAATCACAGAAGTGTCTCAACCTGTACCCAAGACTTCCTCAAATGTGCCATCAATCAAAACTACTACTACTACTCCTGCTCACTCTCCGCTGGTGCCCAGACGTGGTGGGTCTGCCAAGTGTGTCCAGACGTCAGTCAAATCTCAACCACCTGTCGTACCTCTGTCTGTGCCTCCCCCGCTGCCCAGTACACCTCCACCTCTACCAAGCACACCACCACCATCGCTGCTGTCAGTCAAGAAGAATGGTATCGTCACTGATAGGAAGAGTTTGTTCAAGAAAAACATGGAATCTTTGGTGCAATTGATAGACGAGGTACCTACAGTGACCCCCAAGTCAGTTAAAATCAACAATGACAATTGTGTGACGAAGCTCAGTACGAGCACCGTTAAGATTGACAACGTTACCAAGGTAGATAACGTAAACTTAAACAACAACACCATAACAGTGACGCAAGCTGCTCGTGTCGTCAAAGCTACGGCAACACACACCATGCCTGCCAGCTACAGACATCAATTTGGACCTTCCAATCTCTACACTGCAGTAATACAGGGTAACTCAGTACCTCGTAGAACTGAGGAACCAGTCTATAAGTTCCGTAGATGTTACGTAGAGGATGAAGATCACTCCTCTGCAACGCTGCCTCATAGAATGTATCAAGTGTACTCTAGCGGGCCATCGTCAACTGGTTCCGACAGTCCTTATGAACATTCGAGCGACACGAGCAGCGATACTGTCAGTGAAATGTCCATCGACTCTTCCAGCGACAGATCTAGCATCATCTCTCTAGATGATTCTCTGGACTTGGCGTTCAGTAAGAGGTTCTATGCCGATGGATGGGAGATCGGTACTTTTAATGAACGTCTATTTAGACAGCAACTAGTACAGCAAGCTAGAAATAGCAGTAGTAGTAACGTAAGAAGTAAAGTATGGCCTAAAGAATGTAACGGTTCTTTTGCTCGTGCATTCTCATTATTTAGTGAGGATCCTAAGAGTAAAGAAACCTCAAGACAACAAATTTCTAAAGGAAGATGGAAACCTGCCAACTCCAAGAGTGTTACGACAAACTGTACCCTATCGTCAGCGTCAAAAGATATTAGAAAACGCAGCGTTGAACTAATGAGAGAAGAGAATGGTAACTTAGTAGTTATACGTGAAGTGGAGAACGGAAAGTATTCTAGATTTAACGAAGTCAAGTGTGAGTCACTTCAATCTAGAATCAGAAAACTACAAGTCAAATCATAACATCAAAAATAACAATCTCTCTCTTCTCAAAACTAGTCAAGCTACCAGTGCTCTGCATTTTTTTCTAATAAAATAAATAAAAAAAATACGCACATTTTTTTTGTTTATAAAAGACTGTAATTATATGTATATATATTTCTTGCCATTACTCATTTGTACGTATTTCTTAAATATATCAAAAATATAAAATTTCTAATTTATTTCCTATTTGTAAATATATGGCAAGATTTAAAAATATATGAAATTAATAACAACAAAAAATATTTGTAATTTATAAAACTTTTTTCATTTTTTTGTAAATATAAAATATTTTTGTGTGTGATATTAAATATTTGTGAGCAAAGATTTCACTGCCAAATCTTCATTCCAATATATAAACTGATTGTTTTAATTTATAATGGACCAAAATGTATATTAATTAATTTTTTTTCTCTTTTGTAACTGCTTCAAATTTTGTGCTAATTAATGATTTTTTTAATTTTCTTTTTTTTTTTATGTGCTGGTTATCAAATTATGTTGCTAGCATAATTTTTTTGTTGTAATGTAGTTTATACAAAATTGTATTGAATTTAAATTTGACCGTTTGATATGTGGATATTATTGTGCTTGTGTGAAAACTTGGTAAGGAATTCAATTGCAACTCTTGTAATTTGAAGTTTTTTAAAATTTAAAATTTTCTATTCAAAAATTTACAAGATTTTTATTATTATTTTCGGCTTAGTAAATAATTTTTCAAACTTTGTTTTTTAAATACATGTATGTGTATTTTTTATACATTTTTTTTTTTTATATACACGTAATAGCAGTATATTTTTTCCCCGTATTGTAAATCAAAAGAAAGAAAATAGTTGAACAATAAAAAAGGCACCCACAAAAAGGGGCCAGCTCTATTCTTTTTCCCTCATACTTTTAAACTAAGATTTCATATTAAAAATAAAACAACAACTAAAATATTTCACTTTTTTTATGGTCAAATTCATTCTCAGCAATTTTTCTTCCATCCATTAATAAATGTGAAATAAATTTTTCACTATTGCCGTATAAAAAATACCAATGCTTTCAAATGGAAATTTTATAATAATTTTCTATTTAAAAACATGGTAATTCTGTTAAGCAATAGTGTAAAAAAAAATTCACTGCATTTTTTTTTTTTTTTTTTTTTTTTTCAAAAGGTATGTTTATAAAGTTTAATTAAATTGCTCTGATTTCCTTGTGGTATGTTTGTTGTACATACGATTATTTAAAACTTAATTATTATATATTGTTGTGTAAGTTATGTATCATAAATATTTCTCTTTCATGTTTCTCTTATTTTGTTTGGCTTTTTTTTTTTACGTGTCATTTTGTATATTGATATTCAGAAGAAATATGCATAATAAAATAAAATTTAAAATATAATTTTTGTTACTTTTTCAATGTTTTTCCTTTCCGAGTGTTATTTTATTGAAATTACTATGAACTCGCTATGAGTATGAGTTACTATGAACTGCCTGGGTCAATAAAGATTCTTTATTTATTCATGATTTTTGTATACTCTAGCTATAAGGAGTGGGAGGGGATTCAAGTGGTTGGTCGTTTTTAGGGTGTAACAAATGGGTTTATTTTGTAAGCAGATAAAGAAAAAAGATAGAAAGAAAGGGGGGGGGGGAAAACGAAAAAAAAAAACGACTATTACAGCCAATTTAAATTTACATTAAAAATGGTCTGTAACATAATTATATTTAATTAATAAAATTAACTAATTAAAAAGAATATATTTGGATTGGATATTAATAAGAACAATTTAAATATAACTTCAATTGAAAGTCTAATAAAATGATATTTCTAAATTGAAATTCATTGTCTGAGATATTACGAACATAGACATAGTCTATGATTACGAAGTTAACACATAGATGATAAATTTGAAAGAAAAATATTGGAGAGTCCCATTTCAACGAGTTAGTTTTTTATCTCTGTGCTAGCAAGATTTTCAGTTCACCGAGCTATGGGATTCTCTTCATTATGGTAATTAAGGTCCTTTTATGTTTTTCTCTTATCCTTTCTTTCAAATTAATCTAATTCATTGCTTATTATTTTTGTTATTAATTAATGTTGATTGTAAAAACAATATATTCTCTCGCCTTTACTATTAATTTTATCATATCTATAACTGCAATGCTGGCTTATTCGTTGATTTCCATTCATTTTACCAAGCATTGATTTTATTTTGCCCTTCTTACAATCATGAAGCTTAACTTGGGGAGGTTCCGAACTATCCGTGGTTCGGACATTTCTAGGTTATTAGGACTTTTTATAAGTAAATAATTATAATTGATAAGATATGTAAAAGAGAATACGCCATGTATATTTATAGCATTATGTAAAACGTGTGGGTGATCAAATCATTATATTTCATACAAATTATAATAAAAATTTAAATTATTTACAAAATTAAATATAAAAATTAAAAATTCACACACACTTAATATATTCTCTGTAGAAGTAATCTCGGGTAGCTACTTTGTGTCTTAGAAAATATAAATACTCTAATCAACATAATATATTTTTAAATTATTGAAAGTTAATTGAATTTTGAATTGAAACTAAAATTAATCCGCACAGTGCAGGAGAGTGGTGTCAAAGTTTCAAACTATTTGCCTCTCTAGTTTGAAAGTTGCGAAGCAAGTGCTGCCACACGTAGAACCACGAAGAACTAGCTCGAAATTAAGCGCCAGAGATTATTTTAAAGGAGAATCATAAATTGTATAAATATTTTGCAGACTTGATTTTTAATTAATTTGACTGTGTAATGGATGTTACTGGTGAAGCTTACTGGAGCAATGAATAGAATAACATCGGTCAGGACAGACCTGTTTTTTTTAGCTATTTTCTCTACGTTTGGTTAATTTTTTGTTTATTAATTATTATTATTTTTCTCCCGTACTTGAAAATCTAATTCAACTTATTTACAGCATTATATGCTCTCAAAAATATCACTATGTATTTTTAAACTGGCAAAATATGCCATTTTCCCATACCAGCCCATGTTATGTAGTATGTAGTGCTCACATATGGCGTCGACTTTAATATGACTGCGACTGCAAACACCCTAAACTTACACTACTACTACTCAAACTAGCTACTAGCTATACTCAAACATGGCGCTGATGCGACATATATGCATCCATCCTATAGGCCGGTCTATGCATTCATGTTAAAGTCGTCGCCATGCTGGATAACTCAATAACATGGATGGCATAGGAAAATAAATCATTTTTCCCAGTTTAAAAACACTGCGTGCAATATTTTTGAGAGCATTGATGCATGTTGAATTAGTATCTCAAGTATGTGAGAAAAATAACAATAACAATTAAATTAACCGATTTCCGAAAGAAATTTGGCTTAAACGAAGTTTGTCCTATGCTCAGCAATGTTATTCACTACTCCTAGTATGGCCTCCGAGCGCATTAAATATGACGTCATCCGCATACACCCTAATACAACACGGACAAAATTAAATCAATACAGCATAATTTATGCTATACTGCATAATAACTATGTTACATAGAATAAATATTATTGTACAGCATAAGTAATTACGTTGTTTCAATTTAGCATTATTTATGCTAGAATGACATAAATGTAGCATAAATTATGTAATCTATTCTTTCCGTCATGAATATAGTCTTATGAAAAAAAAATCTATACATATAATTTACTATGGACAACATTACGTATGTCCCAAAGTAATGTATATGACATCATGTATCATAATTAACTTTTTTTATGGTTGAAATTTTTGTACAGGTCATAAAATATAAAAACACGAACATATAAAATAAATTACGTTTCCAGTGACGTTCAGTAAAAACAGTAATTAGTTAATTTACAGAGAGATCCGGTCTGTACTTATTTGTCCAGGACTACTTCTTAATTATTAATTGTAATTATATTTAATATGGTACTCGTCACACGTCAAATCAACTCGTTTATCAGCGGACAGGATTATTTTTTTTATGATAAAATAATTTCATTGATGATAATAATTGTAATAATCTATAATTTCATTATAGGGTCTTATGTATTCATTTTAAAGTCGACGCCATGTTGGATCACTCAATAACATGGGAAATAACATGGTGGAATAGGAAAATAACTCATTTTGTCAGCAATATTTTTAAGAGTATTGATGCTGTAAATATATTGAATTAGTATCTCAAGTATGTGAGAGAAATAACAATAACAAAATATTAACTGATTTCCCCAAAAAAATTGCCTAATTGCCTAATTGGTTTTTCCTATGCTGAACAATGAACTACTCCAGTATGGCTTCCAAGTGCATTAAATATGACGTCATGCGGATACACCCTATATAGTTCAAGCTAATGTGCATTTTTTCTTAATTAGAGTAAAATGAAAAGACAGAAGAAGACAAAGAAAAACTGCATTTCATTAGTTAAAACAATTGTCTATAGATTGAGTTTGGAGCATTGGAAGTTTTTTTTTCTTTTTTTTTTTTAATCTGATTTTTGAAAGTTACAGCGAGAGATGATAAAAAGCACCGGACAAAAATAGGTAAATATAATATGTAACTATATATGTAATTGAATAGTTATAATTTCTTAAATTTGTGTGTTTGCTGTTTTCTGTGTTTTCTTTGATAAAATCTATATTACTTGTATATATGTAATCAGTAATATCCTCTGATCAATGATAAACTTATTTATTTATGTTTATTTTATTTATGTTTTCCGCGTATATACTTTTTATATAGCATAATTATATTGTATACTGTACTGTATTGTACTCAGCTGATTACAATACAGTATAGTACAATACAGTACAATTACACTATAATTATATAAAATAACGCGCTCACTATAGAACTCGAAAGTATTATAATGACAAACTAACTATTAGTAATTTTTGCCTAAAACCAATAATAAAAAAATAAACAAACCAGAATTTGTTCAAAAACACTTTTTTTTTTTAGACTGGATCGCGACCCAGCTTACAAATGTATAAAATAAAGTTAAAATAACGAATATTTCCAATAATATTTCAATACATAAGCTGTCAACAGAAATAATCAATAACTTTGACATAGATATAACTTTAAGACATTACAACGTCAATATCTTTCATATTTAAATCTTACTTTGCGATTATTGTCATGTAAAACCATAAGGAAGATGTAAAAAAAAATACTTATACTTAGTGTCGCTCGCTTGCTTGCTTGCTCGCGAGTTGTTGTTAATTTATACCGGACATATGAAGGCAAGCAGCTTCTCAATTGCATTCTAGTGTTGCATATACATACATGCACAATATGCATCAGTCTGAGAGATAGTTATCATAAGCTCTAGGCTAATCACTTTAATATTATTCGCAACTTTATTATATGTGTGTGGATATAGTTTTTATCCATTAGCACTTGGACGTGATTCTAATGTAGTAAAAAGTATAATGTAATTACAGTTAAGGAATTAAAATATTTACAGTAATTATACTACTAATTATCGTTGTTAATTGTTACTATGGGTCAATAAAGAATCTTATTCTTGAGGTCTGCTTACTTGAAGCAATATACTTTACCGAAATGTCATGAATATATCACTCTAAAAAAAAAAAAAAAAAAAAAAAAAATTACATTACTTTAGATACGAACTTATTTAAGATAATCACTTTTAAGTTATCTAAAAGTGTATTAAAATAGTGTATTTTAGCAAGTTACTAAAAATAGCTAATTTACGTTTTTTTATAGTTTTTTAAGCTATTTGAAGTTAAAATAGCTATTGTTAATAATTTGCTAAAAATGCAATATTTTAGCTACTCATAATAACTTAATTTGTGGTTATCTTAAATAAGTTTTTAACTAAAGTAATGCATTTTTTTTAGAGTGTAACTTTCAAAACATTATCTTTTCTTTATGGTAAAACAGACAAACAGGCAACATTACGATAACGTAGAAAGAATTAGCGTGAAAATAAAGTTCCTCTTATGACTATTTCTGCTCCAAGTTTGCCTTATAGAGACCTAACTTCTTTAAAACCGTATTTTTTTTTTTACTATTATCAATTATCATTATAGTTTAAATTAGCTCTTTTTTAATATCAAAACTTTTCTCAAGTTCTGTATTAAAAAAAGAAAAATTAACTTGTGGTGCAAACAAATTTATTGCACGCAGTACAAATATTATTTGTCAAAGGACTATAATTGCTTATTATATAATTATTTTAAAACTAAAAACCACGGCGTACTTTACTGTAGAAATAGTTGAGATTGGAAAGTTGTCACGTATATGATGTCATAATAAAATTAACTTACGTATGAGTTACCACTTCACTTTGTTGATAAATGAAGACCTCTGCCTCAGCTTCGAGAATACACTGAAAAAAAAAGTTGTCTTTAGATATTTTATCACCTGTGAGAATTAAGTTGTCGTATACAGCAACAAAATTTGATGTTATTATGAGTTCTACATATACAAGACAAAAGGCTCAAAGTCAAACTGTCAAGGCATTTCCACGGTTTATCTACGCTGTCATGGTGAATGCCGGACTGTTTATAAAGGCCATGTGTAGGCCCTGCAGTGTGCAGCTATAGTGCAGCTATAGATTTACATACATATATGATAAAACAAAGCTTCTTACCATTGATATAATAATAAAAAAAAAGGCTTCAAACACTCTTTAAATTGTGTTCCTCATTTAAATTTTGCCTAAATCGTGCTTGGAGGTAAACTGTGCAACCAAAAAATAGACTTCGTTCTCAATTTTTTAAAATCACAATTAAAAAAAAAATTTATATTTATTCGTTACTTATTGCGGACCAATTTCAAAAACGTAATTTAGTATGTTTTTCTATGTAGTTATAAATAAGTTTTAAAAAAAATACATTGTATTATATAACAAGGTGTATAAAATTATTATCAAAATAAATCTCGTGTATATATATTCTCAACTAAAGCCTTGTTATATTAATTCAATGTATTACAAAATTTAAAAAAAAATAAATAAATAAAAATAGTTATAACAAAAGGTGTATAAAATTATTATCAAAATAAATCTCATGTATATATATTTTCAATTAAAGCCTTTTGTTATAACAATTATAAAAATATTTCAGTAAATTTATAGCATTAAACTATTTATTATGAAAATTAAAAATTATCAATATGCATTTCTTTAAAAATAATGTATAAATTATTCTAACATAATAAGCCTATT